>VYZT01056157.1:9339-58704 GCA_013400735.1 Pomatostomus ruficeps | reverse complement strand
TGTAAAGCCCTTCTCAAGCACAGGAGCATTCACCTGGTAGAAGGGTGAATACATTAACTGTTGTCACACACACAACTGAATAGTGATGCACAGCACACCATGGGAAAGATGTACAGTCCTTCTGAATCTGCAACTCACAATGCTCAAAAGATTCAAGAAAATTTTCAGCTGAGATTAGAAGAACAGATGCTGCTACTTTACACTTATACCACATAATAATGATGCAATAACTGGCTAAAGAGGGTATTAATTTTATGCTATAGATAGACTAATGTGGCTTTCTTTGAAAGCAAACATTACTCCAGAAGCAAAATATCTAAGGAATGTACCATTTTTTAACAAAAATAGGATGAATTAGTAATTGCCATGCTAAAGAAAACATAACCTACAACATTTAGGTTGGATTTTTGGAAAAGCTTTTTCACCCAGAGGGCACTTAGGCACTGCAAGGCTCCTCAGGGACGTGGTCTCAGCATCAAGTGTTTGGAGGATGGTCTCAAGCACATGGTGTGACTCTTCGAACTGTCCTGTACAGGGCCAGGAGCTGGACTTTGATGATCCTTGTGGGATTCTATGATCACATATATAAACAAGTGAAAAATTATGAAAGCTTATTGTATAGTACATCTTAAAAATCTTGATGGTCTTTTCAAATTGTTACATATTCATCACCTCTGTTAAAAAACAGCACCACCCAAGTTGTGCTTTTCTCCAGTCACTACTACTTTTAGACTTCAGTGTGGAGCAGACATGGTTCCTCACTTGGCCGAAAGGGGAACAAGAAGACTTTCTGGACACTTCAGTAGCTTCACAGGATGGCAGAGAGAAGAGTAACAGAATTCACAATTCCAGAATGTCACAATTCCAGAACCCTCTTCCTTCTAAAAAATTCCTAAGTTTTCTTGCACATCAGTCCAAGGCAAAGAAATTAACTCTACTGATAATTGAAACCCATAACAAACACCTTTCTTTTCCCCATTTATAAAGTTTGGTGTATCAACCACATATGGAGAAAACAAATTTTAAAGTAGTAATTCAAATGCAAGCTATTCTTTCTACATAAATAAAACCAGTAGAATAGGAGGGAAAATGAGGACAAACGCCCATCCCATAACTTACTCTGAGCAAATACAATCTGCTAAATGTGTGCTGCAAAACTTGAAAGTGAAATAACTGATTCAAAAAAAATTGCCCATAGAGTGAGGTCACATAAATTAACAGTCATTCTTGAATGGGATCTATTTAACCCATATACAGCTCAGCATGAAGCATTTCCATAGTTTCCTTAGATTTTTGTGTACTTTGACTTTTAAAGGTACAATAATATTGAAGGGATATATCATAAAATAAAAGTAATAGGGAGAGAAATAAGAAATTAGCCTTGCTCACAGTCAAAATGTCATTCAGCATTCTTGCTTTCATTTCTAGAAAGTATCTGTATTAAACCCATTTTTATTAAAAGTGGAGTTTACTGCCCAGCTTGACTTTACCTTCTGAATACATATATATACAGACAATACAATCAATTTTTGATGCATGATCAGAATAATTAATTTCAAATCTTCATTTTTTTAAATCCAAGGCCTGCTTGGAGTTGCTATACAAGTTTAGGAATATCAAGACCTTGAACTTCACTGCAGGTGTTTCCAGTGTACATTATCAAGAACAAATTCTTAGATATAATTTTCAAACATCATTTACCTTTCATATCATACTTTTCAGAGTTTTGCTGATGAAAAATAAATACCCAATATATCTAGAAAACTTTGTTGTAAATTAAATTTGTAACATAGCTGCATTTATACACTTAGGTAAGTATATACAGGAGGTGTGTATCCAAACACACACTCATCTATGCATTACACTCATGTGTATACATATATACATATGTCTGTATGTATTTACCAAAATCTTCAAAACTGATTCAGCAATTAAACAGAGGGCTTTAAGCAATTCATGCATAAGTAATATAATTATCGACAAACTTCTTTTCCACCACTATCCAGCTTTCCTAGTTTCACTGAGATTCAAATTCACCATTATACAAAACTTTTACTAATCCAAATTAAAAAAAAATCCATGCATAGATAAATGTGAGGTGTTTCTTTTATCTGACTTTTGTAAGAAAATTGGTGCTCACTTTGAGATCTCTGCTAAGAGAGCTCCCACTTGAAATTACTTGTGTAAGGCCCTTGCTTCTTCAAATAAACAGAGCATAAACTGATTTTTAGGTATAGCTTCCCCAGTGTTTCTTCATGGTTTTGTATCTGCACAGGAACAAAAAAGACAATGGGATACCAAAAATACCACTTTGGAGGGCTAGAAACATTTCTTCTTCTACTGTACCTTGAAAGTCAAAGTGACGTTTTCTGTTGTCTTCACTGAGGTGAGGATGAGGCCCTATACAGCCAAAGAAAAATATTGTTCTTGATGAGCCACGGCTGGTGTGCAGGAACTCCCTTTTCAAGATTTTCTCTTTTGTCACCTCCTTCCCTTAGAACCTAGAGAAATGCTAAAAAGTATTTCTTCTCTAGAACCTCTATCTTAAATAGTGGGGAAGGAAATGAGAATGAAATAAGTAGCTGGCACTATATCCCCTATTTCTGCCACCTAGCAATACCATAAAAAGTCATTTTTGCCGTAGAGACAAGACTTGTGTGCAGTCTACATTATAATAGTGATAAAAACAAAGAAATTGGGCTGATTCAAATTTTAACAGTGTGAAAGAATCCTAGCATACATTTGATTTTAATATATACCTCTGATGTATAACTATATTTAATATCTGCTTTAAGCAATCATGCTCTCTAATCTTTACTAAGTGCACTGCTATCACCTAGAAATGCAAAACTTATAACCAAAGTAAACATTTCTTTGCAAAATATTTTGATTAGGTTAGAACTGGTGAAACTCTCCTACATGCTGGGAGTATCTTCACAGTATGTAATGAGTGTTTTGATTTACAGAAACTTTAAGTCAGTGGTTTTAAGTTTAAGAGAAATCATAACAGTAAATTTTAAAAAACCTCTTCACCTACACTGTTTTCATTGGTAAGTTAGAGCTGGTACAGAATATGAAATGAAATACTATTGCAACCAATGTCAAAAGTTTACCATTTTGGATTTCATACACTAAATGTCATTCAAGAGTGTATTCCAGTGTGATACCTAATTTGTAGCCTTTTTCACACTTGCAGTTTTCCTACTTTGTTGCCAAGCATCTGCATATTAATAAGTAACACCATTTAATGAGAGAAAAAATTCCAAAGCAACACACTTAACTCACTGCCTTTATCCACTGTATCATATTAAAAGTGAACTCTGATGCCAAAGGGAAGTTAGGCCTTTAAACTGCAACTCTAAATTGCAGCTAACATGCTGAAGCAAGGATGTCACAGTTACACATAATTACCATTTCTACAGGAGCCTGTTTCCTGTGGTGACAGTAGCATATTTAAAAGATAGCATTTTCAGTCTTTGATGTCACTTTTCTCACACAAAACTGTTTTTTCACCAAGAGCCCTATTCAGTAGTCCAGCCTTATCCAGTAAAGCACTTAAGGATATGTCTAGTTCCCATTTAACTTAGGCACATGATTAGGATTTTTTTTCTCTGAAAAAGGATTGAACTCAAAGATGTGTTTCAAATGCTTCGTCATATGGGAACCTAAAATAGGAGCATAACTCCCAACTGCAATACTAATACTCCCGACTACCTAGGAATTTTAGTCACAACAAGTTTTATCATGTTTTAGAGGTTTATTTTTCTAAATAATATTTTAGTATCATCTTGTCTTATCACATAGCACATGCTGTAAGCTTATTAGAAGCCAACAAAAAGTTTGAAAAAATATTAAGCTTAATCATATTTGAATCTTTAATACTTTACCAGTGCTCCTCATGGCTTAAAGACCATAAGCTTTAAATACCACAGAAGCTTTTTTTTTTCCACATTTGAAATGAGAATGCTTAGAAAGGTGTCTGCTGCTTATACAACAGGTTGTAAAACAGAAATTCACAGGAGGAAAACCCTTCCTATGTCTCCCACATTTCTCTCTCCATCTTTTGCTTTTTCTTATTCATAATCACTGTAATAAAAAAGGTGTTTTCCTAGATAATTATTACAAAACAAAGAAGACAGAGTGACTGCCTCTGTTATACTACCAAATATTTTCCCATCAAGGAAGTTGTAAATAGTGCCCTGATTATATAGCAACAGAAACTGTCAGCTGTTCCCCTTGTCCAAAGCACCTCCGTGCTACTCAAACCCAGAAGAAACCCTTTTTTGCAACCCTATCATTGAAGACACCCTTTAAAGAAATACTGTCTAATCCCTCAATGTTGTTTCTTGGTGGTTTTTTTTATTAACATCCTAAATACAACAGTCTGTGGCAAGTTTAATATTTATACACTAAGGGGAACACCTTGCGAAGGTTGTGTCATCATCATTCTAACAGAAAACTGGGTGCAGTTTTCCTGGGGGCCCTTTAGTGATTTCCATGCCTAGGGTAGACCATAGTGGCTGTTGAAGTACGTGTAATGCACTGCCTCTCCTTCACAAGCTCATTGCATTTTCTCTCTTAGGATAATTTCTTACAGCTAGAGCACAGAAATGAAAATTTAGAAATGTTTTTTTCCATTTCTCACTGGGCCACAGACTTCCTGTGTGGATCTTGAACAAATTGTTTTACTTACTCTATCTCTGCGTTTCACATCTGAGAAGTAGAGATAAAAGCAAAAGGAGCACTTCAAGGCTTAATTCATTAAAATTGGCAAAGAACTTTCAGGTCAAAGAATGGAGGCTGCTACAGATCAACATATTAAAAGTTTTAATAATTTATTTGTGATCTGCTTCAACTGATGCAATATGTTTCTAGACTAGAAGCAACAGGAAAATTTAACACTATATCACTGGTATACATGTCCAGTTTTACAGACCAGTAACTGTAAATTAAAGATATTGATGTGTTTCTTCTATTTGGGCTGTGTCCCAAGGTACTAACACACAACTCAGGAATAACCTTCTTTCAACAGAAAGTTAAAATAAAGCTAGATGTAATATAAATACACACTTTATATTTATACACACATACTCAGTACATATCCAGAAAATGTGCATTGAGATGCTATTCCAAAGGAAGAAAAACACTTTTCCTTTATTGTGTTACAAAGCCATAATTTCTCAAACTCAGTGATAAATGCTGTAGAAATGGTCTGAAAAAAAATGCCTGTAATTAACAAATATGTGATTTTATGTAAGATCCTCTGTTTAATATATATCTTCATATTAATCCACTGTGATTAAAAGAAAATAAAACAGCAGGGGAATAGAGGACATATTTTTATTTTTTAAAATAATAAAATCTGCTTTATTCCAATAGCATTTTTCCTCTGGATTTTTTCCTTTTAAAAATAAAAATTCCATTTTCCTGTCTGAATTCAAAATGATTGACTGGAGCACAATATTAAGTAATAAATAAAACAGTCCCAGTGCCCGAAAGACTCCTGAATAAAGAGAAAATTATTTTTGGATTTTCCTTCTGATCAGATATGAAATATTCTGAAACGCCACCTCTATAATTTGATAAAAAGCTTGATATCCCCAAATGAAAATAGGATTCAGCACTTTCATTTTTCTGTCTCTAAAGGAACCTCTAGGTAAACTGATTTTAAAAAAATGAAAATCTCAAGCATAAAGGTGGGAGTAATGAAGCAAGTTTAAATATGCGCTGACCTTTGAAATGAACTGCATTCCATGTTGTTTGGCCAAGAAGCTGGCTGTGTTGCTGTCTCCATCAATTTCCACAGCATAAAAGATGTCGGTTTTGGAGCTGCCCTGCTCTCTGGTGGATGTTGATAGGCATCGCCGCAAATACACCACTGCTGATAGTAACAGCCATATATTCATTGCTCTGAAATATTAAAAAGAAATCCACAAGGGATAAAAGTGTAAGCATCTTCTTTTGTTGTTGTTGTTGTTCACTGGGAGGATTTACCCAGAGGTGGCTGTATTTTATTTTTTCTTCTCTGGCTAAAAAATAAAGTCCTATAATTTTTTTATTTAGATCCAATATTAAACGAAATAGATGAAAGCAAAACAAAACATTATTTTGGGAATCTAAGAGGCTTATGCTGTTTGACAGTATCTAAAAGCAAAGTGATATTGTTCTGTATGATTTTATTCATACAGATTCAAAAATTAAAACATCCACTACTTTGCAGCTTTACTTACGTAATTACTTTCTTTTCCACTCCTATTTTATTATACAAGTTGTACTAGTTTTATCCAGTGGTTTGCCAATCTCAAGATGTTCACTAGACCTGAAGGTCAAATGGCATTCTCTGAAAAATTTCAGTGTTCCATATCAAAATGGAGGATAACTACTTGAATGTATAGCAATTTTAATAATGACTAAGCTAAATATCTGAATATCTGGTCTAAGTCTTTTTGTAATATATTCTATGAAATAACAGTTTAAAATGAAGCCTTATGATCATAAATTGCCTAGAAAAATGAATTATAGAAGAGATGACCAAGTCAAGATTATGCATATGAGAAACACTACAGGTATCTTAATTAGGCCATATTAATACCTGGCTTAAAGTTTATTCTGTACATGCTAACTCTTAGGCACTAGATCTTGCCATTAAAAATATGACGGTAGGAAATAACAAAATCATTTTGAGTAATATGCTGGCGGTTGCATCTGTGATGAAACAGGAATGATATATTTTAAGTAGATGTGGTATCAGGTGCAAACAGTGGTAGAGATCCATTTTACTCTTCCACCTACATTCCCCTTTGTTTAGGTACCTGTTAAGAGCTGTACAGTAACAGAATTTTAAAATTAATTTTGAAATGTAAGAGACAATGTAGTTTTGCATGTTATGGGTGGCCATGTTCATTTATATGCTCGTAGTGTTTGCAGCACTTATTATTCAAGCAGTCTTTTAAAACAGCAGTTATATATAAATTAAATTTGAATATATATACTTCTGTCTTTCCTCAGCCATGTCTTTCAGTTGGATCCTTCTTGAAAGTCCAAGAGTTAAGACAAAGCAGCCAGTGACTGAATTCTACTCCAAACCCAATAGTAGCTCTTTTTAACATTATGTGCAAATTAAGGTGCAAGAGAAAAAAACAGTTAATCTCATATCTTGCAGTCCACAAGAATATAAACCTATGATCTTTAATAAATGCTGCCATACTGAAAAAATATACTTGTATCTGCACAGTTCAATCGAAAAATCAGATCTTGAATGAGATCCTACCAGCTAGATACTTCTGAAAAGCTCTAGTAAAGACTATCATATGGAATCCCTTCTAATTACATTACAGTGTTCTGGATGCTGATTACTATAGACGAAGCCTCACACGGCATTTTTATAGCCAGACAGAAGCAATCTAAATTTCTAAAGTCTCTCCTCAAATCTTAATTATGTCATATGGACACTAGCAATATTCCACATGGTGGTTTTTTGGAACTAAGGATTGAGATGGTGGGAACTGCAATTTATTTTTGTTGTCTAGCTAAATAATCAGATTACAGCTCTATGAAATGAACTCCAGTAATCAATGGAAAGGAAGCCATGAAGATTACAAAAGATTAAGTTTTAGCTCCCACCTGTAAGAAGATGAAAATTTCATCAAGTGTTATCCAGGACAATGCTTGAGGCTAAAGGTTATTTGACTTGGTGTTCTGCTAATGCCAGTCTACTTTGTATGGGCTATTTACTTATATGGTGTTTGAATAAGAAAAAAACAAAAGAGACATTACTGCTCAATCTACTCTAAACATGATTCAGAATGGATTTCAACCAAAGTATTTTCCTACTAATTCTAATGCAGTCTAAAGCCATTTTGATCTCCACAGCCAGGTTAGGGCAATGGTCTATATTTAGAGTAAGCCAAAGGCTGAGGAGAATATAGAGGAATTGGGGCTGCAGAGAGAATTAAGAAAAAAACTCCCAACAAATTGATGATGTATAACCACCCTGTATAATTCATGTAGAATAAAACACTTTCAGAACAAAAGATCAAAATCAGTCTACCTAGAACAACCTAGATCACTAGAGTATTCTTTCAGAAAAAGAAAAATACAGGTTCATTCCCTTGCAGAGAGATTTAATGGTAGAACCCCGTATTTTTTAGGAAGGGACTGATACCACTGAGGTATTGATAAAAGTGTTTCAGAGAGACTTCCCTCCTTTGATACTATATTCCTCAACATTCACTTTACTGTTTTTCAAATCAAACTATTTTCCTAGTACTAGAGATCTGAAGAATTTATTTTTTCAAGCTGAAAATTTCCATAAAAATACTAATTCAGTGGATTCTTGCTTTCCAAAAAATTATAAATCCATCCTAGAAAGCAGAGTTGGTAAACCCACTCAAACAACTTCAAAGACAGACTCAACAATTCAAAGAATATTTCATAGGTAAAAGTTTGACATTTGACACCTTCAAATGACACTGAAGCAAACTATAACAGGTGCAGTTTCACCCTAATTATTTGCTCCCAAAAAGAAAGTGGGTGAGGAAAATACATTATTTTGCCTTTTAAAAAATTCTGTCTACTTTTTTAGTGGAAGTTTTTGGGTCTCTATCATAATCTAAGTAGAAAGGGACCTACAAAGATCATCAAGTCCAGCTCTTACGTGAATGGCCCACACAGGGATGGAACTCACAACCTTGGCATTGTTATTAACACCATGCACTTACCAACTGAGTTAATCTCAGATAAAGTGAA
The DNA here is from genome assembly GCA_013400735.1 of Pomatostomus ruficeps. Classification (NCBI taxonomy): domain Eukaryota; kingdom Metazoa; phylum Chordata; class Aves; order Passeriformes; family Timaliidae; genus Pomatostomus; species Pomatostomus ruficeps. Next base: position 49,956 of record VYZT01056157.1, on the reverse strand, counting down.
CTAGGACTTAACTTCAGCATGATATGAAAATTTACCCAAACTTGGCCAAGATAATAAGGTTTTGAAAACTGTAGTCACAACAAGGGCAGGAGAGACATGTAACAGGTTGAAAACTGAAATCATGAACAATTTCACCTGTACAAAGTAATCACCATCCCAAGACTTATCCTACATTTCCCCCACAATGCACTTTTTTTCCTATATTCCAATCCATATTTTGGGAGAACAAAGAGACTGTCTTGCCTATACTCTCCAAAGGCAGGACTAGCAGAGCATAAATTGAAGCGAGAAGGATCTGTGTGGCAGTAGAAAGGAAAAACAGCAAGGGCATGAGTGAAACTTCTGATTTATGTTAGAGGCCTTGGATTGACAGATCTGGATGGCTAGGACCAAGAATTAAGCACCAAGGCAGTGGGACTATTGCTTGAGAGCAAAAGAGGGTACAGGAGAATTATCCTGCCATGAACTGAGTGAGAGACTGAAATAAAGAAATTATTTGCATAGCTGGACTGCATGAGACCTCAGCTGATATAAAGTCAGTGGGTTCAAGTGACTCGAAGCACAATTGATTAAACAGAACTAGAAAAGAAGAGTCAGGAATGATAGTGAATCTGGAAAAGTCCAACATTAGATGATATAGGAAGGGACAGATCAGAGAAGGTAAGAACTGAACAAATGCAGGAAATGTGCAATCAAGATCATTGAGGTAAAGAGACCGAGGGAAAAAAGAAAGGAGGAGAAAGAACAAATGCTAAAACTCAACCAGGCTGTAAAAAACAAACAAACCAGGAGACTCCATAACCTTCAAACTAGCTGTTCCCTACAGCCTGGAACCAAATCCTTAGTTCCCAATCTCGCCATTCCACTGAAACTGGAAAACACAAAGGAACCAAATGTCTTAATTCCACTCCTGGGCTACAGGGATAGTTAAAGCTTTGTTCTTCAAAGAGTGTGAGTTTGTTTCATCAAAGAGCAACATCCTCTGCTTTGGATATAAGGATGCCAACCCCATCCCATGAGGAAATTAGCAAGTTGCCAAAGGATGGCATTTCCACTCAAATCACCCTGCTAAGAAAACTCCCAGCATGAATTAATCATACATAGATCACATTAATACAATTTTGTTAAATTCAACACTAAACAATGCCAAATTGAGACTACTTCTCTAAACTGTAAATAAAGGGTAAGAGGTATTTTTAAAGGCTAGGTAGAAGGACAGTAAAAGTCCTGGAAGTAGTCAGGATTCATCCAGGATTTATAATAATAAACTCACCTATGGCTGATTGTATACAACATATTTTCTTCAGCATCTGCCTTTATTCAAGTTTCACAGTAAAATATGATATATTCCAAAGTGGGCTTTTGAGGGCTAGTAAATAGTGACATCCATTATAAATGTTGTACAGGGTGAGAGATCGTGTACAGGTCAGTGCTTCAACCTGCCTTAATCTTTTGTTTTTACAACAATGCATTTTTAAGAAAATGCTTTGGTTTCACCAGCAAAGATTAATCTTTACTTATATACACTGGAAAACAATTTAATTTCACTAACCTATCAAGAAAGAAGATTCATAATTTTATTAAATTCTACTGGAGGGAGGAAGAGGATAGATTTAAGGTTTTTCTTTTGGTGTGACAAATACTGTAGTATTGTGCAACTGAAATTTCATGAAATGAACGAAAACCTTAGAATTTTCTAACTGTACATATACAAGAACAGAGTAAGTTTATTTTTAATAGCATGATATATTTAAGAGCAAATAAAAATATCAATTAAACAGAAAATATCATTTAAACACACAATTTGTGTTCCATTAACAGAATCTAATTATAAAAAATAAAAATAATTTTAAAATACAACTCTGCTTTTATTTTGGGTCTAGGTTAGGAATATGAGATACTACCATATAATAAAAAAGATGCACAGTTTGTATTAAACAAAAGGGTAGATAGAGGACTGATCTACTGGATTTGTAACAGGTCTTTACTCAGTAGACAAACTAGGACCAATGCTCTGGCAGTAGTGTTTCTTTCATTAAGTGCTTTTCACAACAAAGACCATTTTGAAATAACACAGAATCTTTTCTACAGGGTCAGTAGCAGATGAGCATCATGTTCAAAACTTACTAGTCTTGATTGAGAGTGTTCTGGGTTTGTTACAACAGAGATTTGAATTTAAATTTTAAATTTGAACTAAGAAACCCTACAACAAATTAGTAGCCTCCTGAAGTTATTATAAAACACACACTTATGTCTCTGAATTGTAATTTTGCTAGGTAGGCCCACACACACCAAAAAAGACAGTACTGCTGTTTAGTCACAAAGAAAAATAACCAGACATGACCCTAAATTTCTTGAGGTGATAGAAGGTAAATAGAGTTAAATCATATTTAGTAGTAAAAAACAGTGATTACAATCAGAAGCATTTGCAAAAATATTGAAAAAACCAAAAAAAATTTAAAGAAAAAAAGGAGAAAAAACACTAAGGAGAAGGTGTTAATGAAAAGATTTGGGTTTCTTATAACATCCTTCACTGAGAAAAAAATTATCACCATTAATTGTAATAAGACCTTCTATAGGTCTTGAAAAAAACACTGCAAAACAGCTGAGCCACAGGCACCACTTTCTGAATTATGAACAGTTTTCTTACAGGCTTTGTATCTTACGCTGACCAGTTTTGCTCCAGTTTATGAAACATGACAAGACCACAGATAAAGTTGATCTATGCTGCAGGCTATTTGTGTTGTCTACTCACATGGTATGTCACAATGTCATGAGCCCAGATACTGTACCTTCTTTGTTTTCTTTCATTTGTTTCACTGAAGTTTTATAAAACCAGAGACAGATGCAAGATTCGAATTTATGGCATTGTTTCTCCCATCTAAGAATAAGCTAAACCATGAGGGTGTATTCAGAAGAATCTCCTGTGATGTCTGAGACCTGCAGAGACAGCACATGCTATTTATTTTGGGGTTTTTTCACTGAGGAATCTCTGATGTGAAGAGTAGGTAATAATGCACATGTCATTTTATTGCATCTTTTTTCTGAGAGATTTTTTTTATTTTTAAAACATATTGATACTGGCAACCACTTTTTAAAGGATTATCCTAGAAACTGTCAGCATTTCAGCATTTTCCAGCTTTATCAAAGCACTATTAACTGTACTAGAAACAGAATAGAGTTCAGTTACTGATGATACAGCCTGAAGTTTACTACCTTTTCAGAGGACATCTCTGAGCACCAAGGAATTAGCAAATTCTGTAGAGTGTTTAATCTTGGAAAGAGGGACATTCGTGATCGAGTGCATTTTGTTCCTTTAGTTGCTTCCATTTTTGTTGGAAAATAAGAAACATGACAAACACACATCGCTCCTCAGCCAGACCAGTCTCAAAATGTTTTACAAACCACATGCACAATAACACAAGAATAATAAATAGAAAATATTAAAAATACAAAAGCATAGCTACCTAGGAGTTTGCACAGGTGAAATTGTTTATTAAAAGACTGAACTACTATAAAACTCTTGGAAACAAATGGGAGAAATTAGTTGTATGTAATCATCACATTAATGTGTAGTAAGTGGTACTACTCTAGCCATGTGTTCTAACAGTACAAATATGTACAGTTTATAATAAGTGTTGCTATCCTCTAGTAGACTAAATGAAAAATTTCAGGAAAAAATGACAAGCTTTCAGGTATTAAAAACTTTACTCCAGCCTAAAGTAGAAATAACAATCTTTCAAACTAAATAAAAGTTGAGAACAAATGCTCTGGTTTTAATTTAATCAAATCAATTGAATTAACCAAAATATAAGATAGCTCATAAATATAAGGCAGAGAAATATTACAAAGGGAAAGACAATAAATTTGTTTGCTCCTATGGGACAGAGAGATGGAGAGCAAAAGAGACCACAAGTAATTTATTGCCTGTGCAGCATGGAAAGGTTATCCTAAGGTGGCAAAAATTATAATGTCCCATAAAACCAATGTCTCTGTTGAGTCCATGGTTTTTAGTGCCCAGCAGAGTTATGAATTTTAGTTCCAGAATTATCTTTTGAAGGTATTTTGTATGTTTCCCTTGAGCAGCAGGGCTGAGAGGTCGAAGATGAAGTGGCTGTTCTGGATTAAAGTGACTGTAACATAGCTATGCAAGCTGGAATTCAAAATTCAATAAGGTTTGTATAGCTATCCTACTTCAAGGTTCTATTTAATTGCCAAGAGGGGGCACTCCCAGAAACAAGTGATGCAAAGCCCCTGCTTAAGTAATTTTCAATAGTTGAAATAGTGTGAAATAGCCTTAAGCAAGTCTTAAATGATAGCTGAAAACTATTTAACTATGATGGTGATGGGACCAATACAGAAAATGGAAAGCTTATACCCAATATTGAGAACTTGTCCACTGCTCTGACAAAATACAGACGAAACTCAGAAAAAGTCTTGAGATGATATTTTCCCCAGCATAACTTCAATAACCTCCTCAGCTTGTTCTAAAGGACTTTCAGAATACATACTAACCTCAGGGTTGTGGCAGTGACCCAGCCTGCCTTCCTATGACTTTTCCTCTCAGGACAGTCTGAGACAGATAGAGAAAGCATGGCTGGGGAACCCCCTGATCCTCCCGCCTTTTAGCCTTGTCAGTCAGTCGCTGTTCCACCCCTTTCTCTTCAGAGTTATTTTAATATGCATAAGGTTGTTTTAATATTCAGCAAGTGCTGGAAAGTTCCGCCGTTCTGTTATGTTGGTTGGTTGATTCAAAAATGTTCCGCCCTTGTTCAGAAGTTATTGGATACCTGTCACTCCTCATCATTCCGCGATTTGTAGAATCCTGGACCCTCCCTGCTGTAACCGCCCCTTTCCTTTCCCCTTAAAGCCTCAGTGTAACGGCCCCACGAGGTCCTTCCTCGTAGCCTGCACCTCCCCACAATAGACGTTTGGGTGCTACTACAGAAAAGTCTGTTCCTGCTTCTCTATTCCCGCCTCTGCAATTTTAATATCAGCCGCTCTGCCTCATCTGCTGCGGAGTTGACAGCGAGGTAAAAAAGATAAACAAAAAATTGCATCTTTGCAGCAGTTTACCCGACCAAGCGCTTTCCGTCGCTCCGCAAGGCTCCCGGGCAGCCCTCTGCGGTCCAGCGTTACAGGGTCAGGAAAAATGAGGAATGGATCAAAACTCTTGGTTTAAAAGAACATTTTCCCAGTCTATTCAGAGCCATAACCTTTTCAAGCATTTTGAAACAATAGGTTGAAGGCTCCAAGTTTGTTTACAGAAGTACCACAAGCAGTGTTTGTGCGCAGGAAGCATTCCAAACTGAAGTTCTTCAAGGGATCTTCTGGAGTTTTTTTAGAGAGTAAATTTCAGCTGCTAAACCGTATGTCAGACGTGCTACACTGTAGAGGTTTAACCACTCATTGGGTGGTTACGCCACACTTAAAATTGTCCAAATTATGCTATCACTCAATGGATGATATAATAGATAAATTAAGTGTTCTAAATTACACAGGCTGTCACACTCACTTCTGTGTGCTTCGTTGCTAGTCAGTAATAAGGTTAGAAAAATTCCTATGGAAAGGATAAAAATATCCAAGGATATCAAAGTGGAGAAGGAACAGATTCTCCACAACTGTGCTACTTCAAGAAATGAGAACAAGAAACAAAATTGAAAAAGGTGGGGCCAGATAAATTAATGTTACACATTTAATATACAGAATATATATTTGAAGGCTTTTAAATAAATATGAAAAATAAAACAGAATAAACAGGAGCATAGTGGAACTGTACAAACACATTACATTAAGAGTGGGAAAACAGGTGACTGAGTCAAATGCTTGAAAAGTTTCTAAGGGGCTAGAATGAAACTTCACAAGACAGTTAACCATCATATTCAAAATCCATATTTTCATGAACCCCAGCAGTCTTAATATCCAGCCAAAGATGAACAACTTAAGCACATAGAATAAAACCCTCTTGCTACTAGACCAACAAACCTCTATCAGGCCCTCCAAACAGTGTGAGCTAATCCAAGCCGCTTTCAAGGTTCTGTCTTTAATGTCAACCATGTTTAAATGACAATTTATGTTTAGAATATATTTCCCTTTCTGCAAAGTCAACAGATTTTCGGTCTCCTCCATAGTAAGACTCAAATCAACTCAGCACCTATTAACAAGTTAAGAGCTGCAAATTACTACTTTTTTTCCCCCTTAAAGTGATTCAGAAATACCTCTTTCATGTTAATGCTCATGGTATTATGGTACATGGAGCAACAAACAATTTCTAAATTTGAGTTTTGGGCATTCATTGTCACTGCCAAGACACTTGCATGAAATTTTATCAAAAGACAATCCACCTACAAATTTTCTGCCTTTCTGTGAAAAACAACAGATACTTCAAGCAACAGCAAAACAGAAATTCAGGGTGACTCACACAACAATATATTCTCCCAAAGTTACCAAACAAAAAAATGTGGAACAATTCTTAAAACATTTATTTCTCTTATCTTATTCCACCATCAAGGTTACAAGAATCAGTCATTCCATACAGTTTGTGTATATGTCCCATCCACGGAAACACTGAAGGCCAGGTTGGTTGTGGCTATGAGCATCCTAATCCAGTTGAAGATGTACCTGCTCATTGCAGATGGGTTGGACAAGACGACCTTCAAAGGTCCTTTACAATCCAAAATACTCTATGATTTTGTAGCTCACAGAAAACAGAGACTGTGTGATACTGTAAAAACTGTGTTAAACTTCTGAATCTATTGAGAGGCCTTTGCAGCATGCAAAAAGAATCAACTGTCATTTTGAGAACTTTTGAACATATGTAAATCAGAAAGCATTTGTTGTTACTTAAAAAAAAAGAAAGAAAAAAGAGTAAAATGTGATATAATTTAAAAAATCAAAATGTGAATAACAAAACATGATGCAAATTCATTCTTCTTTCTACACAGAATGAAAGGGAAAAGGTTTTGTTTTGAAAAAAAAAGTTTCTTTTTTTGAAATTATTATATAACAGAATTAGTAGCTCAGAGACTTAGGCTGTCTGATTCCCAATATCAAATGGTTTGCCAAGCCTTTCTCCCCATAACAGGTTTACCGTTTTTATGAAGGCAAGGGTTTAAGACGACCAATGATGAAAATTATCTGATATGCAAACACTTAGCATCTATTCAATTTCTTGAAACAATGTAATCTTTACTATCATTGCTAAGAAAATTTCAACCAAAGAAATATTCCTTTAAGTATAAAGGAAAAGGAAAAAGAACTTTCATTTCACTCAACAGATTCATTACTACAGATCATTCCCCTGAGAAATATTCTATACAATCACAAAGGATACCAAAATCTGAATCTTGCCTAAGAGTCAAGAAGAGTTGGAAGGGCTTCAGAATCAGCTTTAGCTTAACAGTGATTTCTACAGCCAATTAAACCGTGGAATTGATGGACTCTGAGAATGCCATATGCTGCCCTCTGCTGAAAAGATGATCATTATGACTTGAGGTCTTACGGCTGGAAGGTCTGACAGACGGGAAAAATAAGCGGAGGATCCTCTGATTTCAGGGATGTGGATAATTCCTTTAGGGAGAAAGGAAGATTAAATGCTCACCTGGGCAAAGAAAAACTTCACGGAACATATGGTGTATATATATATAAATTATCCTGACAAGAACATGAAGTCAGCAAATTGGTTATTAGAAATACAACTATTGAGAATTACATTGATTATATTCATAAAAGTCTTTAAAATGGCTACCTGTCAAGCAGTTTAGATCTACTGTGTGACATACATTAAAGACATTATAATGTAATGAGGAGAATCTTTCTGAGTGTTTTTTTTTTTTACCCTGTTCACTCTGTGGTTCTGATTGGTACATATAAAGACAGTTTCAAAGTTACTGTCAGAAATTTAACAATTATATCTATAAAATAATAAAGAGAAATAATAAAACGTTTACACTCACTTTGAAATATTTTTCATTTTCATAGACTCTTATATGTTAAAATGCGTGGAGGGTAAAAGAAAAACAACAAAAAATTGAGGTCTGGGCATTTATCTAATGTTTCCAGTATCACTTGCTGCATTACCAAGAATATTTAAATTAAAGAGGATTCTACTACATGACAACCAAGGAAAAAATTTTGATGGATCACCAGCAGCCATGTTTGGAATACTGTTCTGTTTGATCATCTGTAGTGATACAGATTTGGTCAGACTACATATATATATATCTATATATCTATATATATAGATATATGTATGTACTCACGCATATATATATATATATATATATATATATATATGTCTATATCTATATATCTCTATCTATGCACTCCAGCACCTAGAACATCTCCTCCTCTTCCTTGATGTTGCCTCTACTGTTTCTCCTACTGTTTCACTGCTTTTGCTCCCTCCTCCTCTCTCTGTCTGGTATTTTCTGCCCTTTCTCAAATATGTTAGTATATTTGGGGAGTTATGTTGGTTTTGCACAACCTGATTGTTGATAGTGGGGGTGCCACAGAGGTGGCTTCTGTGAGAAGCTGCTGGAAACTTCCACCATGTCCAGCAGAGCCAATCCCTGATGGCACTGAAGATGATGGACACGCTGCTGGCCAAGCCTGGGCCGATTAGAGATGGTGGTCATACCTCTGTGATAACATATTTAAGAAGAAATCAAAACAAAGTTTGGGGCCCAGTTTTAATTCCAGCCTGAGTAGGAATGAGAATTTGTGAGAGGTGAACAATATAGAGGCACCAAGGTCCGTGGAGAAGGAGGGGAAGGAAGTGCTCCAGGTGCTGGAGCTGAGATTCCTCTGCAGGCCGTGGTGAGGACCATGGTGAGGCAGCTGTGCCCCTGAAGCCCACGGGATCCACAGGTGATGCAGAGATCCACTCGCAGTCCATGGGGGAGGTGCCCATGCCGGAGCGGGTGGATGCCTGGAGGAGGCTGTGATCCAGTGAAAGACCCATGGAGAGAGGGAGGCCCTGCTCCCAGGCTGGAGCAGCCTGTCCTTGGAGGACTGCACCCCATGGAAGAGTGACCCACACAGCAGCAGTTTGAGGGGTACTGTTGTCCATGGGATGGATTCATGTTGCAGCAGTTTTGGGAAGGCTCGTGAGATGGAGCCACATCAGACAAATTCACGAACTGTCTCCCATGGGAGGGACCCCACGGTGCAGCAGAGGAAGGACTCCTCTCCCTGAGCAGCAAGAGAAACCACAGCTGATAAACTGACCAAACCCCCCACTCCCTGTCTTCCTGCGCTGTCAGTGGAAAGGAGAGAGGAGTTGGGTGAGAAAAGGTGTTTTTAAGGGCTTATTTTATTTCTCATTATCCTGTTCTGATTTTGTTAGTATTTACTTAATACCTCTAAGCTGAGCCTGTTTTGCCCATGGAGTGTTTTCTCCTGGTCCTTAACTCATGAACCCTTCATTACATTTTATCTCCTCTGCCCAGCTGTAGCAGGGGAGAGTGAGTGAGCAGCTTTCGTGGGTGCCTGGCGTTTGGCCAGTGTCAAACCATGACACTTGTCTGGATAGCTGAGCTTTGGCCAGCTGTGTGTCGATTGGAGAGATGTCTAGGAATACTTCGTCAGTTTTCACTGTAAAAATCCTAGTATCTTCCTGGGACGTGTATTGCAATCTGTGCTGCTCAACAAATTCATAAATTATGTGAAAGAAGGCTGGAAGTTTATAGAGTTTACTCACTTTTGATAGTAAAGTAATTGTTGTTTCAAATATCGTGATATTGTCTGACTATGGCAATTAAGAGACAAAAATTCAATATAGACAGACATAAATTCATAGACCAAATGAAAAATAATTCTGGCTTTACATATACAATGATAGACTCTGAAGTATATACTCTCCAATAGCAAGACTTTTGGAATTATAACAGATTACTCTCTGGAAATATCAGGAATGCTTAATAATAGTTTAAAAAAAAGCAAAGAGAAAAATTATTATGATTATTATTAATGCTTCAGAATATATAAATAGCACAGCTCCAATCTAAATAGAGTGTATAAATCTGGTGGTCCTTCTTACCACAAAAAGAATAAAATATAATTGGATAAGGTACAGAAAAGGACAGAATGGATCAAAGTTGACACAATTTCTGTACAAAGTATGACCAGGATTCTTTAGCCTAAAAAAGAGATAGGGACGTACCAAAGATCATATATTAAAACTGGCATTAAGAAGGTGAACAGAAAAGCATTTTTTACTGTCTCTTCCAACAGAAGCAGTAGGAAAAAATAAGGTAAAATAGCTAACAAAAGATTCAAAACAAACAAAAGAAGATAACCCTTCAAACACATCTGTAGACTCATGGATGCTAAATTTCACTCAAAAAATATCAAAATATTCATGGGGAAACAAAAAATCTACCAAGGGCTAGGAAAATTAAAAACTTCTAAGAAAAGTATCTGCCTAATTCAAGAGATCTCTAAGCTCTGATTCACAGACCAAGATCCATACAACTTAGATCAAAAATATACATCTGAAATAGAGAACTTTGACTCAGCAGCTCAAACATAGATATTTCAGACACCTAGGGTATCTGAGACCTGGGGCTAGCAGACATGAGACTAGAGGAAATCTGAGTCCTTCTGGAGTGACAGCTGGAGGCTAGGTTAAATGTGGTAGGGCATGTCAAATAGCACTAGACACTTCCATTTTGATTATTAAATCCTACCTTATATGTTGAAAAAGTAGCTCAGGTTTACAGACTCTCAAATGTCAGTTAAATGCATTTCCATTTATAAGAGTCTGGTAGCCAGCAAACACACCTTTTATGTCAAAGCATGGTGTTGGTACCCTAGTCAAAGAACCTCAGATAATTAATGTTTATTTTCTAAGCCCTGCTTATCAGTAAACTATAGAGATGATTTTTTTATAACAATTACATCCAAACTACATCCATCTGCACTGTGTAACACTATACTTATTTTTTTTAAAGTCCTCTTAGCATTTAATACTTTTCCAAAGTTTATGTTAAGAACAGAGAAGTAGTTACTTATCACAGATGAACATTTCAACTCCAGCTACCACAGTTACTTTGATAAATTAATACAATACTATTGGGATTGCACATCCTACATTCAAAATAGACTTATATCCACCAACCCAGAAGTAATTCTGCCTCCCTGTACCTTTGACTAACAACACTATGGTACTTCATGAACATCCACTATTCTTTCCCAGGAAACTTCAGGTTCAAATGATGCTCAGGATGAATCTGCTCTGATAGAAAACCATGACTGCAGGTAGAATTTTTATTTCTTTTGCTGCAGCACCTGGAAATTATGTAATAAACAACTGCACAATTGAAAAGAAGGTATCATGATCAAAACAAGTTATAGCTTCCCTGGAAAACTTGGATTATGTTCTCCTGCTGCATGCCTTAATAACATTGATAAGGCTCTTAAACCAAGCCTTTCTGAGGCACCATTAATTGTGCCCACACATATCCTGTTCCAACTTATTCCTTAAATATCTTTTGCAAAAATGCTGATAATATAGCTGTGAATGTAATCCAGAGAGGTTCTGCTTTCAATATACAGAAGTTAATATACAGCATATAACATTAAGTACTCTGAAAGAATAGATTCTAAGGGGTTTTTTTCAATTTGTATATCCTGAATTATTTTATATGGATAAAATCACTTTCTTTCCTCCCTCATTTCTCTAGAAGATTGTAGAAATAAAATAATTAAGATTATGAAGACTCAGACTGAGCAGCATGAAAATGCAGTAATTCAGACTTCAGAGCAAAAATGAGCAACACAGAAGGCAGAAGGTTACATGTCAAATGACAGGCGAACAAAGCTGAAATACAGTTGTAACTGAGACCTGTATTTAATATCTACATATTTAATCTCAATTGCACAGATTGTAGTCAGAGAGTAAGCACTGGAATTCACTTAACTGTCAGGGAGCAAAGAGTTCAAGAGTGTCTGGTCACGGAAAAAGTAGTGAATGGACAAGAAAAGAAGTCTGGAAAGAGCATTCTGACAAAGAGGCAAAGGATGCAGAGAAGTCTAAATGTAGCTAGGCAAAAACTGGAAAAAAAGAAGCCACAAGAAGAAATGAGATAAACACTCGTCGTATTTTAGTACCTGTAGTAGATCAGAAAGCCTCTGCTACATGGAGAGTAGGGAGGAAAGTTTGCTAAGGTGTCAGCAAAACGTGAGACTGGACATGACTATGAATGAGACTGGAAACTGGGAGAGGAATTTGGAGTAAGAATGAGAGTGGCTACATAGGAAATGTGGAACTGTGTATGCAAAGCAGAAAGGAGATTTGACTAAGACAGTGGATACACAGGTAAATTAAACTCTTATACTTCTCATCTCTCAGTTTCAGCTTCTCAGCCTAAAGCTACCTTCCAAAAAGTCTTTTTCGCAATTACTTTCAACTTTATCCTCCAATTTTCATTCAGTTTCTCTCTCAATCTTTTAAGACTCAGCAGACGTGTTGTTTTCAACCTCAAGCCAATCCAAGCACCAGCAGCCAGGCCAGGGCTCGCAGCAGCCCAGCTGAAAAGAATTGCATTGCAAATCACAGTGCTGATGCCTCATTGCTATTCTGGCTCAGAACTGCTCTAAGAAATTTATTCTGAGTCAGAACCAGTTCAGTAGGAATGGCCCAGGCACTAACTGATGAGACTATTGCATGTCTGGGGTGGATGCACAAGCTCTTGTTAGATGTAGGAGATGCAAAGGGGAGAAATACATTCAGTTGGTATTTCTTACAATTACATACTATGAAAGTATAGAGCATGCTTATTGATGATAGAGTATCAGAAATAAAGTTCCAGCAAGTCCCTGCTGACTATACATACACTGAGCACACAAACTCCAGTTTTTCAAAAGATAACAAATCTTGAAGGAAGGGAATGGAAAAGGAAGAACCAAGTGTGGAAGGTTTGGACAGAAACTTTTGCAACCAGTCAACCAAGTCATACTCCTGATGTAGCAGCTAGTCACATGTCAAAGCACAAGAGCCACAAGGTATTAAATGAAAAATAGCATTTTTCTCTTTTTTTCCCCTTCTTTTTAGTTTCTTTCTATTAAATGATTGGGCCATTTTTGCTGTAATGACCATAACAAACTAGCTGAGGCAGACACCAGAATGAAAATTTTTGCATCAAATCTTTTAATTTAGGCAAGCTTTAAACAAATGAACTGGGCCTGTAATACTACTGATGCTATATCCATACCTGTCACACTCTTCCTTGGGAAATACCGTTCCTTTGCAAAGACTGAACTATTTGTAATTTGCATATGATTCTGTCTTTCAGAAAGAAAATGTTTTAGAAACATTTTGCCACATGATACATAGTAACTTTATCTTACATGCCATCCAATTTTTAACTTCACTTCAATGCCTATCTGTAATATTGGCATAAGCTACAATGAAGATCTCAGATATGGCATATTTGTACTGCAAAATATGTTTAAAAGTAATTTAATCATATTCTAAAAATTATTTAAGGTCTACCTTTTGAAAAATGCTTAAAATATTCACTACTCACCAAAAGAAAGAACACAAATATGAGGATTTTTTTTCACAAAATAAGGGATTTTTTAAAATGGTAATTAGCAAAACTGGAAAAAACTTGCATCATCATTGTCTTCGTGGTCAAGATGTTCCATTGAGAAGTCAAAATTATTCTTTGCTCTAGTTAAGAATTAAAAGAAGATACTCTGAAGTACACTGCTGAACTCATGCCTCTACTCAGCTTTACATTAAACACTTGCACATTCATGCTGGCAGATAGAAAAAATCACTTTCTGTCTATGTAGTAAAAGAATTCTCATGGAGAGTAGGAAAAGTAAATTTGTCTTTCCTGACACAAAGGAAGAAACTGCAGTAAGATCTCCTACATCTGAGCTGAACATTCTAGCATGTGAACCCTCACACAAAATGGATATGACAACACAACTATCATTTACATTGTCACTCCAGTCCTTCCCCTTAATTTTTTCTACTTTTTCTGAAGGCTGGTGTTTGGATAAGCCCATCCCAGACTGTGATTTGCTTTAAGTAAACCAAAAGCAGAGACCTAGACTGCATTTAAGTAAATAAAAAATGCAGGAGGTCTCTGATTTTTTAAAAGAAAACTTCTCCCAGAATTAGTAGCCTAAAAAAGACTTAGAATCAAGGAAGAATGCAACAATGTATGATTTAGTGTCACTAGAGCTGACAACAGAGCTGTAAACTACAAACACCTAAAAGCTTACAATACAAGCTGTCAAGAAAAGAACTCCCTGCAGGTTTAGACCATCTGGATAGCTCCAAACTTTCCTTATTCTCAGTCAAAAAAGAATATGAACATGGATATATGAACAGTGGAATCTCAAACACTACTCAAACAGTGGAATGGAAACACTACTTAGCATCAGCTGCTTAGGTATTCAAATAACACATCCAATTTCTGCATCCACAAGTCAAAAATAACATCAGTAAGTAGCTAAGTATTCACAATATAACCATCAAAGTACTCAGAAACATGACCTAAAGTGAGAGAATCGTGAAATTTCACCTCCTTAGTATAATGGATAGCTATATTACAGTCTATAAATGTATACACAGGAAGACAAAATTCATTTCAGTCTCACAGACAGAAGCATAACAAGACCCAGGGGCTATGAACTGAAGACAGACAAACTTAGAATTAACATCTTAATTACCAATGATGAGTACCTCATGGAAAATTGTGATAGACACTCCCATCCTTGAAGTATGCTTTTTAAAAGGAAAGGTAGAGGGTTTTTTTATCTTTAGAGAGACATGACCTAGTTCAAATGGGAAGAAACTAAGACAGCCATGAGGTCTCTGTTGTACAGTATGCCAGGCTAGATGATCACAGTACTCCCTTCTGGCTTTTTAATCCATAAAACTGTGTACATTTCCATTTCAATGAAACTGCATCTTTCAATGAGCATTTTTTAAAGGAACAGCTTTCCAGTGAGCTCTAGTTATGCCTTGAAGGCATAGCACTCTTTTGGTGGAGGCTTGTGAAAAACTTCTGGATAGCACAATATGGTGTTACTCTGAATGGAGGAAGCATTCAGTCCTTTCTGAGGCAGAGCTGGGACCAAGTACAGAATACAGTAGAATCTGCTTTGTTTAACATATTAATTTGAAAATTAACTCTTTGCAGCATCACACTGAATCATTCTAAGTCCTCAGTTCCACCATCATTTCATGAATTTGACAATCACGTGGCATAACCTAATTTTTCGGTTGTGTTTTCCAGATATTTTCTCTTAAATCACCATAGATTTGGGGGCGGAGGGGGGTGAGTCTAATTTAAAACCATTAGCACTGGAACACATTTGGATTGGGACTTCTGATTTCATTTCTTCAAAAAGGAATTCCATTTTTGTGCATCAAACTACATGGAAACCTGAACCAGAAAAAGTCAAAAGGATAACATAGGGCAATTCACAAAGAATATTTCTTACTGCACCAAGACAAATCACTAGGGCAGACACAGTCTTCAGAGACCCCTCTGGTTATGGCAATCTAACTAGTCCAATGTTTTCCATCTGAGTTAAATCATCACTTTATAATATTAGATAATAAAAGAAATTTTTTAAATCCACCTCACTATAAGATTTTGGAGTTTTGAAGTCACTTATTTTGACAGTTAGCAATAAATTTAAACTAATCTGTTTTCAGTACAAAGCACAGAATATTACTTATTCATATCTATTTCATTTTCTTACAGCAGTTTCCATTTCATTAATATGTTCTTGTGATTTTTATTATCTCATTGTAGATGCGTAAGGAATCAGACAAAAAATAAAAAAAGATGAAGATAATTCTGACTGCTGACACACAGAAATAAAAGTGTAGATCCTTTACATGAAATTAATTTTTTCTGCAGGTAATACAACGAAGTGCAAAAAGCTTCAAGTTCAATGACATAACAGCAGCCTAAATGCAGTTACTCAATAAACATAGTGTATAAAGACTTAAAACGCAAGCATATCTTAAAGGTAGAAAGGATAATCAGAATAGTTTACTACCTTCTGAAAAGATCTCATTATTTTGTGATTCAATCTCTGACTGCAATTTCTATGTGTGCATGCACTATAATCATGTTTAACCTTGAGAAAATCCTGCATCTGTTACAGGCTTTCAGCAGGGAGTCCTTGCACTAGTAAATCTGAAAACCACATCTGACTTCATGCTTCCTGTGATGCCAGCAACGACTCATGCAATTATTTGTCTGCTTTTAGCTTAGTGTTTGTGAATAACTTCTTATTTCAGCTATTAGTTGTTATCCTTTTGTTAATATTTTTCATCATCATGTTTGTAGAGGTCACTATGATAGAAAGGGCAAACCATATAGAAAATATCTGTAGTCATGAATAAAGTGTTTGGCAATAACACTATTTCTTTTTCACTGTTTCATCCACAATGTTACCTCTCACAGTCTGACCTCAAATGTGTAACAATACTTGATGAGAGCATAAGAATAGCAACAACCACATGTTCCTCCATAATTGCTGTTTGTCAGTCATTTCTTCAGCATTAACAACATTCCAGACAACTCAAGGTCAACTATATCTTATGCTGAGGTAAAAAACCCTTCTTACCAAAAGAAATGGGCAAGCCAACCAAATCCATTGCCAACTTCCAGATGAGTGCTTGATTCTGGCTCAGTTTTGTGCCCACAACTAAGGAAAGCAAAGCCATTGAGTGAATTCTGCCAGTATAAAATGGCAAACAAAGCAACTGAAAATATTTCTAATAGTATTTTCCCCTTTATAGATCAACTCTGTGTTTTTGCCTAGTGTTTTAATACAGAGAGTTAAACTAGTGCCCTGAGATGACCTTCTTTATAAATCTGACCTTAAAATAGTTCTAGAGGATGTTGATATGAAGACATTTCTCTAACAATTTCTAGAGTGTATTAAAAAGTATAGTTACATATATAATTATATATCACCAATTTTCTACCTTCAATCTTACTAAATTTACCATTGAAACTGGTAAGAAATATTAACCTAAAAATAAATTAAATAGGATTGTGTTACAGATTTGATTAAGACCCTTACTAGGCACACAAGAATTGAAAAATTTAGGTAAATATTGTCTTAGAAGAGTTGCAAACAAAAGAAAGAGAAATAGGATGAAACCAATTTAGAGAGAGTTTTGCAAGTAAAGTAGCCATATATCACCAACTATAAAATTAATATATCTTGGGAATGTAAATAGGAATTACGCCACTTTCAGCAAGTGCTAGATAAAACTGTAGGAGAGGAAGTATTCTATACTTTGATTTCTCTTACACTAAAATCAATGAGATTTTATTCATTCTCCATAATTAGACATTTTGAACAACAAAAAAATGTTGTCAATTTTTTGTAGGAAAATTAAAACAAACCCATGAAAAAGCTATCAGCTCAAGTTAGAAAGCATGAAAGAATATTGCTTTATGCAAAGATGCAAATGCCATTCTAAAAAAGCCTTAGATTCTTTTTCATTAGAAAATTACTTTCAAATTTAATACTGGACTATTCATCCTTTCTGTGGAGTACTAAAGGACAAGATTAATGTATTCCAATCTGTTGATGGAAGATTTTAAAAAAAAGATTTAGAAGGGTCTAATGCCATGAAGCATTTGGCAAGAACATCAGTTGACCTTATGCACCAATTGTTTCATGTCTTTTGGCACTGAAACTGTTTTTCTTCAGCTCCACAATATGACCCCTGTTTCACTGCCAAAGCAGACTTTGACATTAAGAAAAGAAATTCTGGTGGCAGCAGATTTTAGGGCATCAAAAATGGCCAATTCAACATCATCAGTCTCATGAGAACATTGCCGTACACTGATGGAATTTTCCCCCCAAAAATTGTTAAATATCAACACACAGTTGCTCATAAAAATTGCACTGTTCGTTTTTCTGTTGCAATTCTATTCAGACTGATAAATTCTAAAACTTGCAAAAATATATCTGAGTTTTTTCCTGGCTAAAGAACTGTTGGTAACAAAGATGCATGTCTCAACAGGCAGACATCAACTAATGAAGCTTGACACCATGCTAAACACACGATTATAAATAACCTGTGAAGTTTTACAGAGATTAAGTGGTAAGTGCTACAAGCTCTGCTCAGTCCAAGTTTCAGGTTTAGAATTATGATGTGCATTAAGCAAAATTATTTGGACTCCATACCGGTTTTAAGTCCTGTCATGATAATAATTCAGTGTATAATTATATGCTGGATTAACTCCTAGTTCGAAGTCTCTTCCATGTATTTAAAAAAAAAAAATCTGAAGATAGATCAGATGTAATGGTATAATTATAATTAAATCATGTTGCACAATAAACGTGTAACATATAAAATATGTTTTTTGTATCTACGTGTTGTTTTAGTTATTGTAAACTGACAGTCTACCTACAGAATACCAATGTTTAGAGCTATCTGACTGACCACGTAGTCACTGAAGGTCTCATTGTTATATGTATGTGAATACAAAACACAAAATAGGAAGGATCAAAAAGATGACAATACAAACTGAAGAGAAAAAATATTTAGAGACAACAGGGGCTAAAACAACATTACCTCTAAAATTTCTTGCTTGTGTTAAATTTAATGATTTGAAATTTTGTATATCTACACAGTACTTGGGGAAATACATGCCTGTAACTCTATATATTTTGACTGTGTCTTATCTTTCTGACACTCTTCTGCTTGGGTCTCCAGCTTACTGCAAACATATACTTAATTTTAATGTGTATGGTAGCTCCAATGAAGTCACAATGAATGAGGTGTTTGGTATATGGGTGTCTTCAGTATGTAGTCTCTCTAAAGGAATCATCATTTCACATCTTTATATAAACATTTCGTAAAGTAGTGATTTAGTGTGAGACATTCAGACAATTATAAGCATGTATTCAAGAGTTTAACAAACTAAACAACAGTAGCATGTTTACATTGTCTAATACTGTTAATCAGGTATAAAAATACAGTGTCTTCTCTAAAGGACAATTATTAGGTTTTTAAACCCTTTCTAAATAGGAAAAAAATATTATCCAAGACATTTGGTTGTTAGATTTCTGTTGAAATTCCATTAGAAAATTCCTTCAATTAATGTAATGCAGCTATTCCAGAGTAAGAGGAGGTACTTGCTCAGCAGGGTGCTGATAGTGCAAAGAAGAGTGCAGATTTCTCTACATTATCTTTTTCATCATTCTTTAGAAGCACACAATAGAACTACCTGGCAGCATGCATACGCTACTCAATATTTTGAATGGGAAGAATAGAAAAGATATGCAACTCCAAAAGTGTGATCAAGTCATGTGATGCAGGGGGATGTATTGCACTGGTAAGTGATATTAAGTCCTTTTTCCTAAAAATTTCCTTTTTAATTTGTTAAGAATAGTAAGGATGTTCCAGAATTCGTCCCTTGTCTGCCCCTTCACAATTACAGCAATAATCAAAGCACACCTAAAAGTACAGGATTAGATCTTTTATCTTCAAGTGTTTTGCCTTTACAAATTTATTCTACAGCTAGGCTGAGGCCATATGAGAGACATGTAAATCATCACTAAAAACATATTGGAGCTCTTATTGTCTTCTGTGTCAGCTGGGCACCAACAAAGAAGTCAACAATGAATTAAGTACTCATGCTTTTATGCATGACTACAAGCTACACCGACTTATAGCAATGATTAAATAATCTTGGTTTTATGGAAAATATGCATTGGAACTAAACTGCACACTTCATTTTTTCTAAAATAAATCTGAAAAGAATTTTGAAGCAGACTCACTGCTTCTACAGGACTCTTTTCAAAGTGGATATGAAGAACCTAATTCTCCTCTCAGCAGTGCTTAGCTAAGACAGTAAGTAAGGAGTGAACACACCCTGGAATACATTGCATCAAACTTTTGGTATGCATGACACTGGAGCTTGTTTTCCTCTGCTTATTTGCTCCAAAGGAAACCATTAGAAGACATTTCTTCTATAAGCTAATATGGCATTACTTCACTAGAAAACACAGGTTACAATGCCCTTTAGTGACAGTGCTTGCTATCCGAGATTATTTGGAATATATGATCAGAAACAGTGAGTTTAATGGAACATATATTAATTTTATAATTAAGCTGAATTTGCAGGATCACAGAATGTCTGACATTGAAAGGGACTTCTGGAGGTCATCTGGTCCAACCCCCCAGCTTAAGCAGGGCCATCTATTCTTCTATTGCAGTAATGCAACCATCCCACCACATCTCAATGATCCCCGCAAGACAATATCCCTGCAACTGCATATAAATCTCTAATTTTCCTCATATTTATTCTCCACACTAGTGTACAGACCATCATAGAGGCATGCCAGTTTGACGACTTCGCAGAAAGGGTCTGGGTTGTTGGTTTTTTTTCAATAATGGCACTTTTCCATGAGGCACTTCCTTGTTTATAAACAAATGCTTGAAATGCCCCCACTTTAGCCTTATTTTGTTGATTTTGTGCTCCCTTTCATTCATATCACCCCAAACTTTTTGCTGTCAGCCCTGACCATCACTCTCTCACAGGGCTGGTGGTAACTCTTGCCCTGGTTGACATAGGTATTTGAAAGCCCTAATTATCAGGTCAGACATTCTGCTGGCAAAGACACCACTGCCCTGCTTATGGGGGTGGATTCCAACTTCTTCCAAGCAGGTGCTGATTCTCAAGGAGGGTCCCATGGTCATAGAAACCCAATCCTGGTAGCCACCAACAGCTCCATAACCAAGCCCTGATGTGCAGTATCCTTACAGCCCTCCCTGTCCTTGCAGGAATGAGAACAAGAGCTGGACCCCCACATTGCTAACTGTTGCCTTCAGAGCTCTGCAGTCAGTTTGGATTCTCTCCAGGTTGCTGCCAGCAGTATCATTGGTACCCACACGGAAGAACAGCAGGAGGCAATGCCATAGGTCTGGACAAGCTTTGGCAACACAGTCCCAGATCCAGATCTCAGGCAAGTAAATTTCTCTAGGTGACAGGTTGAGTTGGCAAATAGCTGCCTCCAGCCCCCACTGCATGGAGTCTCCTACTTCTATCACTCCCCATTTCCTCCTATCAGTTTTGCGTAGCTCAGGGTCAGCTGGCCCAGAGGCTTTTCTGGAAAGCACATCTGGATCCTCCTCAACTTTGAAGAATCTCGTTTTTCCTCCTGCCAATGCCTGTTTTGTGTTGCTGGGTATCCAGTGTGCAACCACATTCTTAACTCCAGAACTAATAGCTCTAACTTTCCAGATACTGATTAGTTAATCTCCTACAGAAGGTACAAAATGCTGCATTTTTCTTTTTGAGAAACTACATCACAGATTATGCACATGGAATATATTTAATTTTTTAACATTGTTGATGAACAGGGTGTTATAAGGACACTTCTTGTATTATATTGATACTCAGAGTTACATGATTTATTATTTCTATGAAAGGGCTTTGGTTACTAGAGAAGCATTTATTATAAGGGCGTAAAAATAACTGAAATAAACAAAATACTTTTTGTATATCCAATATTGCAAACTTCTTTTTGTATAGTGAGTATTCCAAAGAATTAATGTTTGATATATGAGCCAATTAGACAAAAAGAACCATTCAATTTACTTTATAATAAATATATTTTATTCAAAGTGCCCTTGAAAGCAACTATACACATCCTGAGTGTTCCTTCCAATGTACTCTCTAATCCTTGCCAATGAAATTAGTCTTTATTGATTTCCTAGCTCACTAACAAAAATGTCAAAATAGAAGACATAAATGAAAATAGTACTGACCTCAGTTACTCAGTCTTGTACTTTTTATTCCTCTTTAAATATATGACAACTTTATTCATAAAATCACTTTTTGTGCCTTTTTTTTTTTTCAGATGTTCCAGTATATCTAATACAGTATTTAAGCACATCAGGGCCTCACTACAGTTTTTAGTATTACCTGCTGAGGCTTACCTTTTGTTAGTTTAATGCGTTTTAATACTGCACAGATCAGTGTGGAACTATCCTGCAAATTTTAGGTTCATCTCCATCACATGTACATTCCACTTCTCAGGAGACAATAGCATGCATAGTCCGTATGGCAGTCATCTCTCCCAAAGCCAGACAAAAAAATGAATAATGATTTCTAGAAGTAATCTGGCTATAGGAATAGTGAACTTTTTCTGGCTTCCCTTGATGTGGAATGTCAAAGAAAGTTTTAAATTTAGGAACTCCTGTCCTTGATTAACATAATAAAGCTATAAGCAGTAGAATGAGATTGAATCACAGAATTGTTGACTTGTTTGGTTTGGAAGGGACCTTTAAAGGTCATCTAGTCCAGCCTGCAATAAGCAGGGACATCTTCAACTAGATCAGGTTGCTCAGAACCCTGCCCAACAGGACCTTGAATGTCTCCAGGGATGGGGTATCCACCATCTCTCTGGGCAGCCACCCTCATCCCTAGTGCTTGTTTTAAAAATCTTCTTCCTTGTATCTAATCTAAATTACCTTCTCAGTTCAAAACCATTATCCCTTGTCCTATTGCAACAGGCACCAGTAAAATATTTCTCCTCATCTTTCTTGTAGGCCCCCTGTAAGTACTGGAAGGCTCCTATAAGGTCTCCCCAGAGTCTTCTCTTTTCCAGACTGAACAAACCCTATTTTCCCAGCCTTTCCTCATAGAAGAGATGCTCCATCCCTCTGATCAATTTGGTGGCCCTCTTCAGGACCTGCTCCTACAGATCTGTGTCTGTCCTGTGCTGAGGTCACCAGAGCTGGACACAGCATCCAGGTGGGTTCTCACCTGAGTGGAGGGGCAGGATCCCCTCCCTTGCCCTCCTGGCTACACTACTTTGGATGCAGCCCAGGATACATTTGACTTTCTGTGCTGCAAGTACACATTGTCAACTCATGTCCAGCCTCCCCCTAAATCCTTCCTGGCAGGGCTCCTCTTGATCTGTTCATCCTCCAGCCTGTATTGATATTGGGGGTTGCCCTGACCCAAGTGCAACACTTGGCCCGACTGAACCCCATGAAATTCCCATGGGACCACTCCTCAAGCTTGTCCAGGTCCCTCTGGACCGTCCGTCAGGCATGTCAGCAGCACCACACAGCTTGGTGTCAACTGCAAACCTGCTGAAGGTGCACTCGATCCCACTGTCTGTGTCACTGAAGAGCACTGGCCCCAATACCGACCCCTGAAGGAAAACCCTTGTCACCAACGTCCCTCAGGACATGGAGTCATTGACCACTTTGCATTGCTCCTGTATTTTGTCATGTCCAAATGTTGGAACTCAAACTCTTTAATTTGCTGCCAACTCTTTTTTAATTGCACAGTTGAAGGGACAAAAACCCAAAGAACCCCAACCAAAAGTGAAACAGACTCCACTTCATATTCTTATTTTCCTTATGTTCTAAGAAAATCTGTCATATGTTTCAGTACACTGTTTTGTTTGCTCACAATTTTGTGAATTTTAGAGACAGGGATAAAATATTGAAGGATGTTTAGAAGATCTTTCAGTATGACCTCTTCGGAACACTCCCCATCTTTAGTAACTTTTTAGCAATTATAGATTGGCTCTGGTTTGTTTTTTTTTTAATTAAGAGTATTCTCCACTGATCAAGAAACTCATGAGATTATTTTAGATTTTATTTGTAGGTCATACAGCTATTAATTAGATAAGAAGAAGTATCTTGTAAAATATTCTTGAATTACTTCATCTTTATTAGAATTATTAATTCATGCAAAATTATCTGAGAGTGCCCATGTTTGATAATGTAGAAAGATGTGCAGATAAAAATAGGAAAAATACATGCCATTATACTACGAATTATCATCCTGTCTGAAAATGCTTCTGATTTTTGGTCACATAAACACACACACACACACACACACACAAAAAGTAAAAAAAGAGCAATAAAGTGACTGAACATAAGTGAAAAAAGTCTTAATTACTTATCTATTATGTATTTACAATGACATTAAAGGGGATCAGAGCTCTCTAGAGAACAATATTGTAACCAACTATACACAAACACATATCTACAAATATCTATACTTACCCCATATTCCTGCATATACATACATTTGGAAAAAATTAGATCCTGCCACTTTTCCACAAGACTATAGCAATAAGTCTATGTCAGTCCCCACAACTGCTACAACAAACAACTTTTCAAGTTGCTCTTTAGACTATTTCTCCTTCATGTACTACATTTTTGCCAACACTGTATCAAATATAGAAACTTGTGCTTAAAGTACTTGTGTAAATTTCACAGAAAAATAGCTAAACACCTTCAAGAAGAAGCCCCAGAAACTTCTATATCCAGTCTCAAGTCTGTTCCAACTCTTATGGTATGAAGACAGCTTAGAATTTAACAAGCTGCACTTTACAGAATCACAGAATCAGAGGATAGGTGAGGTTGGAAGGTACCACAGTAGGTCATCTGGTCCAGCCTGCCTGGCCAAGCAGGATCATCCTAGAGCACATGGCACAGGATTGTGCCCAGATGGTTCTTGAATATCTCCAGTAAAGGAGACTCCACAACCTCTCTGAGCAACCTGTTCCAGTGCTGAATCACCTGCACAGTTGAGAAATTCTTCCTCATATTCAGATGGAATTCCCTGTGCATCACTTTCTGCCCATTGGTTGGTTGTCCACCAGCCTGCAAGTCCTTCTCTGCAGAGCTGCTTTCCAGCAGGTCAGCCCCCAGCCTGTGCTGGTGCCTGGGGTTATTCTTCCCCAGGTGCAGGACCCTGCACTACTTTTCTACAGATTACTTTGTCTGGATTTGCAGAACCATGTCACACATATGTGCAATTGAGATTCAAGAATGAAATCTCAAACTGGATTTGAATATTTCCCCTTAGTATACAATTTGTATCTGTTTTTTTCTTCCTGCTGTTCTTTTTGATTCAAAAAATACAGACTTTGACAGACTAGAGGCGGTTATTTGTTTCTAAGTGTTGAAGCATTTGAAAAACGTAACATTCCAATACACACTAAAAGATTTATTTATTTTCCTTTCCAATATATTTGATTTTCAAGCCCACCACAAGAAGCCAGGATGGAAGAGCGAGAAAAAAGGCACTTGGATATCAAAAAGAGCAACTGTGGAAACTATATTACCTTGAAATTTCTTAAGACACACCATCAAAATTATTTCTAAAAAAGAACTGGGAAAATTAAAAGGCATAAGATGGAAGTATCAGAAAGCTTAGATTTCAATACATAAAACATAATCTCCATTACACTTAATTTTCAAAAAGCAGTAAGTCCACCCAATGATTTCCAAAAATAAAACATCTATCAATCACTTTCATTTTAAAAGTGGTAAGAAGCTTCAGTCAAACAACTGACACAATCAGAAAAAAAAGATATTGCAAGAAAAGTCACAGAAATTTACAAGTATGTAAGAATAGTTTTTTCTTGGAAAATTAGTTTCAACATATGTCATAGAAAATACTCCCCCAAAATATACTATAAATGCCTGTGATACTGTAAAAGGAATATTTAAGTGTTCTTTAGGTGAAGAATCCTAGAAAATTTTAAGAATCTGGAATATGAACAGGTCTTGCATGTAGAGTTTTATTACTCTATAAAACCTGCACATGCATGCATCAGTGAATCCAATTTTAAATAAACACATTTTTCTCCGTATTTTTTCAGGCCTGCACTGCAGGCAGTGCCTGCATATTTACCTGTATAATTACAATACTCCCTACCTCTGAACCCTTAACCACTATATAAAACATAGCAATACAAAATAATGCTCAACACAAGATCTTTGGATCATGTATTTCTGTGTGCATGGAGCTTCATCCTCTTTGATGGATCAGGACTGGTATGTGGATTTCAATTCTAGATGGCTGTTAAATTTCTCGACAAGGTTATCAGATTGGGGCATTTAAATTCAGCCAAAGCAGCAGATGTTTTGTGTTAGTTCAGCGGCTATTCATGAACACATATAACAGGTGCCAGAGGAGTTGTTATCAAAGATGATTCTATTAAAGTACTACTACCAACTGTCAACTTTTTACTATTTATCACTTCATGTTTGTAGATACATTCCAATATTTTTTTCCTTTCCTAGATTAAGAAAATTGATGACACAGAGACAACATAAAATGACATAGTTTTAGCTAAAATTTCTAAAGACTTTTAAAGCAATAAGAAAGAAACTAGATGCTTTTAAAAAGCACAGAAAGTGTCTACCTGGCAATAATTTCTGATTTTTTTGCTATTGATTATGAAATAATTGAGGAAAGTGAATGGATTATTTGGGGCTAGGAAAGTGAATGATCCATTGCAAAGCAATCAAATAATCACTTGAAAAAGGAAAACAGTGAATACTGTAGACCATAAAATAATAGAGATATGAAGAGCAGAGGACAGTAAGGAAATAGGAATGCAGGACATGCGGTTCAGTTTTCTAGGGTAAGAGTAGAAAGAAACATCAGTAACAGCTTTCCATCAGAAGCCCTTACTCCTGAAAGCCTGGCACCTGACCTGATTCTTCAGGATATAGATCAGGTTTCTATGAATAAGAAATAATGAGTATATTTAAATTAGTTTAAATGAAAGAAACACCATATCTTTACTAAGACACCAAGCTTGGCAGCATTTTTTGTAGACTCTGAGAGAACAAAAAGCTCCTTGAACCAAAGACTATTGTTCCTTTTTACATGGTTTCCTGAAAAAAATGAGCTGCTTTGCTCAGCTCCTCTTGATCACTTCCAGTAACCAATTCCATCTAAGTCCAATACATGGGAAAAGGTCTCAAAGATTTAACATTCCTACAAACTTTGTGAAAGCAGACAGCTGTATGAGGTGTCTGCTAGCTAAAAAGAAAATGCAACATGAATGCAACTTTTACTTAGTAGTGTAAAACTCACTTCTCAGTAAAGGCCCCCCTTTCAAATTGATTCTCTCTTGTCTAATAAAAGGTAAGTTTATACTGCAGCCTGCATATTACTCAATTAAAATATAAACTCACAAATCCAAACCCGAAGGCAATATGGATTAATTTAGTCTTACAGGATTATTTCTTAAACCAAAACCCTCTAATTCAAAGCATAAAACCGACCAATATGCTGCTCGCTCCTTCCACTCTCTCCATCTCTTTGGCATGCAGCCCACCACTCTTTCTTCTTCTCCCTTGCACTAAGAATCTGGCATTGCTGCCTGCAGTGTGGCTCAGCACCCATCGGCTCCCCCAATCATCCCTCTCAGACTATTGAACAACTTGGTAGTTAAAACGTGCTACATGAAAACACAGATGTGATCACACTTAGGGATTTCTGCAGATCTTAGTGCTGCCCATCTGCACTGAGAGCGTACCAAGCACCTCTCCCAAAACATAGCAGACACCTCCAAAGATGAAGGCAGCGTTTCAGTGCCACCCTTTTTATCACCAGATTTTAACAGACATTGAGGAGAAGCAAGAGTGCAGCTACACCAGGTAGCTACATGCAAGAACCTAAATTTAAGGGAAAATTAACATCATAGTAACATATATGTGCTGAGTTCAAGAGATGTGCTGGTTTAGGCAACTGCAAGAGCACTGATTTCCTGTACTATTTTCTAGAATTTATGCACCAAACTTCCACAAATCTCATTTTAATCATCAAGACAGGCAATCTAGTTCTCACTGCTCTTGATCATCAAGAATCATGCACATAAACAATGTCCAAAAATGATATGGAATTGAAGTATCTCATACATCTTCTACTTTTTCTAACATTCTGCCAAAAAATGCTGCAAATAACTAGCAAAATGTGCAATGTGTAAGAAAATGTGCATTTTGCTACTATGCCACACTGTTTTCTTTATGGTAGGAAGCTCATCGATTCTTTGGATCAGATTTTAGGCATAACAGTTGCTTTAAGAACATTTGAATGATATCAGATCAAAAGTCCAACTGGCTCGGTATCCAACACAGGTTGAAAGCAGCAGTTGGAGAACAGTTAGCAACAAGAGATGGATCATATCATTTCTGTTATTACTGTAACTTAACGATGCAGAATTTAAACGGGAAAAAATCTCGCATCAGTATCGTATGATACTAAGCCTCCCACGACAAATTACTTGACTTTATTAACAATCTTTACAGTTGAGCTGGAATGAGAGAAAGTTCATAAACAGTGTTAACACTAGTGAAATAGAAGACTGCTTTGTCTTGTCAACTAATAATATTTTGAGAAGCATTAACATTTTGAACCTCAAGTTTCAAAAATCTACTATTAAAAATGAATGTGGAGAGAGACTGCAATTTGTATTTGCAACAGTGTTCTGGGAAAACATCCCAAATATTTGTTCAGATCAAGGTAGGTCCTGAAGCAGAAGCAGACCACAGTATTGCATCACCACAAAGCTGTGCTCAATTTCGCTGTTGTGTTATGATGTACAATATATCAGCTTGGAAAAAACAATATGCTAGTTCAGTGATAGTATTTTTTGAGATCCTAGCCAGTGTACTTGCACTTCAAATATAACACAACCAGCTTGATTGACCCTCAGTTTAAGGTCAGGAAAAATCTTGTGGGTTAATTATCATACTGGTTACTTATAATGGATAGGTGGCTTTTGTGTAGCTGTGATTATCTCATATATCTAGGTGATTTCGTGCTAATAATAGCTTGCTCTAAGAAGCATTAAGATACAGTATTGATTTCAAAAAGATTAAATCACTGTGGTAATATACAAGAGATTATTCAATTAGTAAAGATGACTGGCAACATTCATCTAAAAATGTTCTCTGCTATGAATATCTAACATATAACTAAGCTAAATATATAAAATCAAAACCAAAATACTCAAAAGCAATCAAAAATGCAAATTCTAAAATTTCAGGAACAAGAAACAATTTCCAGAGAGTAGAAATTCAGAAAACCTGGTCTTGAAGTGTCTCAAAGTGCTGTTACTAAATAATCAGCTGCTATTTTTAAAAAACTCTAAAACAAATCTATTCAAAATAAATTGCCAGATTT
The DNA here is from genome assembly GCA_013400735.1 of Pomatostomus ruficeps. Lineage (NCBI taxonomy): Eukaryota > Metazoa > Chordata > Aves > Passeriformes > Timaliidae > Pomatostomus > Pomatostomus ruficeps. The sequence goes on along the minus strand of VYZT01056157.1, from coordinate 20,992 downwards.
TCCCTGTAAGCCCTCCAATACATTCCGTTCTATAAACCTGGCAAATTTTTGTTGTCCATCTGCTTTACTGAGCACTATAAAGGTGTTCTCTACTGGTAAATACCCAAAAAGTTGAATGACCGTCAAACAATGACAAACTCTCAAGTTTCTCAGTAAGTTTCCTGTTGGCTTTCTTTTTAATTGCTTCTGCAGCATGCTTTATGACATCATACCTTCCATTAAAAAATTAAAATTCATCTTAAATAAGCTCTAGATGAGGTCAAAACTATTTTCATAATTTCAGCGAACAGTATTTTCTCTAGTGTTCATTATGCCAAACAAACAAAAAAAAAATCTCCTTTCCTTTTATTAGTATAGGAACAACCTATTATCAAATATCTGTCTACTCAAATGTGAGCAGCTGTCCATTACACTGAAATAAAACTGTAAATTTTCACCACTATTGCAAATGGTTGGTGTTTAGGGTTTATTTGGGGATTTTTGCTATTTGTTCATGCATCAGGACAAGGGACTATGCAAGAACTTTTCCCATCAAAGTGGAAGGGTGAGCCCCATGTGCTCAGAATTGTGAGGGCTGCTTATAATTCATCCCTTGGTGAAACACAAATACCATTCATTCAATGCGCCTCTGAAAACATTTTTTTTTCCCCAAAGAAATGGTGATAAGAGAGGTCCCTTGCCTCAGTCCTTCCTCTACGATGAGCTTTCACAATCTCCTGGAACATTCAGCTTGAATTTGTACTCAGTGTTGAAGTGGAAGAGGTTATTTTTCTAATATAGTCCACAATGAATAGCCATATACTGAAAACCACATCAGTCTGAGCAGGGGATATATTAGAATATCTTTGGAGTTTTACTGGACAAGGTTGACTAAAAGCATCTAGCTCTAAATGTAATTACAGCACAATTTTACAGCTTTTACCAACCTACTTGAAATTATTAGGTCTAATCTGTTATATGATACCTTTGCACAATTTTCTTTTTTCAAATAGAGTGGCTTCCTTATTTTGGTAAGTATTGTTAAATCTATTAGAATATGTAACATGAAATTAGGTATGATTCATTACTTATGCCCAGTAGTTAATCTGAGATACATTTTCCAATAGTTTTCACAATAATGTATTTTCATTTCTCTAGTTTTAGCTGGCTGTGAGACAGCTGTCAATTTATTCTCATTACTTCTACTTTCATTCCTCCAGACTTAAACTTCACATGTCAGACTGACAACAAGGAAAGTTTAATGTACTTTTAAGTTTTACAAGTACACTTGGCAAATTACAACACAAAACTCACATCAGGAAACCTGAAAAATCTATAAAAATATATATAATTCCTTTCAGCTTCTGTGTATATGTTTACTAAAAATAGTGGAGACTGAAATATAAGAGATTTTACTAAGTGGAAAATTACTTCAGACAGACAAACTTCCTCTTCTCTCTTGCCAGGATGAAATTTGCCTCTGGAGATTTCAGATCTAGTCATCAAACATCATCCTCACTCTTCTATCTTGTATAATTTTTCTCTGCCAAAAGGATAATACAGCTCCTAGTCATATCCTACTATGGATATGTGGAGATAGGATCATCACAATAGCATTATTTTCAGTTATCATACAGACTGAGACCTTTGAAGGTTAGATACCAGATAGAGGAACAAAGTTCTTCTGGTTTTTATCCATGACTGACAGACGCTGCAGAACAGTTCCTTTGCACAGTCATGTTAAAGTTTGTTATTATGAACTCTTCAGCCAGAATGTCTGCTTCAGCTATATTTATTTAAGTTGTTGCTGTCAAAACAAAGATTACATCATTTTACACCCATGTTTTACAGATTAGGTAGCCAGGACATCTGCAAAATGAAGGGTAAGCTCATTTACTTTGGCACAGGCTTTGATATCAACTGATAAAAACAGTATCTGTATACAGTTGTCTTAGTGTGCTGGCTAACAGCTCATCTTTGGACAACCTGAACTGATTTCTAGGTACATTTTTAAAAGCCTTTTTTACTGGTTCCTATTAGGTTTTGGAATGCCTTTAAAGAGAAATTTCATCCTTTCTTCACTAATCACTTTTTCCTAGGGAGAAAAAACCCAACACAAACCCCACAAACTTAATAGGAAATAGTTTTATAAATATATTTTTAGTATAGTTAGCTAAAAAATAGTCTTATAACACAGTTCAGACAACCTTATCCCACACACTGAAATAAGTACCATGGTTGATGAGATCTAAATGGGTGAAGAAAAGCTTCAGGGCTATATGATTATGTTGCTACCAAGCTCTAAGAAAGAGAGCAATGGGAATTAATAAAGGTGTGCAAAACATGAAAACAAAAACATGACCTAAAAGAAATAAAAAGCAAAATAAAACTAAAGAACACAATTTGAATTTGAAGGCCTCAATGAAGAGCTCCTTTTAATAATTAGTATTTTGACAAATTTCTCTTGCAAATCTTGAAGTACAGTTATAAAAAGATGTTTTATGTAAAAGATATTTCACAGGCAGCATATTAAATGACCCCTTCTGTAAAGTGTTTATCATTTTAAAAATCAACTCTTTCCCCACCTCCTTTCAAGAATCTCACTACAGAGATGCTCGGCAGAACTCCTTTACAATGACCATTAGAAACACTTGTTAATCTCCATACTTGCACATACCAGCCTGTTTTTATACATTTGCTCAAGGCCTAGAGTATCTAGGAGCCTCCTGGTGTCTTTAAATGAGCCTAAGATGTCACCGGTGTGTTTTAATGACATACTAAGAGAGAAAAACTGCATTGAAATTCATACAGTCCAAAGAGATTTGAACTTTAGATTCTGTGAAAAATAAGATTTCCTTTTCTATTACACAACTGAGGAATGAAAATGCAAGAATGAAGTGAGTTCCTGAAATCATACAGATGAACTATGTACAATGAGAAACTGAATATGAGACATCATCTTTGAATCATTTTTGCTAATTATTTCTCTGTTTCCTAAGTTGCTAAAGGAGGACCAGGACCTGAGATATGCAGGGGACTTTCTTCCTTCCACTATATAAATATTATTATAATATTCAGGGGAGAAAAAAACTCAACATATTTTTAAATGCAAAATCTTTGGAGTTATGCTAAGTATCCAACAGTCATCTGAAATTTTCTTTTTGTCAGGTTACATTGAGGCAAAGAGCATGAAGCACTGAGAAAATGAAAAAGGAATATTTCTGAGATGGCACAAGAGTGGACAAAATAGTGTGGTGTTGGAAACCACAGCTGAAGCTTATTGGTGATCCACTTTCTTGAATGATTTCTGTAATTCTCAAATTACACTGGTCAAAGCTAGCTATTTTGCTTTTCACACACATCGTTGAAAACGTGGTTTACACTGAGTGCCTTTGTATGATACCCACATTCTTATCCACACAAAACATTGATCGGCTTTCTAAACTTACAGCCCCTGGACAAGTCAGGAGAAAGAGCTTTGCTGACTAGCAAAGCAGGAGCCCAGCCTTTTGTCCCAACACTAGACAGTGCAAGGTGGAGAGTGACAGTTGGACTCAGAGAACTGCACAGTTTTCAGATTAACTGCCTTCATTCAAATACTGTCAACTAAAAATCCATGCAGGGCTGGTAAAGCAAATATTCTGGTTTAAAAAATTCTACATCAAAAAGTTTGTGATATAGTTTAGCCAGAGCTTCCTGCTAAGCTTCCTATTGGACTGCACAGTTGTGCCTTCCACTTCCCCAAGAACACCTTCATATTTGATACTACCAACACAGTACACCAAAATGCTGACAGACAGCTGCACCACAACCACTCTCAGGTAAAGCTATTCCTTCTGGGGAAAAAACGAAACAACATAACCTCAGTCTACAGCTGGACTGACAGAATCCTTCATTTGGTCCAAGAGAGTCTGTACTGTCACTGTGTACCACCCACCTGAAAGAATTTACATACCTGAGAGATTAAAAGCTTTCAGAATAATTTTATTGGACCCAGGGTCTTTTTGACGAAGTATTATATAGGAGAAGCAAAGATAGTAAATAGAGGGCACTGGACAGAAATATTTTGAGGATAAGTTCAGCTCTGCTTGTGGGTGGCCCCTTCATTTCTCAGTTTTCTTGTGCCCTAACCTCTCAACTTCCCAGAATCCAGATGAAATTCTATTGCAAAGAAGTTGTTAAGAGTTGAAAAAGTCTATGTTACTAGGGATTAGAAGGGTGGCAGTTAAATTATTAACTTCACACATTCTTTTTATTCCTAATATTAGAAAGAACCTAAAACCCCTTTATTTTGTCCTCTCTACAAGCACAGAACAAAACCTTGTTTTCACCAATGATCTTGTAATCTAAATATGGCAAGAGACAAGAAATGGGATACTACAAGAAAACAATGAAAAAAAAATGGTGTAATATGAAGATTTCAAGGACTGTTGCAAACACATGTAGCAACAAAACAAGAATTTTAAGGAGGGATGCTTTGGGAATAGCAAAAGCCTCCTGAGCTTCAAAAAAAGGATGGGGAAAAGCTTAAAAAGAAAGGCTGAAAAATTAGCACATGAAAAATGAAAACTCAGGTTTAATGAGGATATGAAGTAGTTCCTGGGATCAGAGTACAGAAAATATGTACAGATGATAAGACAGAAAAAAAGCCACTTGGAAGCAGCAAGATGTTTTTGTAAGTACTAAGTATTCCTACTACTATTTTTTCTGGCCTACTATGGATACAGATAAGAACTGCAGAGTTTTAGGATTTACATGTTCCAGAAGATTGAGTATGTGAACTCACAGAGTGTATTATGTTATTTCCAGCTTGACTTTGTAAAAAAAAAGCCCAAACTGGTTTATACTATGAATATTTATCACTATTGTCCTTTACATAATATATACATAGGTTTATATATAGGCTGGAATTCTTAATATTCAGTTGACTATATGGAATTTTACAGACTAGAACGCATATGATCGACTTGTGAAATATTTCCTGAAAAGCATTGTGAATGTAAATTCATTTGAGATTTCTATCAGATATTCTGACTACTGTCATTCTATTGACATGTATGTTTTAGTGGAGAAACTGATAAATTTGGAATTAAAAATATTATCAATAACTCTCTTTCCACTGTCAGTCTAGATTTCTTTTAGTTAACTTTATTCTTTGTCAATCAAGTTAAAACAATGACTCAAAATGAAGACATCTTCCCATATGTATCTATTATTCCTTCTATAATGTAGTACTCTCACTGGTTTTCATGGGAATTATGCATATGAAAGGACTGCATTATTAGGCTAGATTAAGAGAAGACATTTAGAAATACTTAACTCATCATACCACTTCAGAACCTCATATTTATAATGGTACTTGAGCCTGGAGCAATATAAACAAAAGCATAAAATACAGCTCCTGGAAATATACTATGGATGGATTTGTGTTAACTTTTATCCCTAAACATTGAACTGAATTATAACTATTTTCTTTGCTTTTTGATATATGACCAAGTAAAGGGTTACATTGCAAATATATGAACTAGATGTCTGTATAACCACTTAAAGGTCCTTAAAATTTTTCTTGGTAGCCTTATGTCCTTTTTAACATATTATATTAACCCTGATTCCCTGGAAGCATAGCCAGTCATCTTTAACTCCTCAGAGACATGACTTCCATTTTGACTTCAGAAGTGTTGTTCTCCTCCCACACCATGACAACTCAAGCATAGTATGAACTATCTTCCTCTGACCCAGAAAAGATATTGGGCCCTTCCTTTCTCAGAGCTAAAAATGAATGGACCTCCACTTCAACAGATTGGGTAGACAACAATTGGGTCTTTCCCAGATGCATAGCTCAGAGGTAGAGTCAATCTTGGTTAGAATGGGCTAGTTAGAATGGGCTAACTTTCTAAATGTTTCTTTCTTTCTTTTTACTCTAAAACATACTTCTGTACCGTTAACCCTGGACTGTAATTTTGGATTGCTTGTAACAACCTTGCCACTTTCCTAGAAAAGTATTCTCACCTGCCCGTCATAGTGCCTCAAACTCATATTGTCCAATCTGACTGGAAAAGTTCAGACTTTCACTTCTAGCCACCCATCTACTTTATAACACAGGCACTGGCTAAAATTTTGACTCTGCAATAGTACTTCTACAACTTGAAACAATCCTCTGAGGACTGAAGACTTCTTTAGTTTGATGGCTCACATTGGGACATCACTAATTAGGTCAGTCACATGTACTTATCTCGTGAGATAAAGATATTGGAAACAATATCCAAGAAGACTCTTGCTAGAAGCATAAATCTTTGAATTAAGAAACTATTCAAACTCATGTTGCACCTTTTCACATTGTACTTTAGATACCCTAGACTGTATCCTGGGTTAAAAGATGTCTTTGTACCCACCACGTGCAAGTTGTGTCAAAATTTTCTTAGGGAAACTATATTTTCTTAAGAAGTGACAAACCACATTTCATTAAATGAAAATATAGAACTTATATGGCATTTGAAATCACATCTAAGTCCAGAACACTGCATTTCAAGAAAGTAGAAATAAAGAGAGTCCAGAGCAGAGCAACAAGAATTAAAGAAATACAAGACAAATACCGGGGTTTTTTTCTATAAAGAAGAAAACAAAAAACAGGAATTGTTTAAACACAGTAGAAACATGACTAAGAATCTCAAATATGTAAGAGTCTGGGGCAAAGAGGAAAACAAAACCCCTGTAACCACTAACTAAAAAAAGCTAATGGGTTCAATTAATTTACTTTTAGCAGGTTAAGTTTAAGATCAGAAAGCACAAAAAACGTTCTAATGGGAAGACTAGTGAAATGCTGGAATAGATAACTTACTTAGGTAAGTAATCATAACAAATCTTTAGGTAGACAGGCAAGTGCTCATTTAAAGACAACTTTTATTGATCCTGGTTTTGGAGGAAGAGTGAGGGGCAGCTATAAGGTCTTTTTGGAATAATGTTCAACTGTATGATTCCATGCTGAAGTGACCTAAGAAATGTAGCCCTGTAGTGACCCACTTGCTGTGGGATCTTGACTTAGAAGGAAAGTCTTTGTCAGGGTTTGGAATACTTTTCTTTTTTTGTTTAGCTCTCTGTGTTGGAATTTTTCCCCATTCTACTTGCTGGAGGGTATAATGGGCCAGTGATTAGTTACTGGAAAGCCATAATGGGGAGTGATTAAGATGGGACAAAGAGGTGACTCTGAGATGGGTGTGGCTGGCTAGCCCTTATCNGGAGCACCAGTGCCCCTGCCAGCTGTGACTGTGACATCATCAAAGGGGAATTGCCAACAAGCGGGAAGAGACTGTCCGTGGGTTTGTCTGTTCTTATTTGTTGTGGTTACCATTGTTGTTGTTTTGTCTGTCCTAATATATTAGTAAAGGACTGTTATTCCTCTTTTCTCATACCATTGCCTGAAAGCCCCTTGATTCCAAACCTTTGCCAATTCGGAGGGAAAGGGGTTACATTCTCCTATTCTAAAGGAGGCTTCTGCCTTCTTTAGCAGATACCTGTCTTTGAAAAACCAGAACAGTCTTATTCTGGAAAAGACCAAGTTCTTCATGTACACGATCACTTGGATTCTGATACAATCTATGGATCACCTACAGTGATCCAATCTGCAGCTTCTTTACTCAAGTTTAATGACAACTACTTTCAGGGCTAGACTATACACAACCAATGTTTGATCCAGCCACAGGATATAGGATTTTGCTTGCTAAGAGAAATTACTTAGTAACATGTCCCATGGCCTTGAGGCCAGACCACACTAGCAACAGCTGCTAATAACACTAATCAGACTGAATTCCAGATGTAGACTCTGCTGAAAAATTTAAAGGAATTAGTTTTACAATATTTTGCTTTAAAAATCTAGATGTACTCCAAATTCTTATTCTCATATCTCTACTTTAGTATTAAGTTGAGATCCTTAGTGTTTTGTTTGTTTTTAATTTAAGCTTAAAACTTTTTATTGGCAGATCAACTTTAATAATTAGAATCACAATCCTGTAAAAAGGCCACAAGTCTTTGGAGTCTTTGGAGAGTTAACACAAAGTAAGCACACAACCTTCTCTAGTCAGCTATTTTGTTTCCAGTAAAAATGTCTGATTAATGGGAGAACACAGGACAAATGTAAAGCTCCCAGTCTGATTAGCAACTAAGTTTGGAAAAACTATAATTTCCCAGTTTCATTTCAATATTCTTGCCTATTATTCTGTAATAAGCAACATGTAGAAGTAGCAAAGTTGCATAGCCATATATATTCCCTAGATTTAAATCACTTGATGTAACACCAGGTAAATGATCCATGGGAAAAAAAAGAACAAACCTGCATCACAGTTCATCTTTTGGATGGTGAGAACTAAACAATAAGAAAATAAAGTTTTCTAAAATATGTAAAGACTATGACAGCTGAAATAGGTACGGCAGCAATATAACGAGTATCAGGTGTTCTCAAAGTTTCTACACATAACAAAGTAGCTCCCATTCAAAACATCGTAATGTGCCAAAGTTACGAATGTCAGTGCTTCAAATGAAATCCTTTAAAACGCATCTCACCTATACGCGATTGCTCTCTGACAGTGTGTACATTACTGTCCTTCTTTGCAACCACTACAAAGAGGCACCAAACGCAATTCCACCTCCACCCTCCGAACCGTAAAGTTGCCAAAAGCCCGGTCCCGGAGTGAAACGAGCCCCGGGTTGCCCCTGAGGGCTGTCCGCGCCGTACTCACCAAGGCGGGCCAGTTTGGAAGACTTTCTTCCCCTCCCCCTGCACCTACGCACAATGAGGGAGAATGGAGAGCAGTTTCAGCATTAAATTTGAACTTCCCTGCTTTTGTTAGCATGAGTCACCACCTTAACATTATCTCAGCTGTAGACTTTTATCTGTGAATATCTAAGCCCTGTCTTGTGGAAAACTAATTACTGAGCCACTGAGAGGCTTCATAATGTCCTGCATTTAAGTCCTGAACATCATACATAATGCATAGGAAGCAGTCGCTGCACTCTGATTACAGAACACTGTCATTAAGAGAGCAAATTAAAGATGTGAATAATTCACTGGCTGAGCTTATTGTCAGTGCTGCATTGTGAAATTAGAATTTCTAATAAGTACTGCAATTTTTTTAACCCAATTAACACAGAGAACATCTTGAGTCTGATTAGTACAATAAAAATTATTACCTTATTCTTTTGCTTCACAACAGCCAAATTAAATACTGTATTTAATTATGCAGCATTCATCGCTTCTGTGCTAGAAATAATAATAATAAAAAATTCTCACTATCACTTTAATAAGACTTCCAATATTTAGAGTGCAACTGCAAAATAGAGCATATGAATCTCCGCACAATTTCCTATCACAAAGTTACTGGCTTTTTTTTTTACAGACTTTGAAAACAGGGTTTAATATCAGCAGCCAACCATGATGTCACTGCTGAAGTCTTCTCTGGAAACAAAAAGGTGTTAAAAATAATTCCACAAAACGACCCTTCTGGAAAAGCTCTGAATATATATTGTGAATTAACTTTCTCTGGGTTGATGTGAAGGCAGAAAAAAAAGCATTACCACTTACTGCCTTGAAATCCAATACTCAAACATAGAAACGTGTATACACACACACACACACACACACACACATATATATATATAATAGGTTGTTTCAGAAAAGATGTTTAGGAAATATAGTAGGAAAAAAAAAGAGCTTGATCAGCTCTCTTACCTCAGTTCCCTCTTGGCACGGGATAGATAACATCCTTTCATCCCAGAAAGGAGAAAAGTCCAATTCAACATCCAGCATGTTGATTTTTCCCCACACGATGCCTGCTGCCATGTTAAATAAAGAAAATGATCACTGAGGATGCAGCTTTTGTCTCCAAATATTTGAATACTGCCTTTTAGTGACAAGGACCCCAGGAACCTTCGCACATCTGGCAGCAGACACCGCTGGCCGCAGCAGCTGAAATGGGATTTTTCCTCAAGCCTATTTCATTTCCAGCTCCTTTTTCTTCCCCATCCTGAGGAAGTTTAATCACCAAGCATAGCTGGGGAAGAAAAAAAGAAGAAAAAAAAAAAAAAAAAGGAAAGGTGGCATTGCAATCCGAAGCTTTCTTGGTTTTGTCCTAGAAACAGGGACTGCAGCAACCACCTTGCATCTTTGTCTGGTTATTTTAGCATGTGCGTGCAAAAGGGAAGGAAAAAAAAAGACTGAAAATTATTCAGGCATAATGCAACAGACATAAAGAGACAAAAAGACAAGGAGAGAAAGAGAGGGGAAGAGAAAGAGGGAGAGTGAGGGAGGGAGAGGAAACAGAAAGACTAAGAGAGGGAGAGGGGGCTGTCAGTGCAGATAAATCTGCATATGGAAATCAGGGTTATCCTGGGTACAGTTTTATTTAACCATGATGTACTGTTTTTTTAATTAGACAGGAATTTAAAGAAGGAAATGAGAGATTCTTACAGACACAGGAGGAAAGGAAGCATTTTAAATCACAGCAAATCTTTCAGAGCAAGCTGTAGCAGCAACAGCAAAACTTTTTATAGCAACTTTCTTAGTAGAAGGAAGTTTTGTGCACTGCTGCTATTTTGCACCCAAAATCCAGACAAAACTGGAAAAGCATTCATTCTGAAATGAAATTAAACCACGGCAACCCAAAATAATACATTTTTTTTAAAAGACCCAGAAGCCACGAGGTGCACAGTATGCACTTTAAGCTAAGTTATGCCAGGCAAAGGTTTTAGGACTTTAGCCCTGGTCCCCATTCTGTGGTGATTGTCACACCCAACGGAGGTGCTTCAGTAAATGATAGGAGTGATAGCTAGCTTGAATTTCAAACGCACTAAACACCAATTCACAAGCTTGATGAGAATTGCGTGTGTTTGGGGATATGTGCGTTATCTGACAGGCATAAGAAGGTTGGATCTGGATCTGTAAGGCATCAGAAAAGACCAGGAGAACCTCTTGCTCATCTGTGTGGGGGAGCACGGAGATGAGGGAACTGAGAAAGCTGAGGAGAAGGGAAATGAGGTTCAGGTAAAGTCTAGACAAGAAAGACACCAGAGAAAAGTAGGGGACAGTTGCAGTACAAGAGAACTTACAGGGAAGATGGGGAAAGACTATTTACAAGAGCATGTAAAGGGGGAATGGGTTCAAATTGAATGAGAGTAGGTTTAGATTAGGTATTAGGGAAAAAATCTTTACTGTGAGGGTGGCGAGGCACTCAAACAGGTTGAACAGCGATGCTGTGGATGCCCCATCCCTGGAGGTGTTCTAGCCCAGGCTGGATGAGGCTCTGAACACCCTGGTGTAGTTGAAGTCAACGCAGGAGGGTTGGAAGTAGAAGATCTTTAAGGTCCTTTCCAACCCAAGCCATTCTATGATTCCATGATTCTGTGAGCACAAGGCAGGCAGTTTAACACCAGCGGCATGATGGTGGCGTTCATGTGCCAGGTGGCCAGAAACCACTTGTGGTGACTGGCCCGCCAAGGGACGCCCAGCTAAGCTGGGAAACCGGGCGGCCTGCGCGCCCTGAGAGGAGCGGCGCGCGGCGCTCCGCCCGGGGGTGGGCGGGGCGGGATCGGGGAGAGGGAGCGGGAGACGGGAGGGTGGAGGAGAGCGGGGAGCGGGCAGGCGCGCGGGCGCTGCCGTGCCGGCGCCGGCAGGGGGCGGGGCGGG
>VYZT01056155.1:65976-88849 GCA_013400735.1 Pomatostomus ruficeps | reverse complement strand
GCGCAGAAGACGTGGGAGCTGGCGAACAACATGCAGGAGGCGCAGAGCATCGACGAGATCTACAAATACGACCGCAAGCAGCAGCAGGAGATCCTGGCGGCGAAGCCCTGGACCAAGGAGTGAGTGGGAGCGGGGCGGCGGAGCGGGGCGGGCGGGCGGTGAGGACCGGCCTGGTCTGATGGCTGTGCCTTCTCTTCCGCGGCCTCTGCGTTGTTGCAGCCACCATTACTTCAAGTACTGCAAGATCTCTGCGCTGGCGTTGCTGAAGATGGTGATGCACGCCAGGTCCGGCGGCAACCTGGAGGTGATGGGGCTCATGCTGGGCAAGGTGGACGGGGAGACCATGATCATCATGGACAGCTTCGCCCTGCCCGTGGAGGGCACCGAGACCCGCGTCAACGCGCAGGCCGCCGCCTACGAGTACATGGCTGCCTACATCGAGAACGCCAAGCAGGTAAGGAGAGGTGCTAGGGGCTGTCTGACCCCTCCGTGCAGGTCCTGTGCACCTTGTGAGCTACAGGAACATACTCAGGGGGTTGCAGGCTGCCCCCCTCCCCCGGCGATAAAGCGCCTGCCCGATTGTCCTGTCTCTCCTCAAACATGACAGTAAGAACTGTGTCAGCAGCAGGGAACGCAGGGCCCTGTAAACATTTACACGTACATATTACCCTGTCTAACAGCAGGTCATCAGAGGTTGGACATAATGATCTTGGAGGTCTTTTCCTACCGTAATGATTCTATGAAAAGTGATGCATTCTCCTTCCCTTTGTAAATTATTTTCATTGCTGAGGAAGTGTTTTTATGGCTGCAGCTGTTGGCTGTGTGAAGGAGTATGTTTTTAAAATAACTGATGCTTCTTTCTAAAAACACTATACAAAATTGAATATATGTGTGCATTAGACATACTTAGTGTTTGTAGATCAGGATTATGACATTTATTCTTATCTTCTTCTGAGGTATTACTTTACAGCATGCTGCTCTTTCCCATAAAATAAAAAAGACATATTTGTGAAGAAAATGCCAGTAAAGGAGTAAGTAAGTTTCAGTGCAACTTAATTATTCATATTTATCATTTGGAAATTTAGATGAACAGACACACTTGTCTGTTTCCCATCTTTGTCACTTTCTGTTCAGAGATCCGTGTCATATTAAAGCTGACTACAGTAAAGTTCTCGTGTGCAGAAGATTAACAGAAATACAACTCTGCTCTGTGGCTGACGTGGAAACCAGCACAGCACATCAGAGCACTTGCTGATGTGTTTCTTCCAATACAGAACAATTCCATACTATAAATAAGAGTTGAAATAACTTTAACTCTCCAAGCTCAAACAATTTTGAGACCCAGTTGACCCTTTGATTTTTAAACCAGCTAAAATTAGAAGCCCCTTACTTACTAAGTGGATATAACAGAGAAGTATTTGTGTTATTTTGGAGAGTTGTACTTGTATTCACAGCCTTATATACCGTTGGAGATACAGAAATGGATGTGCATTAGACTGAATCATAACATCAGGAAAGAGTAAACATAATGCAGAACTAGTTATGTTCTGGGGTTTTTTTTAATAATTCATCCCTGTGAGAAAATTTAGAAATAATTCATTTAATCTAGTTTGTTTTATCTGAAAACAATATAATGATGTTAATACTCTTGTTGCAAAAAGTAGGTAACTTGAAGAGATGTCTGCATAAATATACAGTCATACTATCTTTAAATAAAGATATGTTCACACAATCCTATTCTTAGTAGAAATACTCAATTTCAATATGGTAAGCATATAGCATAAAATTACAAACAGCTTGTCTTATGTTTAAAACAGTCCAGGTTTCTGTAGGAGTTCTTACGTGATAGGAAATTGTTTTTTCTCATTGTTTATGTTGTTCGCTTTCATCTATAGTTAGTTTCACAATTTTGAAACTGAACTTGTGTGCAAATAAAATAACTCAGCTTTCCTGGTGCTCTGGAGGAGTTTTCATGCTATCTGTTTCATATTTGATTTTGGCAAATACTCGTTCCTGGAATAGCTCTTTTTATCATTAGGTTGCTAGTTAATGTATTTCCCTATATAAGTGCTTTATAGAAGCTGAAATTCCAGTTACTTGATTCTCCATAGACAGGATCTGGTCTTAATGTTGTTCAAATGTGTTATTTGGCTTTGAAAAATAACACACGTTCTTTAGTGCTTTGTTGGTCTCTCTCATGGGAGTTGTAAGGAAAATATAAGTATTATTCAGCAGTTAAACAATAAAGTAGGCAGTTTGTGTGTTCTGTCTCATCATTACTGGAGCAGCCATAAACAATACCTTAGAGAGGATTACAAACATTAGGTTCAATGGATGTTTATTCTCGTGGGGTTTTTTGGCTTTACTCCTTTCTCTTCCAGTATTTTTAGAGATAGCCAGGTGTGTTATTTGGAAACTCCTTTTTTGAGTTTCTATCTGATAAAAAGTTGTCAAAAATTCGTCTTTTGGCTTTTAAACCTGGCTCCAGGCAATAATTTCTGTCACTTCAGATGTTTGAACACATGCCTTTGAAGTTATTTTTTAAACCTACCACTAATCTAATAGTATATGCCTGTGAAATATGTGACCATACTAAAAATTCATCTGATGGGATGCCTTAAGATTTATATTTTTCAGATCCTGTACTGCTTTAGTGTGTAACTCTGAAACTCCATACAGTCTGTTAGCTCCTGTTCTCCCACTCTGGTTAGACATAACAACTCCTCTCTAGGCCTGAAACTCAAGGACACCTTGTTGTTCCAGGCCCTGCAATATGTAAACTAAGCCTCTAAAAGGGGGGACAAACTTGGGGTAAATTACATCATTACCTGAAATTGTAATTGGAAAATTAACCCTAATATGTAAATTGATCAAAACTTATAAAAGTGTAGAAAACTTTTGAGCGGTTGTCCATCTTGGGTGTAGCCTCTCCCAGAGAAGGCTTTTGACTGCCCGAGGTGTACCTATTGAAGGCCCTTCAATAAATACCCATTTTATTCACTTAATTTTGTCTGGCCTTTGTGTTAGGTAGCCACTCCAAGGCATCAGATGTTCCCTACATTATATGAGATTATATATACTTGTGTTCTATCCCTAAGAAATTTCTCAGCCCTGCTGAGGAGGCCTAGCTCACATGCAGCTGTGTGGAACCTCTTCTGTACTTCAGCTGTCACTGAAGAAGGAGCTCCGGGCTCCTCGAAGGCCTTTGTTCTGTGACAGCGGCTGTAGCAGAGAGTGCCAGTGCTACACCTTGTCGGGTTTCTAGGGAATAGTTTAGCCCGAGTGGCAATTCCTGTTAATGCTGCCGCGCCTTGCAGTGTGCTGGAAGTGCCGCTGGAGGGCGGCCGGTGCTTTGGGAATGGAGCTCAACACTGGCGCTGTTTGCCTTCCCTGCTCCTAGGTCGGACGCCTGGAAAATGCCATCGGCTGGTATCACAGTCACCCTGGCTACGGCTGCTGGCTCTCGGGCATCGACGTCAGTACCCAGATGCTTAACCAGCAATTCCAGGAACCCTTCGTGGCAGTGGTTGTAAGTACTGGCTGATGGGGGACAACCCTGCATAGCAAATCATGCTGAGGGGAATAAGTTTTGGATTTCCGTCTCTTGGCATTCTAGTAGTGTGTAGTTTGTGTGATGGAAGTGTTAGATCCACACTTCAAACTGGTGCCACTCCTTTTGCTTTGCTGGCCACATACTGGCCAAACCAGTAGTGTTGCTTGCCTAGACCATTTTCACTGCATTGTTTCGGTTATGGCATAGCTCTTAAGCACAAGGGGGTTTTAAGTATTTTGGAAATAAGGAAAATTAGTTTGAAAAAATGATCCACTGAAGGCTACTGATATTCCATTTTTTTAGAGAGTCTTATACCAACAGAGAAAGTACTGTTTATGACAGAACTAATACAATTTGCATGAATTACATTTCTGAAATACAATTACTATAAACTTAATTTATGCCTGTAACAAGTATTATCTTTATATCTACAGATTGATCCAACAAGAACAATATCTGCAGGAAAAGTAAATCTTGGAGCTTTTAGGACATATCCTAAGGTAAATAGTTATAATGATCTAGTGTGTCAACACTGAACTGTCTTTAAATTATTGGTTCTAAAGATCACTCCAGTGATTGAGTTTGTTTGCTGTGCTGTACTGAATGTCATTGTTCATTCCTAAGGAAGATGGGCCCATACACTAGTTACTGCACACCTTTGGATATATTTATAAAGGTTTTCATAGAGTTTTGTCAGGGTTGAATCAAATACACTGTCCAGATTTTGGAGCTGTCCCAAAATTATGTAGCTCCATATAGCAGTTTTTTAATGGATATAGCTGTAGGTAGCATTCATCAAAGTAGTTTTATGTTAATTCCTCTCTGTTTATTTTTTAGACCTAAAACCAAATGTTAATAGCATGTTTAATATGTTGTAATTTGCTTTTCATTTTGGAAAAGAAGGTTCAAAATTATCTACTTAACTTTTTCAAACAAATGTTATGAATCTTCACAAACTAATGTACGAAAAAGTTAATGAAACAATATGGGTTAGCCTTAAAACTAGAAAATCACATCAGCATTGGAGATCTAGGTCTTCAAATGCATCCTCTCATGTACACTTCTGGCTGTGCTATTTAATGTCAGTCCAATAAAGTTCAGACATATCTTTTAAATACCCGGTTATTAGTGACTGGCCAAGAACTTCAGGCAGCCATCCAGTAAAACAATTACCAAAACTAATTGTTTAATAAAAATTAAATTTTGTAATTAACAAAAATGTTTGTCAGAGGTCCAAGCATTATTTTTGTGTTGACAAAAATATGAGAGATCTTAGAACAGTTTGTAATTCAGGAGAATATTCACTTCTGTGGGCAAAACCACTTCATAAATACTTTGAGAATTTTGAACAGGGAAAAGAATCCTGCACCTGAAAACCAAATCACATCTGGAAAACGCACATTAGAACCACATTTTTTGAGAGTTCTCACAGTGGACTGCAGGCAGTTCTTGCTTAGTCAGTAGCTGTGAGTGGCATAATCTTGGTTAAACAAATAACCAAAAGTTTTAGGTATCCCTAAGGCATATCAGTGGATGTTTCTTCCTCTTCTCATGCCTCCTATCTTCCCTAAAAATTTCCAAGAATAGGTAGAGAAATACTGTCCAAGAAGAAGCTTGCCCTTTCTTTGACCTAAGAAATTATCTAATCATAGCTTGCCACATTACTCATTTGAAAAAACTCAACTATGACCACGAGTTTGCTTTTGATGAACCTGCAAGTGTAATGACTGGTACAGCTAGTAAAGCCAAATATAAGCCCAAGATCCAAGAAAATTCCAAATTTCAGGCTACCAGGGGAAATGTCATTTTCTCCAGACAAAAATAAACTAGAATTGCATAATGTAGAAACTTTTTTGTAAAGTTTAAGCATTTTAAAAAGCCCCAGAATTACTCTGTCATCTTTGCCATTTGTTAAACTTTTAGGGCTATAAACCTCCAGATGAAGGTCCTTCTGAATACCAGACTATTCCACTCAATAAAATAGAAGACTTTGGTGTACATTGTAAACAGTAAGTAACATAAAAAGTACTACCTTTATTATTTATTTGTGTGTTTAAATTAGTGATTCAGAATGGATAGTAAATTTCTTGTAGTGTTTCAAATCTTGAAGTTCACTGTTGCTTTAGCACTCTTGTGAAAAAAACGTGTTGCTGGCATTTATCAGGATATGTTTTAATGGAGAACTGCTGCAAAGATAAAGAGGAACCTGGTTAAAAGCTTTAATAGTTGATTTCTGAACACCTTTAAGCAGTGATGTCTTGTTGGGGCAGGGAGGAAAAGGTCAGATGTCGATTCATCAGCAGGAGTAGGAAGGCTGTAATCCCACTGCTCTTCGGAGTAGGGGCGAGTGCTGTGCAGCTCCTTATCTTGCTTTACTCGGAGTGTTAATTTGTAAAGCCGCTAAAGCCTGGCTTTCAGAATAGGCGTGGTAGAATGTAAGATTGTTTGCCTGTGTGTAACATTTACTGCTACCAAGCATTCCTCAAGAAATTAGTGGTGATATACGCAAAACTACAATCATCTGTAAGTTATTACAGTATTTAAGAACCCAAGCATGGAACAGGTTGTTGAGAGAATAATTAAAAATGTCAGAACCTCAAGATTGCAGTCTCATTAAACAGAACACAGCAGCTTGTATGGGGATCGTGTATTAAACCTGTATATGAATTACTTACAGAAAATCATACAGAGAATTGGAACAGGGAGTAACTTCAAGTGCTTTGAGTTTTTGAAGACATTTGCCATTGATAAGGATTTTCTGAGTTGCATGTACTTTGGATGTGACAGTCAAGCAAGACATATTTAGATGGAAACTTATTTTGTTTGCATGTTTGTTTTTAAAGGTATTATGCTTTAGAAGTCTCATATTTTAAATCGTCTTTGGATCGTAAATTGCTTGAGCTTTTGTGGAACAAATACTGGGTGAACACTCTCAGTTCTTCTAGTTTGCTTACTGTAAGTACCACAGTTGTGTGCACTGATTCATTCGTGAGTGCTGAAAGCCAGGCCCTCTGCTGTAAAATGCTTAATAGAACACAGATAGATACAGATCCCACATTAAGAATCTGTCAGATAAATCAAGAAAGGAAGGTTTTCCTAATCATAAATACTGAAATGTTCCTTACATCTGCTCTGTAAAAGTAGAAGGTGGGAATAACATGTTTCATTTTACTGAGTTCTCGCTATACACTTAGATATTGTCTTAAATATTTTTTGATCTTGTATCTTTACAGAACACTGCAGTGACTAATGATGTTTAACAAATAAATATTTCAAAAATAAACAATGGAACTCTTAAAACAAGGTTACAACAGAAATACTGCAGGTAGACCTTCAGTGTAACAGCTCAGCATCAAAACCTTCCCTCTGCAGAAGCTAATTTATTTTTTTTCTCTTGGTCAAAACCAGCTGAATTTTACTTACTCTTTCATAACCTAGGGCATGGATTGAAAGTAATAAAAAAGTACACAATTCAGGCTTTAGGGATTGAGCGTTTGTCAGATGTTCAACTTATGTTCTCTTAACCACCACTCATGTTCTATATCAGTTCAATTGCAGATATAGATTAAAATATGCTGCACTACAATTTAAAAACTTTTCTCAGATTTGGTTTCTTTTGTGTATAAATGCTCAAATTTAAAGCTTAAATTCAATATGCTTATTACTTCATTCTCCTAAGAATGCTGACTACACTACTGGCCAAGTCTTTGATTTGTCTGAAAAATTAGAACAGTCAGAAGCTCAGCTTGGAAGGGGCAGTTTCATGCTGGGTTTAGAGACTCATGACAAGAAATCAGAAGACAAACTTGCAAAAGCAACAAGAGACAGGTAAGATAACACCATGTGTTCTTCCCCGTAAAAAGTATTATTTGGTTTTAAACTTTTATCATGCCTGTAATTGTAACCTGACAGGATTAGAGATAAGAGTGATTAGATTATAGATAGGAATGAGAGACTCCAGAAGTCACTAGTTATTTTTGAAAGTTAAAGAAAATCTTGCCTGTATTAAAGAAACCTACAATGAATTTTTAATTTTTTGGGGTTTGGAATAAATTTATCTCTAGTGTGTTAAACAAAAAATTGCTGTAAAATTCCATCAGTATCTGGCAAACAAAAAAAAAAAAGAGATGTTTTCTGTTAAATGGAAAATTATAACTTTGCTAGAAAATAGCACATTTTTGTGGTTAATCAGGTTAAAACTAACAATAAATAAAATTATGGTATAGAACATGATTTTAAGAACTAGTGTTAACAGTCCAGCAAGTTTAGTTTATACTTGTCTAATACTTTTACTAACTTAAAAATTATTAACTCCTTTTTTTTCATATTTCTTAATTAAAGCATTTTTTTCAGAAATGAGAAATGTTGTTTTTTGTATTTAAGAAGTAGCTTACAGATATTCTGGTCTTTATATTTAGCTACCCTGCCTGACAGCAAATACTTGCTATTATAAGTTAATAAACTTTTTATCACTAGGTGTACAACATTATTTCAAGGAAGTTGTAATATTTTCCCTCAGTTTTCCTTATGTTTATTGGTGATCAGCTCTGTTTATTTTGAGCTTTGAAGTACACAAGTTGCTTCTCAGTAATACTCATATCTGTCTCCCAATAGTCTTAAGAATGATATGTGTGCTTAGACTATATAATGTTAGAGTCACCATTTTTCCAAGTAAAATCTTGGAACAGAGAGTAATAGTATCCAACAGGTCATACAGGTGGGTTGTTCAAGAACACTGCATTTGGCAAATTTCAGACTTTGAAAACCAAGAAATACTGTGCTGTACATGCTGGTACAAATTCAGGTCCATCTGTGGAGAAGGCAGGACTCACCTGCACACACCTTAGGAGCGTTCTGAGTGAGATGTAGTGATTCCATTTAATAAGGAAACAATTCTGTAGAATCCCTTGGAACAGACTGCAAAAATTAAACAAAATCTGAGATGTTTGCATTTGTGCATCTTCAGATTTTGAGGCTTTCTCTCACTCTTCCCCATCACTTTACCTTGATAATATAACAGTTTCTTGGTATTCTCGACCCCCTGTTAGCATAACATCTCCACGTTAGCATAGAGTGCCATAGTACAGACTTTACTAAGGAACTGATTTTTGAGATACCAGAGGAGTGGTGACTTACATAGGTCAAAAAAAATCGAGAGACAAAAAGAAGCTCTTGTATGAACAGAAGTAACTTTATTTACATCTTGCTCACTGTGACTCAGTGAACACGGGCTTTACCTTCATAAAGAGAGGAGTCAGCCTGTGTTGGACAAGCCTTTGTTCCCCGGTAACCAGTGGGGACATACCTGCAAATGTAATATGGTCATTGCTAAACAGAATCAGAGCTGCTCTTGTGCTGGTGTCTTCTCTGTCTTTGTTTCCTTCTTATGAAAAGTTAACAGCTCTTACAAGTTTTTTAAAAAACATGATGGAGTTGGAGGGGGGTTGACTTTATAAAAATTAATACTCATTTAGCCTATTTCAATTGTAGAATACATTTGGAGTGGAGTTAATGCTGTTGCTAGCTCATAACAGCCAGGTTAAGTGATACCTCCCAGTTCCTGCAAGGAAATGGAATAGCAATGTTTTAAAGGCATGAGAAGGATGGAGTTGCTGACAAGTTTGCATTGATTTTGATCTCTGTTTGGAGTCCCATAAAACTGACCACATTTTATTTTTCCCTTACTCTCACATACTTACAGTTATTCTAAAAAATATCTCCTTCTCTGATCATCCTACTATACTATTTCTTGCAGCAGTTCTAGTATTTTTCTTTTCTGTTTTTATTTAGTCTTCACCAGTAGTTTATAAATTGTAAGGGATTGGAAGGAATTGTTTTTGTAATGAATTCTGCCTTCCTGTGCAACAAAAGCAACCATGGTTCCCAAAATGGACTGTAACACTTTTATAGATGCATGTTTCTCTTCAATTAGTGATCTTTACTAAGAGAAGAGTAAGAACAGTAGAAGACCTGTGCAGACACAGGACAGTTAACTTAGTGTCACCTAAATTACTTTGAAGAAATAAAGCTGCAAAGTTCACTGAAGGATTGTTGGACATACGTGTGTTAAGAAAACAATGCTGTAAAGCTTTAGCATAAAGGTGCTTGCACTGGGCTATAGGATAGCTTCTGTTACTGTCCGTGCACATCTCTAAGCCGTTTTCTACGGGGACACATGCATTAGCCAAATTATGCTCCAAGTTAGCTTCCTTTCCCTGGGATTCCTTTATCTGTCTAGTAGTCATTTGTCCCTCTTCTCCATGCCTTCGGTCCTGATTCATCTTTTACATTTATATATTCTGTTTTTGTTAGTTTGATACTACATTGCCCTAAGGCAGACATTGGGGAAAACTTGGATCAATAAGAATCCTCTCAGCTGTTCAGGGGTTTTGCACATTACATGTTTTGGCCAATAACTGATTTGTTCTATAAACTGTTCTTTAATGTTCCCTGTAAATTTTCTCAGAGGAACCATGGTTACGGTACACTGCTATCCTACGCTTGGGCAAAGGAGATAAGGTAGAGAACAGTGAGAGCCTGCAGGTATTGCTAACACCAGCTAATAGCTCCATTCCCCTAAGGATCTTTTTTTTTGGTTCAGATGATCACAGAGCCCACTTGCCATTCTTCATGTAAGATATCCTAAATTGCGAGACAAAGAAGTTTTCTGGAATTGATCTTTGTGTGTGTAGTCAGTTTGCTTTTTAAGTTACAAAAAGGTATTGGCAACAATGGCTAAATTGCTGAGTATGACTGTTCCTTTCTGGACCGTTTTTAAGATTAATGGGGTTATGGGCACCCTGAACTTCCAAAACAGCTGGATATCTTCAAGTAAAATGACAGTTTAGTTCAGTTTTTGTCCAACATTGAATTTATGCTTGTTTTTCAGCTGCAAGACCACCATAGAAGCTATACATGGATTGATGTCTCAGGTTATAAAGGATAAACTTTTTAATCAAATTAATATAGCATGAAGTGCATCACCAGCTGATATGTATCTCCAAAGCAGAAAATATCATAATTTCTTTTAGTTGGACTTGTTCAATTTGGGAAATGAAGCTGAAGTGGAAAAGTATTCATTTAATTTGTAGTATTTTAATACTTCCCACTTGTCTGACCAGTTTTAAAGAACAAAATGTTCTGAAATGTAGTGCAACTTTTTGTTCTTTATCATAAAACCAGTTTGCAGAATTGTTCCAAAGGAAAATAAATGTGACTTACTGGATTTTGCTCTTAGATATTTATCTCTATTATCCAACTGCAATAAAATAATTTTGAAACTCAATGTGTGTTTTGGGCCTTGTTATTTTTGGCAAACATTTATCTTCTCTTTTTCTTACTATTCTGTAGAAAAGTTCTGTCTACTCAGATTAGATAGGTAAGTTACGCAGTATAAGAAGTTTGTTCCTCAAATTTTAATTTTAAGAATTGAAATCCCACTTGTTTATCTTTCAACAAGTTATTAAATTTAATGGAGCCTTTCCTGATTTAGGCTTACTCGTCCAGACAGAAATGGACAGTAATTTCACAGTAATGAAACATTTATGCATGGTACAACAGTATTTTGCTTATAACTTCATACTCATGATGGACATTTTGTATTTCTAAATAGTCAACTATTGACCAGCTCTGCCGTGAAACTCATAATATGGTTATATATCATTATTTTTCTCCTGCTCACCTTCTATTGCTTGTCATAGTCACTTGTTGCATACAAACGAACAAAATGAAAAATTACCTTTGAAATACGCATTAGGCTAATTTCAGGCCACAGATACTACATGCATTAATCATAATTTCAGGCTTACAACATGGTGCTGCTGCAGGGCTGATCTGAGTTTGTTTTGGAGGCTTTCATACTGCATTTCAATAATACAAGATGTTTGGATTCCTTTTAAGTTTTGGTCCTTAATCCTGAGTTTCCTGGGGGTTTTGAAATGTTTACTTTTGGGATAATTTATGCTTTATACAATACGTAATTATATGCTTTATACCTTAAGTAACTGATACTCCTTTTCAACCTTAGCTCTGCCTTGATGTGGATTTTGTTTTTGTTTTGGTCTGGAAATTGTAATAGCTATTACTCATTTAGGGCTTTTCATCCAAACAGATTCCAGTGCATTTGAAGTTAAGATGCAAGTTATACAATGAAAATTTGTAATTCAGCAGGGAAATGCAGGTACCCTGAAGCAGTAGTTCATAAGAGTTTTAAAGTGGCAGCATCTAACTGTATAGGAAAAATATGTTTAATTGTAGCTAGTAAACTTGAAATAGTTATCAGATGTGCAGTTTGATAGGAGAACAGTTTCATTCTTCTTTCAGCATTATAGTAGTGGTGGGGAGTCAGGAGAAGAAAGCTGTGGTGTTTTAATAGTCAAAGCTATTTATTTTCTTGGAAATTGCACCAGTAGACTTCTGTACAAACAAGCACAGTACATAAGTAAACAGCAGTTCCTTTTAAGTTCAAGGAAGACACAGCAAGTGTACCTGCCCAGTAACTTTTCTTACTTAATTTTCTTCCACAGGTCTTTGAGACTTTAAATTTAGAACACAGCTATTGTCCCAGTCAGTGTGTGTTTACACAAAGTACTCTGCTTTTGTGAGATAGGTTTATTTCCTAATAGGTTATAACACCTATTTCCTAATAGATATTTCTATTGCTACTTCGTAGAATTCTTTCTGCATAACACGATCCAAAAGTTTTGCACATCTTATATTTACCTAAAATATAAAATAGTAGTTTAATCTCATATTAGTCTATGTCTTTACTTAAACTCTCTTTGTTTGTGATAGCAGTGAATTTTTTGCATGTGGGCTCCCACCCAATGTTTTTTAGTCACAGATGGCTTAATTTCAAATACCAAGTTGTTTTATAAGCTATAGTAATATGATTGCTGATGTTTTAGTGCTCATGTGAACAGTTGTCCCCTGAGTAACGTGTCTTGTTACTTGCTGAGCATACGGTGTTATAACTCAATTTAAAATTGTAAGTGTTCTGGGGCTGTACCTCTGGCCTGCATAGGATCCTTTCTGCAGTGTTCAGACACCAGAATAACAGGGCCTTTGTCTTTGACCAGACATCTTTAATGCTAGTGTTATTCCAAATTCTGAGATCAGAATTCCATGCATTGAAGATCATTGCCACAAAGAAGTCATCCCCATCTACACACACAAACAAGTGTATCCTGAACAGTGGAGAATCATTAATGGCCAGATGCCTTAATTGTACCAAGCAGTTGTGAGACTTCAAAAATACTAGTAATAAGGGTATTCTTGAGAACAATACATGTTATGTACCAACAATTACATTGATTTATTCTTCCCCATTTGCACCCACTTTTTATTTAGAAATTAGTTTATGCAAATGAGTGCCACATATCAAATAGCTGACAGCTGAAGTAAAGCAGTAAGTAGTAAAGCACGTAAAAATGGGTTCTCTTTGTATAAGATTTTTTGAGACAAGCATGCATTCCAAAGGACTGAGTGCCTTTTACATTTCAATAAATAAAAATCTTAATGAACACAAATAATTTCTTCATCTAACAGTATTTGCCAACATATTAAAATGACAGAATGTTGAAAATGCTGAATTGTTTGAACTTCTTCCCTATCCTGTTCTGTTTTTCTTTTTTGAAGCATACCTGTATGCTCACCTTTCTCATGTATGCAAATTGCATTTTTAAATAATTTATACATACTAATATCACCAAAATCCAAAGAAATACCTGCATATTTGTGACAATCAAATACGAAGGACTGAGCTATAATTCCTGGCGGAGTACTGGTTTGCCTTATTATGACCGGGCTTGAAGAAGAGCCATTCAGATTTATTCTGTGATTACTGGGACAAAGCTGCTTCATTATCCTATCAGATCTGCTGCTCCTTTGAAGTTCCCTTCAAATGTTTGGTAAGGAATGGAATGACAGCTCCTCAGCCTGGCCATGTTTTTATCTGTTTTGAATGGATCTAGTAGCTTTCTGGAGTATTTCTACTTCTAATAGCATGGCATGGGGTGATTAACAGTTTTGTTTGCTTTACTCTCCACCTGTATGTTTATTAGCTTTCATCATATCATCACCTCAGCCTTCTCTCTCAATTGAGAAGTTTCAGCTTTTTCGTGCTGTTATAAAGCTGCCACTTTACCCACTTGATAATTTTAGTTGCTCTCCATACATCCCACATCCTACTTTGCCTTGACACACAGAGCCCAGACCTCCACGGTACTCATGATTTGGGTGCACCAAAGTTTTAGAGAGAGGCAAAATAGTTCTCCCTCATTCCCTTGTCTCCCTTGTAAAAAGCTAATTAGGTGATCAGGCTATTAGGATCATTTTTTTTCTAAGTATGTCTGCATCCAGCAGCTCCCATTTGTACCCTGAAGCACACAGATTTTCAAAACCTCAGTACTTTGAGGGAAAATGGAAGTTAGTAAATGTTAAGTGTTTGCCTAGATCTCTTACATTAGATATCTACTGGAGACTAAGACTTTCTGAAGGATTATGCTGAATGGGAATTTAAAATACTAAGGTTGGTACAGTGAAGAAAGAAAAATTTTAGATAATGTTTCAGTCCCAAAAACTTTCTGGCACCATTAGCCACAGGTATCTGAGTTTTGTCACAAACTCTTGTAATCTTTACTCTTATAAGCAGCCTCACTGAAGTCAAGAAATATTTTTGCTTCAGAAAAGCTAATAAAAAGGCTGACCTTAAGCTTTTGCTTTTGAGCAGTGTCACAAGTTCTTCAGTTGTTCCTTACCTAACATTCATGCCAAGTCAGAAGAAATATTCCTTGAGCTTTTCATAAATTATCTTTGATTCTGGTAGTGGAACAACAGGCAACTGCAACCTGGTTACATGAGCTCTGTTCACCGTCTATCTTTGGTATTCCTTGAAAAACTCGCCTTACGGGAAAAAGTCCCTGTTCAGACCCTGTTTGACAAGGGAATCTCATTCTCCTTGCCTTTGGTGGCAGTGTGTGCACATGTACTCAGATTAAATAGAATGAGCTCGTTAAACTTGATATTTAGTAAATGAAGCATAATGTTCTTGCATTTATATCACTTGTGTCTTTATAAAGTTTTGACTGCAGCTGGTTTTGGATATTTTGATTTTACCTTACCTTGTCCAGTGTTTCATGAAACTTCAGTGTGGATATAGTTGCTTTAGAAAGTATAAGGTTGCCATGAACTTGGGTACAGGATCACTCCTGCACAGCGCAGTACATTGCCCCAAGACATGTAGTATTCCTATAGCAGTCCTCCATTTATTACAAACTGTAATGCCAGTTGATTATTTAATGTTGATTATGAAAAATGGAAGAATCCAAGCTGTAAAGCTAATTGCTGACATGTTACTATTTTGTTTATAAGGTTAAAAATATAGTAAATATAATTAAACATTAGTCATCTTACTTATTTTATCCCTTTTGTTACATTTTGGATTTTTTTCTTAATTTTAGATCAGTGTTTTAAAGTAAGTGTGGTATGTTACTTTCTCTTTGATAAATATGCTGTTTATTTTATCTATTTTTATGGCTGTGCCCCAAAAATGGGTTACACCACTAAAATTTCTTCCCTGAGAGGGGTCAAGCACTGGAATAGGCTTCCCAGGGAAGTGGTTGAGTCACCATCACTGGAGGTATTTAAAAGATGTATATATGTGGCACTTAGGGGCATGGTTTCGTAGTGGACTTGGCAGTGCTAGGGCAATGATTGGACTTGATGATCTTTCCAACCTTAACAATACTATGATTCTATTATATTTAAAGTATTTATTGAAATCCCAATATAAAGTATTTTGTATATCATAATGTAAACTAGATTAAGATAAAATGATAAAAACAAATACTTTAAAAAGTAAAAAACCAGAAAAAATTTAAATACTACAAGGCTGAGCTAGCATCATTTTAGGGTGCAAGTCCCTAAGAGATGAAAATTATTAATATATGGCATGATAAAATAGAAGATTAATTGCATGCACATAGAACTTTGTTCATGTGTCAAGTCTTGAAGAACTGACATCAGAGAGTATCCAGTTAGTTGAAAGATTTTTATGGAGTTAAAAACAATTATGCTAAACCTTTAAGGAATTAATGAAGTATCTTGTTCCTCAGGGTGTATTTTTATGAGCTGTAGTTTTACTTTTCAGAGCCTCAGAATAACATCCACAAGGAAATGTGTAATTTAGGAAAGTTAATTTTGACCCTCAGATGAAACCTCTAACATATGAAATATTTGCTCTGACGTTTGGTTTGTTTTTAATTATGAAAAATTGCTTTATACAGGGCTTTCTGAAGACTACAGTATTCTGGGAAGTAGCATGGTCCAGTGGATAGGTCACAGGGCTGCATCTCAGGAGAATGGGGTTTTCTTCCTGGCTTTTCGAAAACCAGGAGTGCAACTTTAGCAAGGCATTTTTGCCAGAGTTAGTGTCTGTTTCCCTCTATGAAATAAGAAGATTAATCATTAGCCTTTTAAAAATACAGATGGTAAAGCATTTGTAAGTATTACTGGGTTTATGCACTAAAAGTCATCCCTACATCTCTAATTTGTCAAACATTACACCCTTAAATGATGATTTGTAGTAATGCTGTTAGCAAAGAATGTTTACTCTGTTTTGCATAGTTTGTCTCTTTAGATCATCACAGATAGGAAATGGCTAAGCCCTTTGAGGGGATTATAAATGTATTGTTTTGAGAACTCTTCATTTCCAACTGAAACATGTATTCAACTCCAATGTAAATTTGTCCATCATTTCCTGTGTGAATTTGTGTTTGCTCTAGCCCAGATTACCTTAGGGCTTATGTGCAACTGCAGTGGCATCACTTTATTATAAAAGGAAATTAGTTTGTGTGCCTGCATCTAATGGCATGCAATCTTTAGTAATTACAACCATCTGAACTTTCTTCTCCAGCTGAAGACAAGTTGAATTCACATCATTTGAGGTTAGAATTAAGCTTATATTTTAAATCTAAGGAAGACATTTTCAGTCAGAGTTCTACAAAGCTGGAGATCTAACTAGAGAAAATGGTAGATACTGTTTCAGCTTAAACAAGATGTATGTATTCTATGTGGTGATACAAACTCCAAACTAGCTCCTCATTATTCCAAGTTTGTGTGGAAGTTCTTCCTTTTCCACTTCAAAAATTCTTCTTAGGACATCTAGGTAAAACTCCGAGAGTAGCAAAAATGGTTTAACACAAATATTTATGTAAATCATCAGCTGGGGACAAATAACATGTAAATAAAATCTTGCACCTACTTAAGAATGAAGGATGACTGTGTGAGTACTCAGATATCTATATAATGTTTGACAAAATAATGCTGAGATACCAGTACATCTTTGGACTGTTTCTGAATCATAGTAGCATATCATAATTTTTACTTTCTATTGTTGATTCGTCTGCCATTTCCAGACAGACTTGAGAAACTTAACAAACCAAGCAATTATGGCTTAATAGGATAAAAACTTTTATTTTATTTGAAGTCCTAGAAGGACCAAATTAAACAAATAATTGCTCTATGGAAAGGCATTCTCTTTAAAGGTAGCTGAACTTTCTATTTTCTCCTTTATGTTTGGTTGTTGCGTTCTGGGGGTTTTTAATTATAGTAATTTCAAGGAATTTGTTTACTCCTCATAAACATTAAGGCCTTTTGTTTATCTCTGAAATCCTTTGACAAAGCTGTCGGGAAGAGCTGTGAAGAGCACCAGGTTTTGCTTCTAATAGGAAAAAAGATGTGTAGATCTCGTCTGTGCCTCTACAGAAAATGCGCCAAAGAACTGAACTGTGGTCTCTGTCAGTGCTGTATGTTCTCTTGAATGCAATGCTTCTCCATTAAAGACTTTTTTTTCTTCTAATATGGTTTGTTAGCTTTCTAAAAGAAGATCTAAGGATGTGAATTAATCTTGCAGAAAGAAGGCAACATGAAATGTAGACTTTTCTCCTGTTCTGAACTTAGAGCAAACCTTTGCAGAGGGCTCAATATTGTTGCTAAATAAATGCAGAACCACTGTACTGTGCATGGAAAATAGGGGAAGCAAAGCAATGTCCAAGTGTTCTTGGCTTTATGAAAAAGGTAGTGTGGTCAATGATATCTAGCATGTAAGTAAAACAAAAAACTAACCTATTCCGTGTAATAAAATTTAGATAATTTCAAGCCAAAAAAGTATAAAATCCCATTCTTTCTTCCCCACCTTTCTTAGGATGTGGGAATAAAATGCTATGTGTTCTTGTTGATATGAGATGGGAGTTTGAGATGGTGTATTCAGGTCTGCAGACAATAGTGTTCAAACACATGAGGTGTGCATAGGAGGATGATAACACTGCTAATTCTCCATTTTTATAGATACTTGTATTATTTTATCACTTAGAGGTCTGAATCAGATGATTCCTAATATCCGTTGATCCAAACTGAATTGGTGCTCAGTACAAACTTAGAAGCCAAAGTCTTGAGCATCCATATTAAACTTCTTGTCTTATGGTAGACTTTTTTGTCTGAAAATAGTGTGCTAGGTAAGGAATAGAAGATGCAGGAGCCAAACATTCATGAAACATTCATGACTTTATTCCATTTATTAGTGTTAGGGCTGAACGGGCTCTACATAGCCACAGATATCAGTATTGGGACCAGTCTGTTTACCATCTTTGTTGGTGACACGGACAGTAGGATGGAGTGTACCCTCAGCAAGTTTACTGACAACACCAAGCTGTGTGCTGTGGTCAACATGCTGGACAGGAGAAATACCATCCAGAGGCACCTTGGCAGGCTTGAGAGGTGGGTCCATGCAAACTTCCTGAAGTTCAACAAGGCCAAGTGCAAGGTCCTGCACCCAGGTGGGGGCTATCCCAAGCATGAGAATGGACTGGGCCGAGAAAGGACAAGAAGCCTGACATGTCTCAGCAGTGTGCACTTACAGCCCAGAAAGCCCAGCTGTGTCCTGGATTCCATCAAAATAAGCATGGCCAGCAGGTTGAGGAAGGTGATTCTTCCCCTCTTCTCCACTCTCTTGAGACCCCCTACCTGCAGTATTTATATTCAGGTCTGGGGCCCCTAACACAAGAATGGTATGGACCTGTTGGAAAGAGTCTTGGGGAGGACCACTAAGTTGATTACAGGGCTGGAATACCTCTCCTCTGAAGTCAGGCTGAGAGAGCTGGGGTTGTTCAGGCTGGAGAGGTTCCTGGGAGACCTTACAGCAGCCTCCCAGTACCTAAACGGGCCTACAAGAAGAATGGAGATGGACTTTTTACAAAGGTATGTTGTGGTAGGACAAGGGGGAATGGCTTTAAACTGAAGGAGGGTAGGTTTAGATTAGCCATTAGGAAGAAATTCTTTCTTGTGAGGGTGATGAGGCACTGGAATTGGTTGCCCAGGGAAGTTATGGATGCCTCATCCCTGGAAGTGTTCAAGGCCAGGTTGGATGGGGCATTAACATGGTCTGCTGGAAGGTGTCCCTGCCCGTAGAAGGGGAGTTGTAATGAGATGATCATTAAATGGATCTTTAAGGTCCATTCAACCAAACCATTCTAGGATTCTACAATTCTGCGATGATTTCTCAAATATCTGAGCCACCACCACAACCCCAAGAGCACAACACGGGCTACAGCCCAGCTCTGCCACTGCAGCATGGCAGTGAAGAGCGGATGCCTCTGGACCATGCCATTCTGCTCCAACTCCTGCAGCAGCTGAGTCATCTCTCATCTCAGCATTCCCGCACGCTGCTGCATGCGCTCACGTGTGGCCTCATCCAGGTCCCTATTGACCATCTGCAGGTGCTGGATGATGATGTTTCGCACCACAGCAAAGAACACTCGGGCAGCCCTGGCCTGGACGAGGAGGGAGAGAAGGGGTCAAGTGGGTCTGGGAAGGAGCAGGGAGCAGATATGGGAGCTGCACGGAGCTGGGAGCAGGTAGAAAGGAGAAGGGGTGAGGCTGCTGGCAGGGGCTGGGCTCTTGATGCAGGGTGAGAATCCACATTTCTGTCCCAGCTCTCACCCAGCCCAGCCTCCCCTTGCATGCCCATCCCCTCTGGCCCAGGCCCTGAAAACCAGCCCCACTGTGACCCATCCCCTAGGATGTCATAGGGCCAAAGCCCAACACAGACACTTACAGCCCTCCCTGGCTCTGCAGCCCATGGCTGTCCCTGGCAGCCAGAGCCTCGATAGCCTCAAAGGACAGACGCACCCAGCAGGACAGGTAATAGGGGTAGGATACAGGGGTGGCTTCTTCATACTAGGTGAGAAGCTGCTAGAAGTTCCCTCTATGTCTGAGAGAGCCAATGCCAACCAGGTCCAAGACAGACCCACCACTGGCCAAGGCCAAGCCCATCCATGATGGTAGTAGCACCTCAGAATAACATATTTAAGAAGAGGGGGAAAAGCTTGTGCAATACCAGCAGCCAGGAGAAAGAAGTGAGAGTATGGGAAAGAAACAACTGTGAAGACCCCCAGGTCAGAGTAGGAGGAGGAGGGGCTCCAGGCACCAGGGCAGAGATTCCCCTGCAGTCCATAGCATGGATGTGCCTGAAGAGGGCTTTGACTCTGTGGGAAGCCCATGCTGGAACAGGCAAGAGTGTGAAGAGTCTTCCCATATGCAGGAAGGAGTGACACTGCCCACAACTCCCATTCCCCTATTTGCTCCGCTCCATGTTTTTGAGAATCTTATATTTGCTACCATTGAAAATGTAAAACCCAAATTGAAATTAATTGGAACAAGTTATTGCAGACATATTTTACATAATAAAACATGTTTGCTCTTAACAACATTTCGTGTCATTTTTTCTATTAGAGAAATAAAGTCCTAATCTTGGTTTCCTTGGAAGCAATCACCCTGAGCCTTCTCTTCTCCAGATGGGACAGTCCTAGCTCTCTCAACTACTCCTTAAAAGGGAGATGCTCCAGTCCCTTCATCATCTTAACAGCCCTTAGCTGGTGTCTCTCCAGTATATCCATGTCTCTCTTGTACTGAAGAGCTGGACACCAGCACTCCAGGTGTGGTCTCACCAGCACTGAATAAAAAGGGCAGGATCTCCTTCCACAATTTGCAATATTCCTCTAAGGCAGCCCAGGATACCATTTGCTTTCTTTGCTGCTACACTGGTGGCTCATGTTCAGTTTGGTGTCCACCAGGAGGACCTCCATGTCATTTTCTGCCAAACCACTTTCCAGCTGGTCTACGCTGGTGCCTGGGGCTGTTCCTCCCCATGGGCCAGGCTTTACACTTTCCCTTAGTGAACTTTCTTAGGCTCCCCTTGGCTCATTTCTCTAGCCTGTTGAAGTTCTTCCTCATGGCAGCATGACCCATTTTAGTATCAGCCACTCCTCCCACTTTTGTGTCATCAGCAACTAATTAGTTGGCTTTTTAAAAGACACTAAACCTGAACAAACCTAAACAAAACCAACAACCAACAGCCACAAATTGGAATAATGTTTCACTATAGAAAAAAATTATTAAACATTTGCTAACATGGTTTTTTGTAGAACTTTGCTGCTAAGTACAGGATCTACTCTATTTCTAAAATTATTAACTTTTCCAATTCAAACATGAGGGAAAGGAACCATATGATTTTGGTTTTGCCAGTAGTCCATGCTCACAAAAAAAGCCTGGCATGCAGGAAGAAGGGGCAACAACAAACAGAAAAACTGCTGGTTAACAAGATTTAAAAACACATAGCCTTATTAAGACAATAATAAAACAAAGAGCTCTTTGTAGGAGTTGGCAGTGCGGGGGATGTTGTTCAAAGTCCATTTGCATTAGCAGATTTCAAAGATTTATTCTGGGACAAATTAGAGAATTGGGAAATCACCAGCAGTATGGAGTGAACAAGGGGAAGTTCTGGATTCTGCACCTGGGATGGGGCTACCCTGGATGTACGTACGGACTGGGAATGAGAGGCTGGAAAGCAATGCTGTGGAAAGGGATCTGGGGATCCTGGCCGATGGAAAGTTGAATGGGAGTCAGCAAGTCAGCAGTGCCCTGGCAGCCAGGAGGGCCAACCCTGTCCTGGAAGGCATCAGGCACAGCATCGCCAGCCGGGCAAGGCTTGACCCATTCTGCTCTACACTGAGGCAGCCTCACCTTGAGTGCTGTTGTCCACAAAAATCATGTTCATTACCCAGTGTGCAACAAGCCAATAATTACACACTTGAGAGAGATATTGATTATTTATTTCAAAATGGTGGAAGCCTGGGTGCCTGGTGGAATTCTACAAATCAAGCACACAAACTACCAAAACGTTTTACTATTTATACATTGTAGCAAACAGAGGAATTAGTGTTCATTGGCTACTAGTTATATAGTTTTCTTAGCAATTCATACTCTACTATTGTTAACACTTCTCTTGCTCCTTCTGCTAATTAGTCTACATGTCCAGTCTTTCTCTTCTTTTGGGTCGGTGCTCTCTGAATTGGAGGTTGTAGATCTCTCCCTGCTGGAGTTACCTTTCACTCAGTTGGAGCCAATTTCAGAACAAGTGCTGAGTTGACTTTATTAGTTTTTTCCTTATCTTGGGAGTTCTACCAGATGTCTTTGTGGCTCATAAATTCTGCATTCTTTGAGTCCAGTATCAGTCGGCATCCTTTTTCTCAAGTTTTGTTAACCTCCCTCTCGGTCTCAGATCATTGAAGTATGTCAAGCCCTAAACTTTAACAAGGTAGTTCTACAAACAAGTAATTTGTTTTTCTGACACATAGATATCACTTAGAGCTTGCTTGTTAGCTGCTGTTTCACAAATTAAATATCCCTTGTTGATTGGACTCAAAACTATACAAAGATCAAACATGAAAGAACATCCTTTCTTACAAAAATTTTTACATTTCCACATTTTGCAACAGTCCTGTGTGCAGTTTTGGGCACCACAATATAAAAATGACATTAAGCTATTATAGAGGGTCCAAAGGAGGGTAATGAGGGTAGTGAAGGGACTGGCGAGGAAGATGTATGAGGAGCAGCTGAGGTCACTTTTTCTGTTCAGCTTGGAGAACACTGAGGGGAGACCCCGTTGCAGTTTACAATTTCCTCATGAGGGAAGGTGGAAGGTCATGCACTGATTTTTTCTCAGTGGTGTCCAGTGACAGGAGTCGAGGGAATGGCCTGAAGGTGTGTCAAAAGAGGTTTAGGTTGAATATTAGGAAAAGGTTTTCCAACCAGAGTGCGGTTGGGCGCTGGAAGAGGCTCTCCCGGGACGCGGTCACTACACCGAGCCTAACAAGAGTTCAAGTTAGAACAATGCGCTCAGGCACATGGTGTAACGTGTGGGGTGTCCTGTGCAGGAGTGGGCTTGATGACCGCTACGGGTGCCTTCCGACCCGGGACACTACA
>VYZT01056155.1:38165-65950 GCA_013400735.1 Pomatostomus ruficeps | reverse complement strand
CCCCCCCCGCCGCAACGCGGCCGCCTCGCGTCTGCGCATGCGCAAATAAGCCCCGCTCCGCCCGCGCTCTCTCCTCGGCGCTGATTGGGCGGGGGGCGCGCGCCGCGGCCGGTAGCGGGAGAGCCCCGCCCCGCGGCGGTTGGCGTGCGGTTGCCGTGGGAACCAGGGGCCGGCGGCTGGCGGGGGCCGGGAGTGAGCGGAGAGCGGGGCCGGGCGGGGAGCGCTTTCCTCCCGGGAGCGCGCCCGGAGCGGATCCCGGCCCGTGCCCGCCGGCAGAGCCGCCTCCCCTCCAGCCGTGCGGGGAGGCGGTTGGTGGCAGGGCGCCGGGACGGGGAGGGCGATATGAAACCGCACGGCTGTAGGTAGGAAGGAGCTGGGGGACCAAGGGAGGAAGACCTGCCCGGCTTGCCCTCCGCTCGTTCTGCTGGGTTTGGAAGAAGGCCTGGGAAGGGGCTCTGAAAGGTATTTTTATCTAAAAAGCAAGAAGCTCAGAGTAGAAAAACAGGCATTCCACAATGTCCTTTCAGCTCTCCTTAATCCCCACCTTTTAAAATAAAAGTTAAAAGCAAATCCTGTATGTATAAAGGAGAGCTGCTGAGCTTCAGCTTTGTTTAGTAAATAAGGAAGTGTCTGCTGCCTTCGCAGCCTCGGTCTTGGCTTTTCTTGTTTTTCCTGATTGTCATGCTGGCAAGGAGGATTCTCTGTGCGAGGTCCAGCACTGGGATGCTTTTTGCTGTCTCCTCAGTTGTTCTGATACACTAATGTGGGGCTTTTGTGTATCAGCCAAAATACATAATATACATTGGTTTATATACTGGCTAAATAGATGACTTTTCTATTCTGGGTCATTAAATTGTACCTGTTTGGGTATCTTTATCCCCAGATCATTTATGCATCCTGTTGAATATTAGCCACTTGCCTTCTTCCATCTCCCCAATTCCCTCATTTATAAGCTCACTTATATGAGCCAGAGTTTGAAAAAAAAAGTTGGCATTGTTGTGAGAGCCTCTAGAATATGTCTTAGTGGGAAAAATTCAATTTTTAATTGTGCAGAACATGCGGTTGTGTGCATGACAAAAGTGCTGTGCAGATGTATAAAGAGTACTGTAGCTTAATACCACCTCTTGCAGCCTGTAAAACCTGTTATGGAATGCCCTGTATTTTCTAATTTATAATCAGATTATGAGCTACCATTAACTAGCTACTATGTGTGAAAATTATGTCTACTGTGAAGCATTGTGCTCATATTTCTATATGAAAAAGTTGAAAACTAGGATACAACCTTCTTAAGC
Source organism: Pomatostomus ruficeps (assembly GCA_013400735.1). Lineage (NCBI taxonomy): Eukaryota > Metazoa > Chordata > Aves > Passeriformes > Timaliidae > Pomatostomus > Pomatostomus ruficeps. The sequence goes on along the minus strand of VYZT01056155.1, from coordinate 64,658 downwards.
AAACTGAAACAAATAAAATAGAAAAATTACTTTAAATGTTAATTAATACACCAAAAATTTGATAAAATGTCAGCAATAAAAGGGGAAGATTTTTATAAGCAACATAGTATCACTGTAAATGAAAAGGGCATGGGTGAGGATACGTCAGATTTGAAGTACACATGTAAGCTTTGTTGAAGATCTGGGATACAAGTAGTATAACATTTTCCTTTTTTGTTTTTAAGGCATTCCATAATACTACTTAGAAAAGCACTTGGAATACACTATTAAGAGGAGTGGTAGAGCAGCTTGACCTATTACAGAACCATGGTTCGACTAACAATGGACCTAATTGCTAAAAATGCCGGTCACAAGAATCATAGTGAAGAGCACTTTGGACAATATCTGCAAAAAATAACTCATCTGAATTTGTCAGATAAAAATATCGACACAATTGTAAGATTTATTTTTCATTATTCCTTTTAGACTGGCTACTCTAATGTTTTGTAGTTGCTTTTATGATGAGGTGTTCATAGTTGGAGAGACAAACAAGGAAAGCCAAGTTTTACAGAGTTGTTAACTCAGAGCACAATCTTTTCAATCTATCTGTGATTTATTCCTTAAATTTCAGAGGAAGTCTGAGAAAGGAAAGGAGAGTTCGGGAACAGGAAATAACCCAAGTGAGGTTAACAGATTTGGACTGGTGTAGTGGCTTTTTCGAATTAGGTTAAAAATAGACTCTTTTTTTTTTTTATTTGCTCCCTTGGGCTTACTTTTTTAAAAAATAATCCATAAACTTTTCATTTTCAAAGACTAAACCTGCAAACTTAACCCAGTCCTCCTTCCTCTGAGTTTAATAATAGGAAATCTATACATGTTTCAGTAAGTTTTGAGTTAATTCAGATCCCCTCAAGATACTGAGTAAATTTTGAAACTGCTGAGCCCTGAACAACTGCATTGTTGAATGTGGTGGATTTCTGCTCTAAAAGTGTGATTTCAATAAAGAAGAACTCACTTGTTCTGTGTGACCAAATCCCTGCAAGCAAATGGGTTTATTCAACCCACTCCTAGGAATGTGCTCAGCCATAGAGAGGTGCTGATTGGATCCGTCCATTTGATGAGGTCTGGTTCATCAGCTACCACAGCAGTTTTACAGAAACCTTCCTAAGGAGTGACCTTTTAGTTGTTTAATATATTCAAAGGAACTCAACATTTGAGTGCAAACTTGAGTGCAGAAGTACCTTAAAATAGATTGAAGTGCAAGGTTTTGTATAAACCAATAATTCTTTGCCAAGAACTGGTTTCCAGGTACATCAGTGCAGTTTAATAGAGACAACTACACTAAAAACTGTGCTTTTCTGAAATCCATCTGATGAAGACAGGGAAGGAAATGAAGTCACGCTGAATGTGGTGTATCTGCCGGTGATGCCTGTAGTCCTCAGCTTCTGTATGGTAAAATAGTAATGACAGATTTCAGTCTTTAATCTGATGATTACTGACAATATATAATAACTCTGTTTCTCTAGGAAAAATAGTTTTTAAAAATGTTTGCTAAAGGTGAAAATTTGTAAGTCATGCAGCAGAATTTAAATATAAGAACAATCAATAGCTTCCAGAAGCAGGCAGTGAGTGAACATGAAGTAGCATGTTATTGTTTATTTCAGGGTAACCTCTCTTTCTGTAAAAATCTGAGAGTTCTGTATTTATATGATAACCAAATCAACCAAATCCAGAACTTGGACTTTGCTTCAAATATAACGCACCTTTATCTTCAGAACAATCGTATTTCAAGTATAGAAAATCTCTCATCACTGAAAAAACTTGAAAAATTGTAAGTTGAAAACAATGTATTTATTTTACTAGTAAAAAGATTAGTTATGGCACTTAAGAATTTTCTTGAATTATATAGCCATTAAGGTCCTTTCAACTCTTAAATTTTGCTTTTCATGTAGAAGTAATTGCTTATTATTTTTTGATGAGGTGTTCTGTGATAAAAGTAAGGATATATCATTTTGACATATATATTTGCATTTAAATTATTTCACTTTTTCAGTCATATAATAATAATAATAATAGCAGTAGATAAAACTGCAAAAAAACCCTTGAATCAGTTAAGTGTGTGTTTTACTTGTATGCTAGGTTATTTACTTTTTCTATCCTAATTTCCAAGTATTATTCAATAGTGCTTGAAAATTCTTTTTCCTTATATATTGAAGCCTTGTGTTTGCTCTTACTTTCAAAGGATTTTGAATCTATTTTGTGTTCTACTCTAGGTATTTGGGAGGCAACTATATCACTGTAGTAGAGGGTTTGGATGAAGTAGGAGAAATAAGGGAGCTACATATTGAAAGTCAACATCTCCCTCTTGGTGAAAAGCTTCTGTTTGATCCAGTATCTCTTAGCTCCCTAGCAGTAAGTATATTTTGAGAATTTCTATGAGCCAATTATCAGGAGATCAGTATTTTTAGGAGAAATGATTAGGACTTGATCACTCGGTGTTTTCCTTCTTTGCCAACTGGTGTCATTATTTCAAATTCTACCAAGGAACTCCCACCCTAATTCTCATATAAGCTAGGAGTCCAGCAAATTCTACTTTTTTTTTTAATGAAGGATGAAAATGAAAATAAAGAGAGAGAGGAATTAAGGAAGTGTGTGAATGCCGTATACCAAGAGAATGTGAATAAACTAAAAAAGGGGTTGGAATCTATCACTATTAGTTTTCTTAGTCTGTTTCATTTGTAGTGAATTAGTTTGTTGCTATTTCTCTGAATTGATTGGTATAGTTGTTTATTTATTGCCTTTTGTATTTCTGTAGAAAATGGAATGGAAAAAAGGTGCAAACAGCACTTTTTTTCTGGATATTAAGAACAACACAATCAAAACCATTCAGTTTTTGTTCTGTGGTTTTTCTATGTTGTGTTATGTCAAGATTTCAGGAAATCTCTTTGAAGTTGTCTTTCAACGTGTTAATTGCTGAGGAAACATAAAACATATAGTTGAAGAGGTTAAAAAGTAGGCTTTATTTGCTAATGGATGTAGTTCTATACTAAAAAAAATTCCTGTTGCTGTATCTCCTGTATCTCCCATAGTGTACTTAGGGCTTGATGAGCCTTTTTCTGTGAAGATGAAGAACTCACTAAAAAGTGACTTCTTTTGTTCATATGTTTATCACAAATATTTGACCTAGCTCTATTTTTTCCTGTTTTGAGATTAAGTAATCCAAGACATGTACTGCTGTTTTTCTCTAATAGAAATCAGTCATTACTGTGAGAGCATTTGTACTTTGTTCCTTCTATATTGAAGAAATATCAAAGTAAAGGGAAGTTTTATAGCTATAATCTTCCCAGGATAATAACTTATAATAAACTCTTCCATGTTTTTCAGCAGCCTGGCCTAGATTTTGTTCTTTGTGGTTTTTATTTAAGGCCTTTTGATGTGGGGTTTGTTTTGTTTTCTATGAAACACTTTGCATTCTTGACAATGTAACATCTTTGTGAAGGCTAAATGTAAAAACATTCTGTTTTATCCTCCAAGTGTTAAGTGTTTGGAGCCTCTTTAAGAGGTCACTTTTTGCTTCTTCATCTCTTTCTGCCCTTTTAATGGTGTCAGAGATGAAATGATAAAAGCGTGAGGCCATATAGCTCTCTGTGTACCACAGACAAACGTTTTGATGATGGCAATGTCAAGAATCTGACTGAGAAGATTAAGTTTATGAACTGTGTTTTTCAGGATGATACTGGTAATTTCCATCTGCAATGTAGATCTTGGACAAATTTTTGAAGGGGGTTGGTTTTCCTGTATAAACTATTGAAATAAAGTTTTTCCTACTAATGGTAAATCCTATACCTTGTATAATTCCAAACTCACTGGATTAGGTGTCGCTTTTCATTTTCTAGAGACACAAACTTCTTCTTTTTATGTGAAACTACATTATTATTTCCCAAGATAAAAATCTGAACTTGTTTCAGATGTTTATCTAAAATGTAAAGATCTCTGTAACTATTGTCTGTTACAAATGGCAAAGTGCAATATGTGAATCGGTACTGTTCCAGAGAAGGGGTAAGGATCAGCGGTATGGATACCGAGAGGTTTGTGGGATCAAGCCTGAAAGAAGAACAGTGTAGTCCAGCTGTTAAATGAGACTACGTGGGTGTCACATATGGGCTTCAGCTCTGCACTTCAGATGCAGTGTGCGGGCCCACAGTATACAAAGAACGTGGACCTGCTGCAGCAAGTCCAGAGAGGGCCGCAAAGAGAATCAGAGGGCTGGAGCACCTCTCCTATGAAGACAGGCTGAGAGAGCTGGGGTTGTTCAGCCTGGAGAAGAGAAGGTTCCAGGGTCACCTTGTGCCAGCATTCCAGTACCTAAAGGGGGCTTATAAGAAAGCTGGAGTGGCTTTTTACCAGGGTGTGTTGTGATCGGACACGGAGTAACAGCCTGAAGCTGATCAAGGGCAGGTTTAGATTAGCTACTAGGAAGAAATTCTTTGCTTGTGAGCGTGATGAGACACTGCAACAGATTGCCCAGAGAAGCTGTGGATGCCCCATCCCTGGAAGTTTTCAAGGCCAGGTTGGATGGGCCTTGGGCTACCTGGTCTAGTGGAAGGTGTCCCTGCTTATGGCAGGGGGTTGGAACTAGATGATCTTCAAGGTCCCTTTCAATCCAAACCATTCTATGATTCTATAAAAAGGCACTCAGTTTCAACGTATCTTTCATACTTCAAAAGTAGAATTAGTAGCACTTGCAGAGCTCTGTAAAGAATGTGAACATGTTTTAAAAAACCAAAAATTCTGCATTTACTAGGAATTCCTGAAATAATTGACAAATAATCTTACTTCGGTTTCACTTCAAAACCAGAATAAATTACATTTTAGGACATGATGAAAAGTCAACATTAAACAATCTGTATGATATGTGGAGGTGGTATTTGCATGTTTCTTCTTCATGTTTGTTCATCTTTTAAGATAATTTTCTGTAATAATTTACAACTTGACTCATACATGGCATGAAAAAGTACTTCTTTTTCTGCTTTTTTTCCTTCAGAAATCTTTGTCTGTATTGAATATCAGCAATAACAACATCGATGAATTAGAAGAACTAGCAGTTTTGGAAAATCTTTCTTATCTCAAAGCAGTCGACAATCGACTTGAACATATGAAGGTATTAAAATAAATATTTATTATATTAATATGGGTGATAAGAAATTAGTCACATTCATCTTTATCACTAAATATATAAGTAAAAAGAAATTTTACTTCTGCAATTACTAAATCTCTGGTTTGTCAAGCATGCTGTCTTTTCACATATAGAAATCTTACTGAGATTAAAAACGGCAAAGCATTTATCTAGGATGTCAAAATTTAAATTTTTATTAATTAATACTGAAATGAATTGGCTTGAAGAGTAACCCAAACCACCAAGACAAAACCTTGATTAAAATAAACTCTTTCATTTCTGTTTTGCATATACATTTTATTTCCTTAGTAAATTTAACTTTCATTGGTTAGTAATTATTAAAATAACTATTCTTGTTACTTGTTAGAACACAACGTATTTTTAACAGATTGTTGAGAATTTGGCATTTCTCTCTACTAATGAGAAGATTGCAGTATTTTGTGTGCATAATCAGTCATCTGGATGAATATATTCTATTTGGACTCTTCATTTTTTTACACTTTAATATTAAAAAATGTTGAATGATGCCCTTCTTTTTTACTAGAGAACTATTAATGCTTTGTATTTCAAATCCTGGCTGGAAGTTGTGATTGAATTTACATCAAAATACAATTCATGTAGGCTTTTGCTGAAGAATTAAAATCACATTGAATATGTTGGTTACATCAAAATAGCAAAAAGCTTTTTCAAACAGGTAGTCTCCCCAAAGCTTCCCTTTTTTAAAAGGAACCCATTTCTAAATAAAACATATTACACACATTTTTATATTGGCTCTTTCTTTCTTGTAAATAAAATATACTTCTGTTGTGAAAATCTTAAAAAGAAAATTGTCATAGCTGAAGAAACAATTAAGAATGAGGATACCAGTTTGGAGACAGCGTTTTCAGTATCTCAGAGGAAAAGACAGTATCCTCTGAAACACAGTAAGGAGAGGACAAAAAGTCTGCATTGTTCAGTAACTGTATGTATTATTTATTCATTATTAAATTTCATTATTTAATCATCAGGAAAACCAGAACTATATTTAGCCAAATTAGTTGGACATGTAGATTTCTATGTTACACAGTCACAACTTTTGAAAATTGATACGATTAGCATTTGAGTTTGCTGCTGCTGCTATCCATTACACTTGGATTAAGCGCCAGAATATTTTGAAAGTGACTGTTCTGTGTGTTCTCTAAACAATCTCCAAGTTTTGAAATATATGGAACAGGGAAGGTGTTTCTATTCATGTCTTTGCAGACTTGTAAAATTAATGAACATATCAAATGTGTTTAATATACAATGTAATGCAGGTGGATATCCAACTTTCCAGCTACAATTACTGAGTTTTAAGGGATTACATTTTGGTAGGCTCCACTTATCACCAATATAAATTCTTAAATCAATAAAAACCAAACCATTGAAACAAGCAGTAAGCCATGCAAAGTATTTTTTAAAAGGTCAGTTTTAGTTCCATGTAAGAGGCTTTAGCTCACAATGGACATCTAGCAGGAGAACAATCTTATACAGCCACTGACTGTTCAAAAAAATAGCTGAGGGAAGTTTTGAGTATGTTTCCATTTTTTTGCATCCCTGAATTTCATGATTGCATGGCATACGTTATTCTACAACTGTGAAAGCTGCAAAGATTTTAGGGATATACCATTCTATATACTTAATTGGTTCTGCTGGCTGAACTTGTTACAGGCAGCAAAGGCTCTTTCATTCCTACACAAGCTGCCTCCATTCTCCTCCCTCTTGTCCCTCTGTTATCAAAACTCTGGCGTATACCTCTTTTTCATGCCAAAAGTGCTATGTCCCCTGTTTTCCCGTTCTTGCTTTCCCATCACTGCCATCAAGAGCTTCCCCAGGAATGTCTGGCATTGATCAGAGATCGTGGCAGTGCTGCATGACAGGGAAGTGTCCGAGAGCTCTGTACCCAGCTGTGCTTCACCCGGTGGGAAGAGAGACTGTAGAGGAGTTACCTGTCTGAGCCAGTCTGGTGAACTGCAGGAATAACATGGAATCTTTGTGAAAGAGGAAAATGTGAAAGGCATAAGAAATGCATGAAATACAATCTTATGTAGACTTTTCTCACTTTCATGTATTTAGTATAATTATTTTATATTTAAACATTTCTCTCAGTTTTTTCACTTTATTATGAAAACCCATATTCCTTTGCTTTTCAACTATGCCACCTTGATTTCAGCATAGTTGAAAATTAGGACTAGTAAATTCAAGCACTTAAGGTTGTGGTCAATTCAGGGCTTTGTTAGCATAATTAACAGTCATCAAGGCATATGACCTGGTTTCACTTGACTGAAGTTTATATAACACAGTCTGAACAGTAGACAGAAGAAAATCAAGTAATTTTTCTGAATCTATCCAAAATTACTATGACTAGCTACGACATGCAAAAGGTATGTCTTAGGTCAGCTATCAATAATATAATTGATTTTAATAGAATTGGCTTTTCTTTGTTTTCTATTGCTTGCTACTTCATTTAGTCATCCTATTGAAGTTCTGGTTTGCTTTTGTCAGGATCACAATACCTTCTGGACTGCAGTGTATTTGGGTTGCAATTTTTTTAGAATACTATGGCTATTAAAAAAACCCCCACAACTATTCCTTTTTACAGAAAGTCAGAATATGATTTATTTATGAAGTTCATTAGTTTAGGAAAGATTATGACTTGTGTGAGTATTTGGATAGATAGAAAAAATATGGCTAGAAATACCTGGAAAAATCTGTATTTCCCAAGTCTTTAATTTATTCAACCTCTGCCCAGTATTGATTATGACAAGAGGATATCACAAAAGATGAATTCATTCGCTTCAGAATTGAGTCAGGAACAAGAGAAAAATTATAGATTTTCTCAAATAGATTATGACAGGTAATCAAACTGGTGACAAATGGCTGTCTGTAGATGTAGCTGGGGCAGTTGGATTAGACGTTTCCAATAAAAACTGGAGCATACTGGTCAAATACCAATTCTTAAATGGCCACTGTTAATTGGTAAGAAAGTTACTGCCAGCACCACAGCTGCCTACTCAGGCCCTTCCCTTCCCCCTCCCCACCCTCCCCGATGGAATATAATATGCTCGTCAGTATTTTGCAGCAGCCCTCAAAGTGATAGCATGACATGATCATTTATCAAACAGAGCCTGCCCAGAAGAGTGTCTGGTCCCTTTAGTACAGCTTATTGAAAGACTGGGAAGTGAAAGCTCTATTAGAGACAGGAAGGCAATGAACAACTAGAGCGTATCAAAAGGGTAATCATATTTCAGCACAGGATTAGTGTGCTCTTAGGTAAACATACACTGGAGTAAGCATGTTCTGGGTCATTTATCAAGTAAGTAACAGCTAACAAAAATCTACAGGGGTCTGTATACATTCATCAAAGTTAAACTGTATACATTTTATTTCAGTAATAGACAACTTTGTGTTGCAAAACTACTACTTGGAAAAATTCTTTCTAGTGAAATCTAGAACATATTACAGGCTTCCGTGATAGTGTCTGAATGCTTAGGTTAGAATAAATAAATATACTTGCTAAATGATTTTTCTTTTTTAATAAGTCTAGCCTAAAATATTTTGCCCCTAAATTTTGTCTGTGGTTAAGTATTAGCACCTAAACTACAGGGGTTATCATGTTGCTATCCTGATACAGGCTGATAAACTTTTGCTGTGTAACATTATGAGAATTACTGACATTTCTTCATGTGGACTGGTCCTCAGAATTTCTTGCATTGTTTTATCAGTCTTGATCCTCACAGAACCAGACTTTTGCTCTCTATTTTTCTAAAAAAACATTTTTATCACTGAATAACAATAGATGATATCACCATCATCATAGATAGACCAAAAATTATATGGTTTGGAGGTATGAGGCTGTACTGCCACTGTGTCTTCCATGTGATTTTTCTAAGCATATATTATATAACCCATAGAATATTTCCAAGAGGATTTTCTACCAAGGACCATAAGACAGCAAAAGCAGAATTCTCCCTGCTTGTGTTACCCAAGCAATTTTCTAAATTTGAAGGAACTAAGAAATACCTACATTGCTAAAGACTTCACTGTTGCCATCAAGCTACAAAACTTTACACACTTTGCAGTTTAGAATCTGTCACAGCATGATTAGTAGATTTTTCCAAATTATTAAAACAGTAGAACATAAATTCTCTCTTCTTTTCTATTTATACAGATTGTCTTGAATCCCTCCTTAAGCTTTTCACACATACAAGGAAAGCCTGTCAAGAATAGAAGTTAAATGAAATTTTGGAAAGAATTCAGAAAGTAGGGTGTCTGAGTAGAAAGGACCAATCTGCTAAACTTTGCATGTTTTTAACATGAATTTATTGTATTTAAAAGACAGAGTAGTTTCATCTAGGTCATACTGCCCCTGGGTAACCAGACAGAAACACAGAGGGAGAAAGGTATATTTCACTAATTTCACTGTTTAGGCCAATACTATAACTGACCACCCACAGTTAGGTTGGGGGGGGTTACTGTTTCTCCTGTAAAATACAGTTCTACATATACATAAAGAGAGAGGGCAGTCTACTGTGGATTGCATGATTTTTAGCTTTTTTTTTTAGTCTGTTCTTTATCTGTATAAAGTATTTATTGTTCCACACACTGGCACTCTAAGGGCTCTGTAAGACCTCGGGGGTACATTAACAGACACTGTGTATCATACAAATTTTTTCATTGGTAATTCCTAGGCTTTAGGTACTTAGAAGTGGGATTGAAGTGATAATTTTCCATAGCTGGCATTACTGTATCCTCAGAAATGCAGTGTCTTCCAACTGCATCACCGTTTCTTCTGTGCAATTTTGATATATTCTGGGGATGCTGTGGACCACTCTGTTTGAAAATGCATATTCTTAATGTGCATATTAATACATGTGAATAGTCTCACTGAGGTTATTTCTGTGTGCAGGGTTTGTGCCTGGCTGAACAAGTCACATTACTGTTGAATTTTACTGTGGAGGAGGAAAAATAATCACAATGTTCTGTTGTTTCAATTGCAGGATTTGGAGGTTGTATTAAAAAAATGGACAAAGCTACGCAGAATAGATCTTACGGGAAACCCCATCTGCCAAAAACCAAAGTACAGGGACAGGATTATAGTACAGTCACAGACTTTAGGTAAAAAATTAAATCAATAGCCCACCCACGACCCCCACTCTTTTAGAAAATAACTGAAAAATTAATTGTTCTTGAGTAGCACTATGTGTGTAAACACAGTTACTACTGTAGATATGTATGCCAAATCATAAATTTTTAATTTATATACAAAGCTAAAACTGCTTATGTAATCAGCTTCACAAGCTGTCTTGTTTGGTTATTGGTATTAGTAGTAGTAATCATTTGTTTTATAATAAATGATTGGTGAGATTGTTACAAGACAATTTTTTGTGTCCCTATTCCAGAGGTTGTAAAACTGACTTTCAAAGATCAGTTTAATCTATTCCCCTATCAATCTGTAGTAGTTGCTAAAGTGTTTTTGTTGTACATTGCCAGTTGTGCAGATCCCACTTTACAGTGTTTGCATTTGTCATGTAACATTCATCCTTAAACTTATAAGGAGTTCACACTTATGGGTATATTTGTCAATCTCAACCCTTATGGTGCAGTTTATATTATTATTTTGAGATAATTTTAGCCTAACAGGAAGAAGTTATTCTTCTATATCTAAATATTTATACTGTAGAAGTAAGTAAAAGAAATCTGCTATTTTTTTACTTCTTTTGGATAAAGGTGACAATTATCTTTAAAGTTATGATTACAGAACTTGGTTTTTCTCAGATCACAAAATATTGGCCATTAAGAAAAAGAAAATCCTATCTGCACAGTGATACTAACAGTGTTCTATGCAACCTAAATTTGTGGCCACATGAGGTATTTCATCTGGGCAGACTCAAAAATGACAATGCAACCAAGGAATCATAGAGCATAAGGCTTATGGCACCTAAGTGAGTAAAGGTAACCTTAGAGAGGCAGATCTGTGTGACTGTCTTCATGATCAGTAGGATTCCTTGATTGCTAGGAATTTCCCTCTCAACCTGGATTTTTGCATCTATCTATACCCGGTGTAAGATCATAACTTTTGTTCAGAACTTTCTAGAAAGTGTTGCATTTAACCAAATGTGAAATCTGTATATTTCCCTTGAAAATTATAAAAATGGTAGATTTTTTTGTAATTAACACACGTTAACTCACTCTTGCAGCTTGAATGTGGATATCGATTGTTACTGGGTATATTTCCCTTTACCAAAATACTAGAAAAAAGAAAAAAAGATTTAAAGAAAATGAATATAGAGCCGATACACATTACATAAACTTTGTATAGCCCTTTAGTTCACTTTGTATCACAGAAAATATTCTCTTTTGCAGAATCCCTTGATGGGAAAGAAATTCAAGAAATGGAAAGACGTTTCTTAATTAATTGGGAAGCCTCCAAAGCTGCCAGGAAAAAAAGCAATGAAAGAATGACAGATGAACATGCAGCCTATGTACAGTTTTGTAAGCAAATTAATCAATTACTTCATGCTTATTTAAAATTTACAGAAATCATAAAATAGAAGCTAAAAATAAATATACTAAGAATTGTATATAAGAGACTTGTACCCGTGATGAGTCTAAAACACTTTTCCAATATAAAATTTATTTTTAGCACTAGTTCATGTGTTGGTTTTTTTCCTCATATCGCAACCTCCCAGAATTATGGAAAGGGGTAGCTAGTACATTTTGAGTGTGTAAATATTCACATTTACTTCCAATATTTAAAAAATGTTGGTCATTCTAGAATAAATGTGCATGAAATACATCAGACTTTTAAAATCAGTTTGTTGACACTTATTTGATCTATGTATACTGTCAGTCATTTTAAATGCCTTCACAAGATACATATCTAGCAGAAGTCCAGGTTTTAAACTTGGAAAGAAAAAAATTGTCTGGGAGGTAAAAAAGCCTAAAACCCTTTTTGAGGTTTAAAGGCAACATGTTCTTCAAGTGGGATAACAAATTGGTTTTGAAACTCAAGCAAAACCTGAAATAAACATTGAGGTTTTTTAAAAATGGTGGGGAGGTGGTGGTTGTTACAGAGCTGACTGCAGGTTAAAACATAAATGATTTAACAGCATGTCCTGTCATCTTGCAGGATTTGGATACAGACATTTGACTTGAAATTACTGAAAATGGTTTGAATTACCATATTTATAAAATAAAATTGGTGGCAGTTGCACTGTTGCTTTCAGAAGATAAATTAATATGTTATGTTTGAAGACATGGAGGCTGATGCTCTGCCTGCCAGCACCAGCCCTAAAATAGTTGGAGTCTGCTCAGTGTTTGGAAGCCACATGTAAATGGCAATGGTTCTGAAATGGTCTTCTGAATAACTACTGATAGAAGGAGGTGCTATGTAATTGAATTCACTCCCTTTCAAATAACCCTACCTGAATGAGAATACCTGTTTTAATATTCACCTTCATTAGTGTTTGCAGCACGTTCCATAATTCCATTCAAAGTTTTCTGTTCTCCATTATCAAATTTGAGGTATTTTACCTCAAGGTTTATTACACTGTTTTATATAACAAGATATATTGGAACCTGTGATCAATCACACTGAATATTAAATAGATACGGTTTGACTTGGGATATTGAATTAATCCTTTTTTCTTTCTGTTTTCTGCAGCTGACTCTGAAACACCTAATCCCACTCTTCCTTTTCACCACAGTCACTCTGTGAAAAAAAGCGCAAATTTTTTAGGTTTGTCTCACAAGCAGAAAGTTGAAAGAAAACCTCTGCCAAGAATGCGCGAAAGAAGAAGTCGGATAAAAACTCAGGTGTGTTCCTCAAACATCTTCTTTTTAGTTATGTTTAGTTATGTTGCTTGTACAGCTTTTGCTGAATCAGCTGGAAAATGAATATAGAAGGGTAGAATTTATTCTGAAATATTTTTTTAACCATATTATATTTATTGTCTTTATTTCTTTGAAAGACAGGATAATAGATCTCAGTTGCTGGTTATAAATCAGTAGACTAGCTAATAGTAGTAACTTTAGTGTTACTAGTTTTTGTCATATGCATTTAATTGTAATCCTTTTCTACAAAGGTAAAAGAATATCGAAGTTAATTCTTAGAAGTAAGTTAAGGTGTGAGCACCATTGGTGAAGGGTGATCCTGTGCATGGAGTAATCGGCAGAAGGAGAAACAATCACTTTTCATCATTACAACTTACTTCTAATAGCCCTGCTCCAGTTTCACCTGTAGCAATAGTAAAGTATTTGGGACCTAATATCATTCCTTCCAGATTTTAATGCTATTTTTAACATAACGGTTTTATTATTTATCAGCTGAACTAGCCAACAAAAAAAAATCATCATTTATACAATGCTGTAGATAAACAAATACATGCAACTGATACAGGTATTCTCTTGTAATGAAATTAGTAAATGTAGTGTTCTATTTTACATTCAAGTTAAAATTTATCAGTATGTTTGACAATTTAACTAAGCGATATTTAATGTTATTTTATTCTTGACAACTTACCACTTTCCATTCCATCAGTTCTGTTCCTTCTGATTATTTGTTCTGATTAAAAATAGCTGCCTTTCCATTGAGAAGGGAAGAAAAATTGCCAATCATAAAGCTGCTCTCTTTCAAATAAAAAATTTTCTTCATCACGACAATGGATGTATTCTGGCCTAAAAAGAAACGGAACTTGTCATATATGTGCCCATTCTTGAAATTTTTTCTTGCTGCAGAAAGCACAAAGCAGGGGAGCAGTTAAAAACAAGCACTACAGGAACAATAGACTAGTTAATACAAAAAGTAATACTGCTAGTACTACTAGAGTAGTACACTATTATTTTCCAGTGAATAGTCCAGGCTTCTGAAATTTAGAGGGATACAGACTAATACTCATGCCATATAAATATGTTTGGGGTTTTTTTAATTCTCTTGTAAGATGAGTTTGTCTACATGCTCAGTGTTCTGTCAGCTTGCATGGCATCTTTATTAGCATCCTGTCTTTTGGGCCAGGCTGGGTAAAACTGTGCTTTCCATTTGCCATTCCCCTTAGTCCTTAAAAAGGGGCCTTTTCTGCTGTAAGATCTTCTGCTATTCCCTTTGAGACAAAGCATTCTGGTTCTGATTTACAATGTTAAAAAGCTGTCCAATTGTTGAGCTTCTTTGCTTGGCAAAAATGTTCTCAGTATTAAAAAGCTGGAATACAATCCTAGCTCTATTGAAATCCCTTTTGACCCTAGAAAGGCAAAGAGTGCATCTTCCATCCTTGATTGAAATAAAATATCTATATTTTTATTAATTTACATTTGTAAATTAAACTGAGTGGTTTTTTTTTTTACTGTTAATCTAGAAGATTTTAGTCTGATTTCACAGAAAAGTTAGAAGAAACTGCAGTCAGATGACGTGTATTTAATATTTTCTAAAAACTTGTAAGTGGGACTTTTATCTTAGATGCTGAAGGTTGGTGTACCTTACAATTTCATGTGTAATCACTGATTCTGAGATGTATTCTAATCTTGTTACTGGGGGAATTCCATAGAAACCAGAGACTCTTGGGAGTTAAAGGTTTGTGAATTCTTTAGAATGTTTATTCAGAGAAAAACCCCAAAATCTCAAAAAACAGAAATACTTATTCTCAGAGTTTATGCAGAAATGAAAAAATGGCAAGTCATAGTATTCCCTTGCCAGATCCACTAATTAGGGATATACATGAATGTGTCCACAAGTAAAGGAAGGAAATTTTGTCAAACTGAACAAATACCTGTATTGTTTAATTGAAATTCAGTATTGGACCAAAGAAATTAGTGAATTTTAATCCTACCTTGTGTGTTAGTCAAATAAATTATTCCAACAGATGTTTCCTCTTTCCCTATACATACTAGGTGATGTTTGACCTTGGCAACGGAAAAACAGGCATTAAATACCTTTTTAACCTACATCTAAGATCCACTGAGGATTGCATACAGCTTGAACAATGAAAAAAGCCACTTATTATTAGATTACTGAAATATGTCATTAATCTTTCTTGTTTGATGATATAAAAATAATAGCAATTTTATACTGGATTTTAAGTTAGTTTTGGACATTCAGAGAAAATTATGGATATTGGCAGGAAGTAATTAAAAGAAACCAAATCACTTAACTATTTTAAAGATACCTAATACCTTCCAATGGGATACACTATTATTAATTTTCCCTGAGTAGAGAAGTTGTTGAAATTTTGATGTTGTAAACTTAATCTGTAACCAGCAGTTTCCGCCCACATTACCTTACTCATGGAATTAAATATTGTGGTAGTTATTTGTATTAATTCAGAATGTGGTGGGAAAGTCACCTTTTGTATGTTATGGGATTAGCAATATGGAAATATCTTTAAATGATACAGTCAGCATGGAATAAATAGTCTGGATTGTGCCAACTAATCATGAGCCACTCTGCTGCCACAATGCACATCATCTATAGTTCAAGTTCTAGTCCAAAAGGAAGGAACTTGCAGTGAACAATGTTAGTTCTCCCTGTTCTTAGGCAGGGGCTTGTATCCATATGGTATTTAATTAGTTAAATATTTATAAATGCTTTGAGTTGTGGTGATTTGTGTAGTCTGAAATCTACACAGGATAATTTATATTTGATAACAGGTAGGAAGTGCATGTTCTGCATGTATACTGGGCTTTTTTTTAAATGAATTCAACTAGCATTATAATAAATAGAATTATTAAGACCTACTTAATGGCAGGTTTTTGGGGAGGGATGATACTGACACTATAATGATATCTACCCAAAACATAAGCTTTGCAATAATAGACTTCACATTACACAATATAGTTCTCTTATTTGAGAAGGAGGTGGGGAAATATGTTACCTCTTGACCTAATTCTTTTTCTCTTATTGAATATCAATTTCATCAAACATCTGAAAATCCAAAAATAAAAAAAAAATCTTCAGCCTTGGCTCCAGGAGAAGGAGAAATACAGATTTAAGATACAAACCAGTGCAATTTTAGCTGCACACCCTCGAGTTGGTTTTAGCAGCTGAAGAGCTTACAAACGCTCCAAATGTATTCAGAATTAGGTACTTTAAATACTTAGAGATATCAGCTGGAGCACTTTGCCAGGGCTGAGAACAGACGTGGAGTGCCTTTTCCAGCAGCCCGTCTCACTGCCTTTCCTTGGTGATGGGGTTGAAGCAAAAATGTAAACATCTTCTTAGTGAGGTCTAGAAAGTATCAATCAGCATTTAGCGGTGAAGGCTGTGGAAGAGAAATGTAAGGAATTTACTTGCCGTTGAATTATTCAGCCGTGACAAAGGATATGAAAGGAGTCACCACAATGCTAGATAAAGTGTAAGGATAAAGAGATAAAGTGAAGTTCCAAAATTAAATAGTGTTGCTGAAGCAGAGCCATTTGAATGAAGGTCAGATATTAGCAGTTTCTGGTTACTGTGGCGCATGTAGGGTCTCAGCAAGCAATTCAGCCAGTTTAGTGGTCGGTTCCCTTTTTTTTGTGGAGAATATGCACTGCCTGTAAAGGTGAGTGTAAGTGCTTTTGCAGAGCCATAATTAACATTACAGTAATCTGTACCCTAGTGGTATTTTTGGTATCCATGTTTACAGCCTTGCTGAATATAGTGTTGGATGATTCTCCCCATGATCATTCATACTCTGTTCAGAAGGAAAAATATAACTATCATCACAAACATACAAGATGATGCACAAATGGCATCGTCTTCGTCTAAACTTCTTTCAGTAGTGGTAATTTAAAAAAACAAACAAACAAGAAGAGGTAGGTCTAATAGATGCCAAATCTGTAGTACTTAACACTGCCACATCATCCAGTGTCCTAAAGGCAGTGATGAAAAGCACCCCTTTTTGCCCAAGCCCTGCCTCCCCACTCCAGTTCTCTGTGCTGCTGGCTGTGCCCAAAGCTGAGAGGGAGTAAAGATCTAAACTACACTGGCAGAACACGTGCACTGATGGACCCCTGTGCCCTTGAAAAGAGTAAATTCTTTTCACACTGCAGAGAGAGAGCACATCTACAGGTGAGCAGACTGCCAGCTAGAGCATGCATACTCCTACACATCTGGCTGACCAGATAGAGCAAAGACGCATTCTGGAACGGCAATCTGGCAGGAACACATTTGCTTGCAATAGTCTGCTCCCTCTTCCAGGAGATACAGGCTGTTCCCTAGACATTTAGAAGACCAAATGGCACATGCGGCTTGTCAGCCAGTAGGTGGTCAGCAACTTGCTGGGACACATCTGGGGCAGCAGGCTGTCAGACACTCTCAAGAACATTGAAACCCAGACTGTTTGAAACCTTCTACATAAAATACATGAACATTTAGAATGCTTTAGGTTGGAAGATCATCAAGTCCAACCATAAGTCAGTAACATTTTAAAGAGAAAGCAGAATGAGTGAGGACTACTTAGTGATTTTAGAGTGAGTTGTATCCTTTAATTGGCTCCATCAAAATTCTATCAGGAATGAAATACTATTTTAGGATGGCAAACAAAAAGCAAACTCAGATCTTTGCATATCTATTTTTCAGGTGTTACATGTTCACCCTAATAGTTACTAGATAAATGAAACATTCAGTATGTAGCATTTATTTTTTTCTTATCCTTAAATCTTTGTTGTCAGTACTTTTAGACGACTGTTGAGATAAAAGCTCAAAACTTTGTAACGTTTTTGGTCTGCTGCATTAGCACTGCACATTTTTTATTGTATAACTAACAGACAAAATTATAAAAATCACTTTAATAACACAAATATGAATCTAATTAACAAAGTAAAGAAGTAATGCTATGTTTTCAGGTTTTAAAATACATACCTGCATGGGATTTTTAAAAAGTAATTTGAGGTTAAAACAAAGACTGCTGCGTGAATAGGCATATATAAATAAATTCAGTAATTTCAGTATAACTCTGTTGAAGTCAGTTCCAATAATCTAATTTACTACAATGATACAAACACTGTTTCAATATTTGCCTTCCTGTATCCAGTCACACATTATGTAGGCACGCTCCCCTCTCCGAAAAGCTGAAAGCAGCTGCTTTAACAAACCTGAGATGAAAACACAGTCACTGTGCCCTCATCTAGCAAGATGAGCTACTACATTTTGGAGAACAGCATTGCAACCACTAATTCCTTAGTAGCAGCTATACCTCCTCAAATTCACTTCCAGCACCTTGGGATGTATCCCATCCAGTTGCAAAGACTTGGATATGTCAGATTTGCCTTACTGGTTCCTAAATTAGCCATCATCTACTGTTGGTAGTGCTTCTCCCCACCAAAAACTGTTCCTAGGACCTAAGAGGTGTGAGAAGAGGCCTTACCTGTAAAGATTCCAATGCTTTTAGAGCTTCTGCAGTACTGTTGGTGTGTTAGAAGTACCAAAAGGAAACAAAATAAGACATCACTGCCTGAATACCTCCCCTCGGTACTGCTCTTACCACAATCAGAATATATGTAAATACACAGTACCCAAGTTACTGATCTAAATTTGAACTTTAAATCCATAACCGGTGAAAAAAATCCTCTTTTTCTTAACTATCACATTAAAAACAGTGCAAGGTGTAAGTTAATTTAATGCTGTATTCTTTCTTTATATATGGAGATATAAAGCAGTACACAGCACTGCCTGTGATACAGCCATAAAAGCCACACAGTTCAAAAGTTCTGAGATGGGGGCAGAAAGGGGAAAAAATAGCCAGAAAATTGTCAGTGTTGAAGATGTACCCATTGATTATTCAGGATGAGGATTCAGATGTGATCTGTTAATATGGGCTAGTATGTGATTGTATTCAGAGTGTAACTGGTAAGTGCACCTGAAAGGCTCTGTTCCCTGTTTTTCTTATGATTTTTTATCTCAGTGCGGTGTGCAAAGTAGCTATCCTGACTAACAAAGCTCTGAGGCAAAATGATTAATTATGTGAACCTTCTTATTTACAGTCACAAAATGATAAATTTTGTATATTGTAACTGAAAACAATATGTTTTAGTTTGCTAGGAGAAAAAAATCAGTGAAAATATATTTTAAGTCACTTGGTCTTGAAGAATTCTAGGAATTCACTGTTAAAAATGTTGTAATTGAACCTTTCCTCTTCAATCAAACAACACTCCAACAAGAGACTACAGAAATGACTGACTACATCCTTCTGTTCTCTTAACTCCGAGCAGAATTAATTGCTGCATCAAAACCAAGATAAATCCAAGCCAGCTGTGAAATGATCCATGTAATAGACTAATACTTTAAATGAAAAAGAGTTTTGAATCAATAAGCTCTTCCTTTCTTGGAGAGTTAATATGTTAGACTGCCATAGTAACCACTGATTACATGTCCAGCAAAGTTGGGTATAATCAGTTACACATAGTTTGTAGGAAAATGTTTTGAAATAAAAGACTGAATCTTATCTGATTTCATTTATATGAGAAATTGCTTTGATTATTACTAAGATTTTATTCCTTATAGGACTTGAAAATTAAAAGTACTTGATACACATTTAGGTGGGAAAAAATGTTAATACTATTTTTGTCTGTGGAAAAAGTCAGTTTTGTAATAAAAGAATGTACTATATCCCAAATGAACAGATTCTGTCAATTCAGAATAGTCTGGTTCCAGGTTTAGCACTGGGAAGAAAAAAAAAACTGCAACAGCCAATAACCTTGCAATAGGTAAAGGTCTTTTTTTTCTCCCCAGCAGCATTTGATAACACTGCTTAAAATTTCTGTAGAAATGTCGAATGCTCCTGGGAAGTGTTAATGACAACAGGACCAGTAGCTGCTTTGGTGTGGTTGTGACATGAAATTCTCACCTGTCTTCTCTGATCTCTCTGATGTAGGTTGAGGAGGAATCTGAAGTAAAGGCAGAAGTAATTTGAATTCTAAAAGCCAGAAGTTACAGGATGTGAAGATTTGGTCATTACTGATTTTTTCTTTTTTCCCTCAAAGCTTACAAAGAAAGATACTGGTGTCTCTTTGGATATGTTATCTGTGTCTTTTTCATCTCACAACCAGACAAAATTAAGTATATTGAACTTCACACTGCTTTCTAAGAACATTCAGAAAAATAAAGGGACTGACTATTTATTTAGAAGCAATGCTTTGTCTCAAAAGCATGTAAAAGCATCAGCATGTGCTAGGCTAAACTGGTTGCCTAATTCTTAAACTTCCTCAAGAAATGAACTGGTTTTAGCCGGTGTCTCACGTAGTAGCTGCTTCTTTTCCTTTATGATACTCAGCAATTCTGCAGAGTTGTGTTCATAGTAGAGTCACGGAGTCATTAAGGTTGAAAAAGGCCTCTAAGATCATGCAGTCCAACTGTAAACCTAACACTGCCCTATTCACCACTAAACCATGTCCCCAAGCATCACATCTACACATTTTTTTAATACTTCCAGGGATAGTGATTCCACCATTTCCCTGGGCAGTCTATTCCAATGGTTGACCACCGTTCCAGCAAATAATTTTTTCTCAACACTCAATCTAAACCTCCCCGGTTGCAACTTCAGACCATTTCCTCTTGTCCTGTCACTTGTTACTTCAGAGAAAAGACCAGCCCCCACCTGTCTACACTCTTTCAGGCGGTAAGGTTCCTGAGCCTCTTTTTCTCCAGATTAAATACCCCCAGCTGCCTCGGATGGATGCTCCTCATGAGACTTGTGCTCCAGACCCTTCACCAGCTCCATTGCTGTTCTCTGGACACGCTCCAGCACCTCAATGTCTTTGTAAACTAAATACAAGGTCCCAAAACTGAACACAGGACTCAAGGCGCAGTCTCACCAGTGCTGAGTACAGAGGGACAATCACTGCCTTGGTCCTGCTGGCCACATTATTTCTGGTACAAGCCAGGATGCCATTGGTCTTCTTGGCACATGGCTGGCTCATGTCCAGCCCACTGTCAACCAGCACCCTCAGGCTCTTTTCTAATGGGCAGCTTTCCAGTCACTCTGCCCCCAGCCTGTAGCACTGCCTGGGGTTGTTGTGACCCAAGTATAGGATCCAGCACTTGGCCCTGTTGAACTTCATACCATTGGTTTCTCACTTCAAGAAGAAAGAAGCTATTAGCACATGATTTTTGAGAAGATCTCTAGTCCTAAAAAATAATTTCCATCATTTGGTTTTTTTAAAGTTCTGGTGAATAATGTGGAAGAGTTAGCAGAGGAGGCACAAGAAGATTAAGGACATCTGTGCTGACTAATTTTTTGATTGGGAGTATTGTTCATTAATTTAACTTCAAATTCTCTTTGGCTGCTTTGCACTAGTTTGAGTAATTAAATAAATGCTCAAGACTTCTGATTTAGGAAAATTCCAAACCTGCAGATAAGAAAAGGAAAGCCCAGATTGCAAATTTCCCCTGGGAAAAAACCTTTCCTAATGCAGTTTCTCTGTGTGAATGGCAGCTCAACATCTCGTGCTTACAGCCCTCTCTGAATATGAAAGGAATTTTTCCTGAATAAGTAAATCAGGATCTGTCTTTTTGCATGGAATGTTTTGTGCATTTTGTTGTCATTCATAAAGATAATTTGATACAGATGATTAAAATACATTTAACTCCTGCGTGCATTCTCCCATTGAATAACAAGATCTTCATTATAAAGAAGATTTCCAAAGCTAAGGTAGTAAATGAGTGGTATTGTAACCCTGAGGTGCCAATGCTTCTGTTAAAGTGTCATGGTTTAACCCCAGCCAGCAGCCAAGCCTCACGCAGCCACTCGCTCACTCCTCTCATTGGGATTGGGAATAGAATTAGAAGAGTAGAGGCTGGAAAACTCGTGGGTTGATATAAGGATGGTTTAATAGGGAGGGCAAAAACCACACATGCAAACAAAGCAAACCAAAGAATTTAGTCACCACTTCCCATGGGCAGGCAGGTGTTCAGCCATTTCCAGGAAACCAGGGGCTCATCACATGCTATGGTTACTTGGGAAGGCAAATGCCAAACATCCAAACATCCCCCTGCTTCCTCCTTCTTCCCCCATTTCAGATGCTGAGCATGATGTCATAGGGTATAGAATATCCCTTTCGTCAGCTGGGGTCACCTGTCCCAACTTCCCACATTGTCAGTTCCCATGTTCCCAGTCTCCTCACCAGCACAGCAGTATAAAAAGCAGAAAAAGGCCTCATCTCTGTGTTAGCACTGCTCAGCAATAACAAAAACATCTCTATATTATCAACCCTGTGTTCACTACTAATCAAAAATACCAGCCACTGTGAAGAAAATTAACTCTACCCCAGCCCAAACCAGCATATAAAGCTGGTGAATCATTTGCATTCAGAATCATAACAGTCCAAACATAAAATAAAGCTCTGATGTGTAACTGTTAGCCCATTACTGAAATCAGTACTAACTGAGCACGATACTTCTTGTTCTGGCTGTAGTCATCAATGATATGCAGGTCAAGAAAGACAGAAAAGCATACATTAAAAAAAAAAATTGATTCTTGTTTAAGCAATTTCCAAAGAAGAATGTCAATAGTCTTGGCGAGCCCATTTAAAACTATTTAATGGATTATTAGTATTTTTCAGTGTGGGTTATCCTGTGTAAGCCATCTAGAGTGTGGCTTATTTTTCATAGGCTCTGAGTATTTCTGGATTAAAGATTTTACTCTTTTGTATGATAAATAAAACATTGAAGACCTGGATGAATTACTCCTGATACAACATGTGCCATGGGGAGAATCCCACCGCCAAGCAACTCATATCTAGCTAAAGCAAACCGCCAACAAAGTCTTCCCCTGGTGAAACAGCAAAATGAGTCTCACTCTCTCTGCATCTACTGTCCCTCTCACTTTTTATATCCTGTAATAGTTTGGCTACGTCCCAGCTGCATCCATGTATCTTCAGGCCTGTTCTCTGGCCTGGCCTAAAGTCTGAAGTCTGCAATTCTTCTTGAGTGCAATCATCAACACTGTCATCTGATGCATAAATATTCACACTTCTCCAGCACCATCAGAAACTTGCTCTGCTCCCAGTGCTCACACTGGCTGCACCACCATGCCTCTCACGTGGCTGCTTTCAGAGGGATGCCTGGGAGCCAGACCTCCTGGCATTCTCATCCTTCACTCTGGTTTTCCTTTCTCTTTTCTTACAGTGAGAACAACCAAATTAGCAAAGACCTTTCCAAACGGAACATCTTCCTACAATGGAATAGTTTAGAAGTATTTTCTTAAATATGCATGGGTAGTGAAATGGAATGGAACTACGGTGGCATCTCAGTATCTCTAAGTCCCTTGGTATTATGGTCTAACATTTGTGCACACACACACAGAATGGAACCCTTCCGACACATATATTAAATATATTTTTAAAATAATTATTACTAAGAAAATGCTAAAAAAGTATATTGACATTCTGTAATATGGCATATTGAACATAACTGTGGAATGTGCTATGGTTCTACAGTACACTACCAACATGGCATTTGAAACAAGGGGAAAAAAGTATTTAATTGGAAATCTTCAAAATATTTTTTTGGCTTTGGAATCCATTATGGAATGCTGAGATTTCCCCAAGAAACAAAAGCCGTGAACTGCAACTTATTTTTATTCTCCTGTGGCTGTGTCCTGCCTTTGATTTGCTCCCAGGCTACAGCTGGAATCTGTGGGACCTGACGAGATACAATCTGCATGTGGCTTCCTGCTGAAATTATTTTACTCGGACAAGCAATGTTTCTGCTAGTCTCTGTCAGAAGCACCAATAACTGCTGCACCACACCAACAGGCAAGCACACTTGAGAAATCCCTATACAGAAATGGGAATGGGAGAAAATGAACAAATTGGAAAGAAATACCCTGAATGTTCATGCAGAATTGTAGACATAAAACCAGAAAATAATTTGACATGAAGGGAGCAGAGTTGGGAACAGGACTGGAAGTCCTAAATGAAATTGATTCAGAAACACTGATGTATAAACTAGCCAGGGCAGCTAGTGACCTGACAAAATTGAAATAGCCCTTGCAATCTTCTCTGTTAGCATTAGGAAATGACCAGTGGCAAGTCTCAAAAGTACTACCAGATTTTGCAAAGGCCAACGAACAAGACCACAAACTAGTGATAAATGCACTTGGTGTAGCTCAGGACAATGTATCATTAGCCCTTAGCTGCATACAAGCACAGTTATGGATGCAGTCAGCAGTCTCCTTAATTATAAGGGAAGGGAATGAAGGGATTTTTCCTACTGAAATTCAAAAAGCTGTTTGGGATAATGCCACTGAACTTGAAAAGAAGTTTCAATCTTGGTGAACTTTAGTAAATTTTACTTATGACCCAATTACTATTACGGCCACAGCATTTGTGCTCACTATATGTAATGCTACAACTTACATAATTCACCCTATTGTTGCATTGGGACTAAATCATGAGGGAACGGTTTTTTATCCTTCTGAACATAGAGTATGGGCCCAGATGGTAGGAGAAAAATGGCAGACTGTAAATTTAGAATCTTGCATTACACAGGAACATCGAGGATTTATTTGTGAAAGTAATACTATTGATGCCAAAGACATTTGTCTTGATTTAGAGCAAGGCATTTGTCACTTCGAAGTGCACCCAGATACTACCCCGAAAACTGTACTTGTATATATTGGTCAAGGCTGTGTTTGTTTAAGGACTAATTGTACTTTTATAATGATAGACGACAGTGACATAAATGTAGCTGCTGGGAATCACTCTAATTTTTGTATTTGTAACTTTACCAAGGTTGTTGGGTGTGACTTTTTGTATTCAGCACCAGTTGTGTCTCATCAATTGATAAGATCAAATTACACCATGTACCACAAATTGCTGAAAAAACATCGTTCTGTCTCTGGTAGGACTTCTTCTTACCTAAATCACACTGGAAATCTGGCTCTTCTGTGACTCTGGCATTTCTCAGATTTGAGATATACTGTGGAAAGTAAGGCAGGAAAAGTAATTCTCTGTCATTTGTCTGGGAAAGAAGAAGAAGAAACAGCTGCAGCAACTTGTTATAGCTTTAGACTTAAACAGTGGGTTGATACAAGAAAATAATCACTGATGTCTTTGTGCTTGCAACGGAAGAGGTGTCATCTGATGGGAGAAAGTCTTGATGGAGCATAGAACAACTATTTCTGCATTCCTATCTCTTTGGGGTTTTTAAAATACATTTAAAGTGCCCCTTTTTTGGTAACAGGGCTAGCAGCCAGAGTGGTCTCTCCAAATCCCGCTCAAAATCTCAGTGTGTAATCTCCCTAATCACACTCTGCAGTAAACTGGATTTGGTGTTGTCTAAAGATGGTAATGGGAGTTCCACCACCACTTCTCTTCCAACTCCTTCCATTAGATTTCCTGCACTGAGGCAGAACCCTGTATACAGTATGAAACTCCAAAAAAATACTGTGTCATTAATCCAGTCAGAGCAGAGAAGTGCACAGCACTCACAATCTGCTAATTTGGGGTGTCTGGGAAATCTCAGGGCGGTTGGGACGGCTGCTGTCAAGTTCTGGGTCAGTGACAAAGTTGAGTGTCCCATAGCTTAGTGAGGAGAAGTCCCCTTTGAGCAGGCATTTCTTAGATGGGCAGCACACCTAGAAACCTCCTTGGGGTGTGGGACAGCTGATCCCCAGACTTGTGTGCTGGTCTCAGTCAGTGTGTGTTCGGTACTTACAAGATGACAGAGGATTCCCATGGAATTGAGGCTGGAAGGCAAGTCTCCCTGCACCCCAGGGAGTCTGGGATCAGTTCTTCCACATCACACCACCATGTCAGTATTTTCAGTACAAGCTGAAGGATATGTTCAAGAACTGCTTGTTTGAACCCCAGAGGCTGACTGAGCAGAGGGGTATCTGTTGAGTGAAGTTTTTAAGAGGTTTTGACTGCAGAAAAGATTCAGCAATGCTCAGTTGGGCTGGAGGCATACCTGGAAACCTTGGGGCCAAAAAACGGCTTAGAAGGGTTGTTTGGAGGCTCTTCCACTGTCCTCCAGAGAACCAGTGTCTTCATTCATTTGCACCCTGGAGGCCAAAGGATGGTCTGTGGCACCGGTGAAGTCCATCATCGTGGCCGTGTACATACTAACACGAGTAGCTTTTGTCAGTGTAGCTCCTGATGGCTGAAGGGAAACCCCCACTGAGGCTGCCAGCACTAGGCAAAGGTAAAAGTTGAGGCACATTTCAGTACTTAAATTCACAGACGAATTTAAGTACTAAACTTAGAATTTAGTGCTTAAATTCAGAACCTTTAGAGCAGCCCGACAGCATTCCTTACCATCCATCCCTCTCCGGCCCGACGGAGGCGGCTCCTTGATGCCATGGATGCCAGCCCGAGGGCAGAAAGGGCGGCGGGGCCTCGGCGGGGCGGTG
>VYZT01056155.1:7260-37586 GCA_013400735.1 Pomatostomus ruficeps | reverse complement strand
GGCGGGGGGGAGGGCGGGGGGCGAGGGGAGCGTGGGGCGATGCCGCCCCCGACAGCTCCGTGATTGATGACCCACTCGCCCGGGAAGGGGCGGTCGCTGTCGCCCGCGCTGGAGTGGGGAGCCCGGAGGCCAGGTGCGACCCGGCCCCGCCGCACCCACCGGCCGCGACGGCTTATAAACACCGGGGGCGGACAGGAGGGGACGGGACGGAGGCGCCGTGAGGGGCTGCGCCGGGCTGGACCCTCCACACCGCTCGGGAAGGGTAAGTTCATCCCCACCGCGGGGTCCCGCCCGGCCCCGGGCAGCCGGCTTCTCCCGCCGGGGTGCGGGACGGGGCCGTGAGCGCCGGTGCTGCCCTCGCACACCGACAGGCAAGTTCCTATTTCTCTGCTCCGGAGAAAGGAGTTTCACAGAGGGCAAAGTCTTTTTAAAACTGATGCGAAATAAGTCAGATTCACTATATTTTCGCGCCGTAAGAAGCGACGGAGAAGTTTATCTAAGGTTTCCACCTGTTTGTTTTCTGTTTGTGTGCTCTGCTCTGGCGTTTTCCATCTTTTCCTTGTCTGTGTGGGCAGGTTGCCTTCATCACCGTTTCATTCACACAGATTATAAGACTAAAATAAATATTGTACTGGGGGTTTTTTTTGTCAAAGATGCCAAACCAATCATGTCTTTGTAGTGTCATGTAAAAACACAAATGCATCTGCTCCCATTAGAAATACTGCACTGGAAGTGCTTTAGAAACAACATAAATATTTTAACTTACTTTCACAGCCCTGTTCCCAACTCTCTCAGCATACCAGGTGGCAAGTGGGTGTTTGCAAAAATTACTGTGATTACTTTAAAAACCAAACCCCTTTCTTGTAAAATTTTAAAAGGAAAATTACTGTTGTCCAAAGGCTTTTTATTTACTTTGGTTTTTAGCAGCATTTTTTGGACCATGAGTTTTGGGCAATGCCTGGGTTTGCAGCACCTGGAACGGGTGTCCTGGTTACTCTGGGGAGAAGAGTGATGCTGCCCAGTCCCATTGTGCAACAGAAGCGATCCTGGCCGTGGATCCAGGAACCACCACGGTTTGGCTACACATGTGTACATACCTACAGCAGATCCTATTTTTTGTGTAGCAGATTTTCCCAGGACATTTGCTGTCTGTATTTGATGGGAAGTCTGACAGCGTGAATTCAGAGTGAATAATCTCATTTCCACAGCTGAAATTTTGTGCATTTTTTCCACAGGCCCAGGATTTAATCTCATATAGATGTGAAGCTCCTAAACCAGCAACTCCTATTGCGGGGGCACCCAAGGCGATGAAGTTTTTAGGTATGTGCATTACTGTGTACTGTATGTCACTCACAGTCATTCCAGTTCTAAATGCAGTTTTGCGCCAGCATGGCAAAATCAAAACTGTGTGTAAACCAGCCCTAGTCCTGCATTTCTTTAGAGGAGCAGATATTTTTACTAGCCCAGTCTGTCCACATCCTTGGGTAATTTGGACTTCTCCAGTAATGGGGGAAGACTTCCTCCTACCAGTGGGATTTTGATGGGATGGTGGTGAGAAATCCTGCTGCTAAACATAAATTGTTAGATTCTTCGGCCATTTTTCATGATTATCTTAAATGACTGTCTTGATGTCATCTCTGCAATGAAGATTTTTTTTTTTTAACTAAAATGCATCCGGATCTGACCATGCCTTAACACAAGGGGCAAGCACCAAGCAAAAGCACATAGGAATTTTTTTTATTTTAAGTTAGAGGCAATAGCCAACATAAGGACCATTTTTCAGCCCTCACTCAAGACAAGCTCTTGCAGTGTTAATGTTTTATTTTATATTGATCATGAATACCACGATAGAGAAGAATAGTGAGATTTTTTTTCCTGTTGGTTTAAAGCTATAATGTGCACAGAATATTTCACAAATAATTTCAGTTTAATCTGTACTGCTACTGAAGAGAATATTGTGAGTCGCATTGTTGTGAGCCTAACACCAAGACAGTCACTGTGAGACATATTAATAGCAAATTAATAATAATTAATCACCAAAAATAATAATAAAAAATCTTCTAAATACCGTCCAATTATAGCATTGCAAAAAGCCTTATTTAGAAACCTTTCCTTGTCTTTGATAGAAATCTTTGACTTCAGTGTGTGCTTGAAATGCTTTGCAAAATCAAGAGCTAATTCTTGTAAATGTAGATATTCAGTCATTTATGTGCACCAGTATTATCTAAACTTTAATTACACAGTATTTTGATGAAATTAAAAGGTTTAATAACTTTTTCCTGCCCTTGTCTAGCCAGGTTGTCCCAGGAACAGACACTCCTAAGACGTGAAAGCCAGGATCTGGGACACCCACAAGGGCTGCTTGGCTGAGGACAACAGGATCAGGTATTATTCCAGCTATCAAGTGCTGCACTTTGGGGAATATTGATTGAATTGCATTTTTCTGTGGAACTGAATGAATTAAAGGACTGTGAGTTGTATTACAGGCATAGCTGACTGACCGGGTTTTCCAAAAGCTGGGAAAAGACCTTGTGGTCACTGTTTTCAGCTTTTCCCAAAATAATTTTTGATGGCTTCAAAAGGTTCTTTTGCCCCCCCCAATGGCCAAAATACATCTTAAAAAATTCTTCTGAAGTTTGAAAAAGTAGATGAGAAAGGATACTCATGCAACTTTTTTAGTAACATTAGGGGTGGGAGGACAGGAGAAGTCAGTTCCTGATCCTTTAAAATTATGGGCCAGGTTTTGCACTTCAAAAACTGAGTCTGTGCTCTCTGGCTTCACTTACTGATGCATCTGAAAATGATATTTTTCTTTCCATAGTCCATGCAGTACTGATCACCTATAAGAGAGTTGATAAAATGATTGCAGCTAAATAGGAAATACACTAACTGTTCCACATCCCAAGTAATAGAGAGACTATGTTTTAAAAATTATCTTTTAGCCTAATTTTTAGTTGGTTCTAAGTGGAAACCCCTGTAGCAGTGCCTCTGGGCAGTGCCTATTGGGTTTTCTCAGAAGTCACCTTTCGGCTATGAGTGACTCAAAAAATTTGCTCTTTGTAATACAGTCAAAAAATTAAATACCAATCATTGCAAAGATTTTAACTTCTGTTCTGTACCCGTGTGTGATGCTGAATTTGTAAGCAGGGAATGGAAAGGTGGCTCACAGAGCTGCATCCCGGCTTTTCCTAGCACAGGCAGCGCCTGCATTTCTGACCATCCTTGTTTTCAGAACGTGCTGGCTCCATCTTACTTCGAGATGCTCTTGTTGCCTGCAGGACCCTCCCTGCCGGGGAAGTCACCGATGGACTGTGGACACTTAGCAGAGAGCAGCGAGGTCTCCAGCCCGGGCTCAGAGCCCGACTCCCCGTTGCCTCCTTCTGCCGGCAGCAATTCCTGTGTGCCCTTGGCGGCCGGGCCCCGGGCTGGGGCCGCTCCGGGCCGCCCGGCCGCCGCCAACGCCGCCCGGGAGCGCAGCCGGGTCCAGACCCTGCGCCACGCCTTCCTCGAGCTGCAGAAGACGCTCCCCTCGGTGCCGCCCGACACCAAGCTCTCCAAGCTGGATGTGCTCCTCCTGGCCACCACCTACATCGCACACCTCACCCGCAGCCTTCAGGATGAGGAAGAGGCACCGGGAGAGGGCTTGGGCACCCTCCGCGGGGATGGATACCTCCACCCTGTCAAGGTAGGAGAGCTGAGGAGCGGCTACCACCCTCTGTTAGGGAGTGAGCACACTGGCCTTAGGTACGTAGATGAAACTAAAGATTTCAAGTTCCTGTACCTTGCCTAGAGGTAATACAAGAAAATTCTCCCTGGACTAACCATTGTGCCTAAGTGTTAGGGGTCTGATAGAAATATCTGGGAGCTTTGTTCCTCCCGCTTCAGGGATTTCACATCAAAATATCAAATCTAGGGTAGGTCCAGACCTGGTGGGACCTGGTTTTTGGAAGTGAAGGTCAGCACCAGAGCAGTACTTCCATCTTCTTGGTCCCTGTGTGGAAAGCTTGGTGATCTCTGCAAACTCGCTGGATCCTGCTGTGAGGGGTCTGTGTGGTGAGGTGACATTATCCCATGGCGGTGACCCAGCCAGGCTGGGCCTGCTTTGGTTCCACTGCCGAGGCAGCCCAGTGCGGACAACGGCGTTAATCACCAGCCATGTGTTAATTACTTCCATCAAAGTGCTTTCCTGAAGCATTTCTCTACCTGGTATGCGCTCTTCCCTTTGTCAAAAAAAATCACAGCGAGGCAGAGGGGATGAGAAAGCGGCACTGCTCTTGGAGAGGACCAGGCTGGAAACTGTTTCCAAATGCAGTGCTCACTGACAGGTGGGGCTCAGACACTGCGGGGTATTTTCTTTGGCTCTGCTCGCAGGGAGTGAGAGTACTGTGGTGTTTTCTTTTATTTTTTTTTTCTTTTTTTTTTAATTTTAAGAGTCTGAATTCAGAATGATTTAATTAAGATTAATTTGTGAAGTAATCTCTAATTTTTAAAACATGCCTAATTCACAGAGAGCTCCTTGTTCACAATGTTGGTTGCTGTATTTTACAGCATGATGTGAACATAGGCTTCTGAGGCCATTTAAATGATTAGCAGACTCATAAAGAAAGCAAAACCTCTATATAAATTAGAAGATGGCTATAACTTAAGTAAAAAAATACTATGATGTATTTCAGAATAAGTTCAGAGTAGCTTTTGTTAGTTCCCTCAGTCAGAGTGAAAGGACACAGGTTCCTTATGGTACCTTTTATCAGCTGCCAACTACTACTGGCAGAAAAATTCTCTTGAATAGTTATTACAGCAGTTAAATTATCCAAATGCCCATTTCCCAGGCTACTGGAATAGAGCAATACTGGATTCACTTAACCAATTATTTTTTATGAATATATTTGATGAAAGTGTCACAGACAAATCCTAATATGTGCTTCAAAAATCCCAAAATGCAGGATATGAGACAAACTGTTGAGATAAAGCCTTTAACTACACTGATAGATCAAGCATAGTAAATGGAAATGGTGAGGAAAGTTAAATATCCAAGTACACTTGGGTACACACTGAATGAAAAATACGATTAATGACTTTAAACTTGGATGGTTTATTGGTGACAAACTCATAGAATCACACTTGAAATGACATTATTGAATGAGATCGTACAGTCTTTCCAAGCAAGAACATGCTGCTGCTTTAGGTCTTTGAACAGAAGAGCTGAGATTTATCTGCAGTATTATTAAGTGCCCCTTACCCACAGGAAAGGTGCCAGTCTGTTTCCCAAGAGTCTTAAAAATACCGCATTCTTTTGGAACAACGTGCAGGCTGTGTTTCAGGTATTTTTGTATCCAGTATGTGTGACAAGTTGTCTCTTCAAACATCCACCTCTCTAATACTCAACTGGGCACAGCAAATGGAGCTGGATGCTCTCTCCCAAGTCCTGGGTGCCTCGCTGTAGCCGCCTGCAGCACAGGGCTGCTTGCAGCAAGTAACCTGCTGGGGTTCAGAAACTCGAGCTGTCAGAATAAATATTTAACACCAGAGTAACTGATGATTCCAAAAATCAGTGAGTGTAAAGATGAATTGTCTCATCTGAAAGAGCTGGAGCTGACAATAACAGGAAGCTGTGACAGCCAAGGTGCAATTACATTAAATTCTCTTTAACTTACAGCCTTCAGCAGAAGCCCCTGTGGTGCAGTCAGGGTTGTGGGGCCCAGCCAGCAGGGATGGGTGTGCACAAGGGGCTGCAATCCCTGCAGGTGCAGGTGTATCCCTTTAGTATCCCTGGTGCCTTGAGAAGGAATGCTTTGTTTTATTCTACTAACAGAACATCTACAACACAAACTGAGCTAGGATGACCAGCCAGCACAGCCTGCTCCTGCCTGCTGGGGCACAGCAGGGCTGGGAGCTGTGCCTCACGATTAATTACCAAAGTAAATA
Source organism: Pomatostomus ruficeps (assembly GCA_013400735.1). Taxonomy (NCBI): domain Eukaryota; kingdom Metazoa; phylum Chordata; class Aves; order Passeriformes; family Timaliidae; genus Pomatostomus; species Pomatostomus ruficeps. The sequence goes on along the minus strand of VYZT01056155.1, from coordinate 31,661 downwards.
TCCAGGCTGAGGCTCCGTTACCACCCTCCAAACATTTTCCAGCAAATGACAAAACAGGAACTGTTTGGTGATAGCAACAGTTTCCTATTTTCTTGTACCGTGATTCCATCAAAGCTTTGCTGGGAACTGCAGTCAGAGGGCAAAGATCCTGGGTGTCTCAGTGCTGTGCTTGTCTGCTCTCTTGCAGAAGTGGCCCATGCGTTCCAGGTTGTACATTGGAGCCACAGGGCAGTTTCTGACTCACTCGGCACAAGGAGACAGCGCAAACCACGGGGAAACATCAACATCTTCACAGATCTAACCGCCCTTCTTGCTTTAAAAAAATGGTTATTTATTACACCTTATATATATATATATATTTAAGTTAAAAAACAGTATCTACAGACAAATTATAATTGCTGAAGAGCTGTTTGTAGAGGAGAAGGAATTGATTCTTAAATGTAATTAATACCTCATTAAGTTAATGTGACACATCATTGGTTTCTATCATTGCTGGGATCTGAACAGGGGGGACTGGGAGTGGTGACTGCAGCCAGCAAGCATGAGAGGCAGCAGCAAAGAGCTGTCATAAGAGTAAGTATCCTTGTCCTCTCTGGGACAAGCGCTGTGAGAAAGAGAGGAGAAGTGATGTGGTACTGGCCAAGTACAGGGCATGACAGGCTTGGGTGAAAAGAGAAGGGCAAGTCTAAAAATCCCACGGAGACTTTCTCCACTGCTTAAAGCCGATGGCAGAAATCCCCTGACCACAGCTGTCAGGTCAGGGCTTTGCCCATCAGACAGTCCTACATGTCTGTAGCTATTGCTGGGAATGTGGATGCATCTTAATGAAGTACAGGCATGCTGACAGCTGTCCCTCCTGCACAGAGCGCTGTTGTTGGGCACTGCTCATGTCCACCCGCGGGATTGTGCTGCGCATCACGGGCTCAGCCTGTGCTTGCTGCCCTGGCAAAACCACTGCCTGCTCACCACACCACGGCTCATTCAATTTAAGGGGTTCACATGTCAGAGCAGATGAGCCCAAAGTGTTGGCTTGTTCGTAGCACACTTGCTCACTTAAACATCTTCTATATTTAGGCAAGAAAAGTTGAAACTAAATGCACAAATGTCATCTATTGTATCTGTTCTGTAAAACACTGTACTTCTCATATGGCTTGTTATTGCTGAGGTAAATGTTCTATTAAATATTATTCCGTGAACATTATATACTTTGAGTTGCAAAATCTGTTATCAGTTTCTCATTGTACATGATAACATTCTACATTTATAGATGCTATCTTCTTTCTAAAGGCTTCATGGTTTAAATTTAAAAAGGATGTTTAGGAAAAGAAAAATATTAGCCAGAACAACTTTCATAGAAACTGTGGTAAAATCTGGAGCTCTCAATTGCCCCTGCAGCATTCTGAGCTTTTAACAATATACCTGGTAGGGACAGTATTGAATAAAGGGGAAAAAGGAAAGAAAGAAAGAAAAAGTGTTTTAAAATACTCCTTTAAATGTCATTGAAAGATTTTTGAGTGGTTATCCAGGAAGCAGAGGTTCGGTTGGACGTCAGGAAGAATTTCTCCACAGAAAGGGCTGTTAAGCATTGGAATGGGCTACCCAGGGAGGTGGTGGAGTTGCAGGTGGTGGAGTCACCATTCCCGGAGGTGTTCAAGAAAAGTCAGGATGTGCCACTTATTACCGTGATCTAATTGACAAGGTGATGACGTGATCAGTAGTCTTTGCCAACCAAGTTGATTCTGTAAGCATGGAAAATTCTTTAGCAGTAAGGGTTTAAAACATGGAAAGTTATGAATACAGAGAATACATCTCAGACTCTTTATCACTGAGCTGTGAGATCTGCATCAGTTTCTCATTGTACATGATAAAATTCTGAATTTATAGATCTTGTCTCCTTTCGGAAGACTTTAAATTTGAAAATGACATTTAGGAAAAAAGGAAAACAAAAATACTAGCAAGAAAAACTTTTGTTTAAAAAGTGTGGTGAAATCTGGAGCTCTCCACCATCCCTGCAGTACTTGCAAATAAATATTTTCATTGCTCTGCAGGCAGCCAGAGAATCGAAGCAGCAAGCACTGTAGCTATTTACTGTAGCCACTTCCCTAGAACTTTTTCAGCATTTTATGGAATCATTACAGGCCAGTAAGAACACGCAGAATTACAACAGCAGTTTTTCAGTTAAGAAGAGTTCCCCATATTTATGAGTTGGATTTCTTTTCCTTTATACAGATTATTCCGCATCAGAATTATGCCTTTCCTTCCAGAACCAAGACACCACGTTAGCCAACACACTCCCTTCGACCAGGGCAAAAGCTTTTACCTTATAGAAATTTACATAGCAGGGTAACAACAGATCCTCTGAACCTGCTTGCTTCGAACCAGATGTTTGGTTCCAGTGCTACACTTCCTAGAACAGTTAATGTCCTCGTATACTGAAATACAAGAGTTTGGCATTTAGCACTAGGAATATGCAGGTGCTTAGGAATAAAGTTGTACAGTGTTCATACACTGCTCTCAAAAGGTGGCCTTTTTCATGGAGGAACCTGAAAGACCTCGGCATTGTCATCACAGCTTTTCTCTCGGATGGATGGGGCGGGTGAACTTCCCGCGCCCACAGCAGGGGCGCTGGGATGTGCTCTGCCTCCCTGCCGCTCGCTCGCTCGCTCGCAGCTGTCACTCCCTCAGCGCCTGCACCGCCCATCGCTTTCCCTTCGTACTCCAAGCCCGCCCCGCGCCGCTCTCCCGCTGATCCCTGTGCGCGCGCAGCCGGAAGGCGCCGCCGCCGCCCCGCCCCGCGCCGGCGCGCGGCTATTTAGTGGGATCCCGCGCCGGGAATCGCTCTTTCCGAGGGGGGCGGCACTGGAGGGGTCGCGCCTGCCCGCCCGCCCGCCGGGGTGCGCGCCGCGGTGGGTGCGCGGATGGAGCTGGCGGATCCGGGGGTGGCGAGGGGCGCCCCGGGCGGTGCCTGGGAGAGGGGGCGTTCCGGGCGTGGGGCGTGCCCGTGGTGCTCCGTGCCTTGGGAACCTTTCCGCCGTGCCTCCGCCTCGGGCGTGGGAGCGCCAGCAGCGGCCGCCGAGTCTGATGGGTACATATTGAAAGCGGAAATTTAGGTTAAGTTGTGGAAGGAAGTTCTGTACTGTGAGGGTGGTGAGGCCCTTGGAACAGGGAGGTCGTGGCTGCCCCAACCCGTGGTGGTGTGTAAAGCCAGGCTGGATAAGGCCTTGAGCAGTCTGGTCTGGTGGGCGGTGTCCCTGCCCGTGGCAGGAAAGGGCTTTGGGACTGGATGACCACTAAGGTCCATTTCAGACCCCTAACATTCTGTGATTCCGTGATCCTACCGTGTGGATCCGCAGTGACCCGTGTGGTTCCTTCAGAGCCGCCTGACCTGTGCCGTGCTCCTTGGGGCAGGTCCTGGCTCCGCAGTCCAGGCACATGCTTGTCTGAACAGTAGAGTGATTTCCTGGTCTTCTCAGAGGAATTAGGAATGCTCCCAGCTGGTTAATGTGAGAAATGGCAGGTCAGAGCAATGGCTGTAATCTCAGGAATCGCAGGGATGGTTTGCTGGTGCTTTTCTAAACAGCCAGTGCCATCACGTGAAAGGGGAGTGATTGTCTCGCTGTTGTAACTGCTTGTGTTGCCCCTGGGTGCTGGGGTGGCTCAGTTCAGGCTGACAGTCCAGCCACACAGGCTTCCCAGGAGAGTGGGTGCCATGGGAGACCGAGATGGACCTAATTAGTGTGTTCCACATGGTGGTAACTTCGAGCTATCTCTTGGCTCATCAAGTCTTAAAAGGAATGACAGATTGGACATTCAGAGACACTTGGTTTTGCTGACAGATCGTTTTCATCAGCAAATGCCTGTCGTAATTCAAAAGATAAATTACCTTCTTTTTCCTTTAGGGAATTGGGCAAGGGCTGTGAGATGACCCAGGCCATGCCCTTTTTTGGGTTGTAGGCACAGATCCAAACTGGCGGGTTCTGGCAGGGACAGGGCCCCAGGGGTATCAGCAGCCTCTGGGGTAATGCTCTCCTGCCAGGACTGCAATGTGAGTGCTTACCTCAGTTCAGCTGGTGGTAAAACATCAGTGAGCTCCCCAGGGTGTTGCACCTGAACAGGGGTTAAAGGACGTACCCTGCTGGGGTGCTCCTCTCCCCAGCCTAGCTGGTCATTAGGAGCAACGTACTCCTCCCGCAACCACTCATTCCTCACACTGGAGCTTGTTCCAGGAAAATGGTCATGCCTCTGCTTAACCTTGATCCTTGATGATGCTCTAGCCCAGGTAGTTACAAAGAGAGCATGAGGTTGGTGTTTCGTGGACTGTCTTACTGTCCCCAAAGAAGTGTTAATGCTTTCTGCTGCTGGCTCAGCAGTGGAGCTCTCTGAATCAAACATCTTACTGTTTTAGGCAGAAAGTGAAGCTCAAGATGAGTTTGTTGCTGGCTTTGGGAATCCTCAGTCTGGACTCTGCCATGCCTTGCAAGCAGAAAGATGCCACGTGAATTCTGGAGCTACAGAAGTAAATATTTCTTACTGTACCTGAAGATGTTGGGGGAAGCCTCATGAAATCCAGATCAAGAGTTCTGGAGCTGTTTAATGGATTGCAAATTCCCTTACAGATGGAAAAAGGAGGAATGTGATTGTATGTAGAGTTAGGAGATTGAAATTCTAAAAAAAGGTATTATGGCAGCTATAAAATCTCTTAAGACTTGCTGCCCCGAACAAAGCAGGTGCAATCCCAGAATCCCAAAGGAGTCAGAAGGGAGAGGTTTGTATTGGAGAGTGTGGTTTTTAACTGGGGAAACACGACTTCTGAATCAAAGAATTCATGGATGTTAGCTGAGAGGGAGAGAATTAAGTGAAGAACAGTACGTTCAGATCACAATCCATGCTGGCACTTAACCTGTGTCAGTCTTGGAATATATTCCAAAGGGAAAGGTGACTGTGGTAGTGAGCTTTACCTCTAGACGGATACTTGTCATTTGGGGTTTGAATGTAAGAGGAACCTGCGTTTTTGTGCCCAGACAGAGCTGTTTTCTTTTGTTCTTGACTGGGTTCTGTGCTTAACGGTTAAATCCAAGTTCTGCTTCAGCTTATAGAAGTACAACTCTTGAGACAAATTTAACCAATTCCTTTGTATTTGGTACCTGGAAAAAGCAGTCTTGCATAGGCAGGGAACTGCTGGCATGGTGATGATGACCCTTTGCCGTTTACCCAACTGAATGTTGTGATGAGCAATGTTGTATATCTGATGTGCCAGCTAATCAGCAGGGGTTTTCCCGTTTGACTTGCTCCTGTCATTTCTGATTTTATTTCTTCTTATCAAGGTTCTGTGACATCGGATGACCACCTCCACTGTCTTCCAGCGTTGTGTGTGCACGCAGAGCAAGCAGGAGAGTCCATCCACTTGTAGAAGTGCAGGTGTTTAAGGAGGTCAGTTGCTTTTTTACTGTCACACTACTCAGGCTCCTGCAGGCTGTACTGCCATCCAGGGAAAGCCTGTACTGGCTATGTTGGCCACTGTCCTTTCCTTGCGGGACTGCTACAAGCCTTCCAGGTTTCAAGAGATCATGGGAGAAACTGGGGAGAGGCAAGGATAAAATGTTGTGCTCTTTTTGCAGAAAATCCTTTAATACTGCTTTTCAAAAATAGTGATTTATAAAGGGATTCTATTTCAGTCTACTCATGAAGAGTAATTTTCCTGGCATAATGATGAGACTTTTGCCGTTTACCCATCTGAATATTTTTTGATGTGTATCTTGGAATCTGAAATGCCAGTGGGGGTATTACCTTTGTATAAGATTGCTTAAGGGCACAGGAAACTAACTTACAACTATTGTTGTTGTTCTTAGCTTGAAAACAGCAGCCAGGAATGTGAAGTTCCAGTGCACTTGGAAATGCTTCCATTGCCCTTCCTGCTCGTCAGAAATACTTCTTCATTCCATAGTATGGCAGGGGAGTAGCTGTTCACTGAAAATGAGTAATCCTGGAATTAAGTTCAGGGTAGAATGTCACTCTAGAAAGAGAAATGGCCTCATAGGCACTCTAAGAACTCAGTATGAATATTTGTGTGTATCAAATAAATGGATCAAAAGTGAATAAAGCAAGAAATAAAATTTGGGAAAACTTGTGTTGTCTAAAGGAGTGTTTACAGTGTTAGTAGTAGGTGTGAATAAAATCTTGGATTTCTGTTTTCAGTGATTTGGTTTTTTGTTGAGGCTATGGGAGCAGTAGCACTGTGATCCTGTTTGGATGATGACATCCTGGGTAGGAGTAACATAAACCTTAAGTATTCAGCTTGTCCAGATTTGACAGGAAGTCTGTACAATTTTACTGCTGCTTTTTTTATTTAACATGCATCTCTTGGATGTAAGACTTGTTGAGGATTATGTTGAGTGCTATATTCTTAACTAGGGAGATGAAATACAGGAAAGCCCATAGCTGGGGAAGCGCATTGTGTTTCAAACACCTCATTTCCTACCACACATTCTTCACACTTGTTTTTACAGTGAGGTAGAGTTGAACTCACTGAGCTGCCTGCCTACCTGGTCGTCTAATATTTTTTTACCTAACTGTAGCACTCTACTATCCCCTGCATTCTACATAAAACAATGTGGAAACATTGGGTTTTGCAGGTTGGGGTGTTTTTGTGGGTTTCTTTTGTGGTTTGTTTGTTTTGTGGGCTTTTTTGTTTTGTGGGCTTTTTTGTTTTGTGGGCTTTTTTGTTTTGTTTGGGTTTGGTTTTTGGTTGCAGGAGCATCTGGCATCCTTGTCTAATCCCATGTTGCTGTAATGTAAAAAAAAGACGCAACATGAAGCAGTATGATAATACTTTTATTCATTTCAAAATCTATACACCATGAGTAATTAAAGACTGTTGACTTATAGTAGGAAGAGTTTTGATGTTCTAAAAACTCTTTAACCCTTTGGGTGATACATTTGAAAGGAAGCAACAAGAAAAACTGCAGAATTCAGGCAGCTGAAATGAAACATTAGATTCTGAACTGGTGGTTTAATTTTTAGTTGTAGTCTTATTAAAAATCCTAAACCTTAAATTACTCCTCACTTAGCTGTGAATGGAGAGTGGTAGCCAGGGAGAGAAATTCTGGTTAGGACTATATTCTGAAGCCGTGGCTTTCCGGGATGAAGACATCCCTTCTGCCTTCAAATACCTGTCGCGAAACTTGTAATTCAAGTCCTGTCAGCTATGCTTTATTCGTTGGTAAAACACCACTGAACTATCTTCTACAACTACTAAGTTTTTAGTAATTTTGTATTTCTAACTGTAGACTCTCAAAAAGCCAAAGCCTCAGGCTTTACTTTGAGTGGAGTTTTTACTCTTCATTAGTGTTAATGTGAAGTCCTGGGCTATAGGCAGCAATAAACTTCAGCAGTTGATGGTGACACTGCATGAGGTAAGTATCTCTCTGTTGCAGGGCATTTTCATCACTGAGGTCAAATGGAAATACAGGATTTGGTGCTACACATAATGCAGATGTGCCTAGGCAAAGAAAAAATTAAATCTTAAGCTGAAAGACTGGATACTTGCTGGTACTTTGAGGGAAAAAAAGCTGTGATGCAAATGACTTAGTAATGCAATCCTAGATCATAATTCTTACCTTGCTTCTGAAACTGTGAGTGAATAAATGTGGCTGATGCTTAATAAACAGAAAAACCTCCAACCCTTGGTTTTGGTTTCCCCAGGAAGGGAAATCTGTCCATAGTTTAACCTGAGCCAGTGTTACAGGAGCAATGCCTTCAATAAGCTGGCATGAAGGACAGACCTGGTGCTGGCCTGTGGCCTCATTACATACAGCACTGAGACTCAGCAGAGAAGTCAAACTGACAGACTTCTCCAACACCAGTCTTCAGCAATGGAAGTTCTGGGTTCTGATTTGAAATCAACTCTTACTGCAATCTGTGGCTATAGAATTTTTTCAGACTGACAAAATGTGACAGTGATGCATCCAAGACTAAGGAGCTGTGGTGCATTATTTACCATGTTTTAGGGTCAGCGATGACTCAAGTAACAGGATGGCAATCACTGCATCTTCCTCAGCTACTCTCTGTCTTAAACTGAGCTTGGCATGAGCCTTAGACAGTGAAATCCTAAGAGATACAAACACATCAGAAATAAAAATACTGCAGGCATGAATGCAATGTATATTGCCCTGTTTCAAGCACTTGTGTAAATTAAAAAGTTAACACTCGCGTTTTTTTCATACTTCAGCTGTGCAGTTACAACACTTACCTCTGACAAAATACATATTATGCATTAACTTTTGTGCTAAAAAGTGGAACTTGACATAGTATCTATTAATACTATTTTTGCTCCCATAATAAAGCTGTGCATATTTAAATCCCATTTTGTTTTTCTAGATAGCTTTAATAACAGTACATGTTTTGTAAACAGCTGGCTGGGGTTTCTTTTGCCTGGCAAAGCTGCTTGAACATGGGTTTCTTTTAGTAGTGTCAATATATAAAATAAATGGCATTCATAAATGGTTAACAAGATTACTTACGCTTGAACTTTTCAAAACATGAGTCTTACCTAGATTTTTATTAAAAAAGCTCCTAAGCAGATTAGCACAATTTCTCTTTGAAAAATGAAAAGTAGGACGTACAGAGTTTTTAGTGCAGAGGCTGGTAATGTTGATCCGTGAATGGAATCTCTTCTCACCCTGCGACTTGCAAGATAATAGCCCTGAATGAGATTTTCTGCTTCTGAACTCAGTTCAACATGAAGATTCCTAGCAAACAAAATAAACTAGACAGAGGGCATACATTTTAAATATTTAACTGGAAAACACAGAATTGACCCTTTTTCACACCGTCTAACATACCAGTGGCATAGTAATACAGGCTGGACAATATATTCTACCAACAGTTTTAATAGTAAAAACAGTTTGTCACCATTTGACTATGCTGAATAAGGAAAATATTAAGGATAATAATAAGGACAGCTCTTGCATAGTAAACAGAATCATAGAATGGTTTGGGTTGGAAGAGATCTTAAAGATTATCCAGTTCCAACTCTCCTGCCATAGGCAGGGACACTTTCCACCAGACCAGGTTGCTCAGAGCCCCATTGAACCCGGCCTTGAACACTTCCAGTGAGTCATCTGTTAGTTATACTACAGTTACTGACAATTTATTTAGAATGGAATACTAACTTCTATTACTAATTCTAAACTTCTTGGTCAAAAATAGATACTGGAGATCTGTTCTCATATGAATGTTAACTTAGTGTGATTTCCAGAAGCACGATGAAACTTAATTTATTATGCTGATCCTTTTCAAGAGCTGAAACTGCTCTTATCAATGATCCTATTAATGCTAGGTGGAATATGGTAGGGGAAGGGACAGAAACTGAGCATTAAGAATAAGCAGACTGCAGACGGAACCTTCTGATGCCAAAACCAGTATGATATTCACAAATACAATGCATTTCTAATTACTGTGTATAATCTGTTACCTCTTCGTAATCCTGTGTTCTGAACTGCTGTGAGACTTTGTACAGCATGGCTTCAGGATTAATTGCTTTTTTCAAGATGTGATGTACAAGAGGAGAAGACAGGCGACAGGAAGGAAACTCGCTGTAGATCAAGAGCCCAAAACCATCTACAAGGTGAACTGGAATTAAACTCATGTCCTAGAGAGAAGACCCATAGAAAGAAATCAATTACTTTATTTTGGGTTTTTGACTTGTAGGAGCATCACAGTGTTTTCCATCTGAAATATCCTAGATCCACTCATACTGCAAGATTATCTAAAGAAATACCTGTAATAGTAAAATTCTCTTTCAATGACACCTGCTTTTGGGAAAGCTATCTCATTTTAGAAGATACTTGATTTAAAGTTACTTAAGTTATGACTTTCTGGGAAATAAAAGTTTTATTGTTTTCATTATTTTATAGGGGGAAATAAACACAAATGACGGCTATAGCACAGTTCCTCTCGTAACAAGGCATGTGCTTTACCATCTGTCCAATTACAAAGTTCTCCTTTTGTATATGTTTCTTTGAGGAAGAGTCCACATGTACAAAAGACCAAAAGTTGGTCTGAACGGGAATAGTAACTTGTTGGTCAGCCTCTTCTCCGTACTTCTTCCCAGGAATAAATACTGTTGTTGTTCTGCTCTCTAGCACTAGGATAAGAGAAAATTCATCAGTTAAGTGACTGATCTGGCTTAGCTATAAATTCTAGTCCCACACACATCTGAAATCAGTTATGATTATGATTTTGCTGAATTGTTATGATTAATGGATGTCTGTAGTGTAGCAGATTTAAGTTTACAGGATGTTGGCTTTTTTGCCCTTGTGTCTTACACAGACCCATTAAAACAGCATACAGATTTTTGCAGCAAGTGAGGGCCATAAGCTGGGGAACAAACCTAGCCTTGAGTTTGCATATTGGTTTAGTTCTGTGCCCTCATTTGTTAGGAGGTGGGAGATTACCAGACTGTAGAAGTTCAAGTTTATCCTTTTTATATGAACTTAAGTCTCCTATGTAACAGATGCCACCCTTGGCCAGCACAGCGCTGCAGGCTTGAATACTGGCGCTTCCAGTTCCATGTTTATCTTTGGACACAGAAGGAAAAATGTCACTAGAAGGTGGGTGTCGTATGCCACGAGGCAGAAGGCATAAGCTGTAATTCAGAAGCCTGGAGGATTAAATAATTCTGTCAGTCATAAATTGTTAAATTATTCACTTCTAAAAAAACTTAGTAAGTATTAAGACTCACTTAAAACAACAGCAAGACCCCTTAACATGAAACCAGCATCAAAACTAAATGTTTAACTTCGAATACAAAGGTAGAGGTTCAAGCCTACTCTCCAGCAGCTGTCATCAAGACTGTATTTCTTATGGATTAAACATTAGGCTGCAACGTGGGTTGCAGAAGTAATTTCTAGGAAATAAAGAAGTCTTATAATTTAATTCCACATTGTTAACTGCTCTTTCTATCCTAGAGAAACTTTTCCAGTGATTTAAAAGTTTTGAGGATTAGTAATTCTGGCCATCTGAGAAAAATGAAAAGGCTGGAACTTGTAAGCTCAGCCTTCCTGAGTTACACACTGCCCTCCAATTCTTTTGGAGAAAGAGGGTGTAGAATATCTTTTTCATCCCCAGTGCTATGTTCTTTGGCACAGAGAGGTTGCAACTTGTCTGTCTGATTCCGCAATCAAAGATGCTTAATGATTTTAAGATGTCAGAGCATAGTTTGTCCCACTATTACAATCTGGGAGAAAATGATAAGGTAAAATTAGTAAGAATTAGTAAATAGGGTGTTACACCAACGGAAATATGTAGGAAATGCCTACTTTGACAGGCTGCTGACAGTAAAATACTGTGCACATGCAAGACAGTACAAATTACAATATTGATCATGATTTACAGTGTGCAACTGTTCTTATATTAACAGATGTTTTGATTCTTAAAACACTGAAGTCCTGTTTCTCTTAAGAAATCTTAGTCTTAACCTGGAAAAAAAAGAAATCTTGCAGACTACATTTTTAAAAAATCTGAACTAATTTCTACAGCTAAATTTTGAAATGGTCAAAGTTTTTTTTTTTTACAACAAAAAGTATTAGTTAATTTTTTCGAAGAACTTCCTAACAAAAATAAAATTCATGCCCTTTTCATAGATCTTTTTTAAGTTATGGAAGGAGAAAGTAATTTTGTTTAAATTAATGAAACTGTAAAGCTGAGCATATTGTACTTTTCTGCAGTGTATGTAAAATTGTTTTAACAGTTTATAGTTGCATTAATAGGTACATACATAAAATGCATAGTGAAAAATGTTTAACGGTAACAACACCGAGATTTGTAATCTATGTGTAAAGGTGTAAGTGAATTTTCATACCTTATACGTATGGTTTTTATGAAAAAGAGTGGTAAAAACATAAGTCTTTGTACACTGCTTATTAAAAAGGCTGATAGCTGGGAATCAGTGATGAGAAGGCTTAAACTGACACAAGGCTTGAAAAGCTGAGCCCTTTTTTTGTCATTACTAGCTTCTGGGACAGTCTTCAGTTTTGATTTTAGAAGAATGTTTTGTCTGAGCTCTGCAAAACAGTGCTAGTGTTAAATTCTTACTGTAATCTTACGGGAGTTGTAGAAGGTTTTATAAATAATGAAGTTCTGATCTAGATTTATAATTTGAAAGAAACAAAAATGTCCCAGAGATAAAAATTGAGTATTTAGCTAAGTTGGAGCCTTGCATATTCTTGTAAAAGAAAGGTTCTAGCTTTTCATGTAACACCCATCCTATTATCCTTAAAAATACTAAATTTTAAATTCTAATTTATGTGAAAAAAATAAAGAATCTCTTTACCTGTCAATTACTAGTGTGTCGCTTGTTACAATCAAGAGATCCAGATAATCTGCATTTTCTTTTTCACTTGTCTGTACCAGACTCAGCAATATTGCAAGTTTAAGAGTATTGTAAGTGCCTGGTGGGACAACTTGAGAAGCAAAGATGTTGGCCAGGACGGCAGTAAACCTCCAGCATGAACTTGAAGTCAGTGAGAGCAGATACTTAAAATTGTCACTGACTAAAGAAGGACCTAACGGAAACAAAGTACAGGTGATCAAACACATAAAAGAGGCCTATGCAGTTACGTTAGAACAAATGACCATTGGAGTCTTGATAAAAAACTTACCAAGAAAAAATACATCTCTGTATTAAGCACAAATTCAGAATGTAAGCATTTGACACTTAATTTTACTGTTAAAAAGGCAGCAGACATGATCTGCTAGAACTGATGGAATAAGAAAGGAAAAAAGCCCTGAAATACCAGGTTCATTTTATATGATTTCAAAGTACTTTCCAATGGCTAGGAGAAGATGGAAAGAGAAGTTGAAGAACTACAGTAAATAATTAGGGAGTTTCCCAATGCACGGAAAATGGGCAAAAGCAGATATTCTCAAATAACAGCAAGAACACATTTCAGACTGTAAGAGGAAAGTCCCGGAGTGGTTTTGTAATCTGGACCTCTAGATAATAAAAAGCTGTACCAACTCTCAAGATGTTTTTCTAGAAGGTTTTCCAACTTTTTTTAAGTCAGTTTTTAATGGACCTTTCTTACCATTTCGTTTATAGAGCTGTACACTATTGACTTCTATACATGCAGTGGCTTGTAGGCCATTTTGTACACAAGCTGGAATTCCTATAATCCTGTAGTGGTTTCCTATTGTCATTTTATTGGCCAGTTCATCTGGAAATAATAAAAAAATAAGTGCGGGGGACAAAGCTACAGACATGTTAGAGCATAAAAACAGTTTTAAAGACATGGTCAGAAAACTTCTACACATTCTGAACATTTGATTTTATGATCAATAATGGACTAGAATAAAATGAAGCATACAATTTTAATTATTTAGTGCAAAAGGTAAGGAAGGCACACCAGGTGAGGGAAAATAGATTTCTGATAAAGAAAATGGACAATGCATTTAGTCCTGCATTGAAAAGGAAATGGACAGTTTTTGCAAGTGTATTTCCTACTCTGAAACTTGTGGCACTGCCATTACCAGTCACTGTCCTATAAAATGTTAGAGAAAAACCCCAACAGAATAAAGAGGAGACGCAAGCTACACAGATTTCAAAAAAAGCACACAAATAGCTTTGTGAACCTTTATAGTTCTGTGCACCTTAGACAACAAAATCCCATTTATTTTTTGAAAATGAGAATTAGCTCCAACCAGCTCTCACTCTCAGCCTGAAAAACACTGTAACCACACTGTTCACTGAAGGCAGTAGAAATTTAATGCATGCATCTCACAGTATCTTGACTATTGATTGTTCCATAAAATTTTATAATATAATTTTAGTACTCCTAGTTCTTTCTATTTAGTTTTCAAGAAATGAACCATGTAATTCCCTAGACTTTTGGAATGTCAGAGGGTTGGTTTTTTTTAAGAATTAATGGAAGTATGTTGCTGAGTTGTGATTTTAGTAGGATAATAACGTTAGAAATCATGAAATGTTTGCAGTGGAAGGCAGTGGTAGTAGAAGCCAAAACACCTGATGGAATGTGGAAAACGGCTAGATTGCGGAAGGATATTAAAAATGCATGAAGTTAGTACAGAACAACATGACCAAAGGAAGTAGAAAGGAGGAAAAAAGAAGCAACTGTTAGAATAAGACACTGCCGAGCTGGCCAGGGGATTTTCATTAAATGGAGGTGTAAATGTGACACAAGAATTTTGCTATGTACACTCTGCAATCACGTGTGCACTCTATTTCTGTTTTGTCACCTAGCTACTTTTTATAAAATTAAGGGGAGGAGTACAGAAAGAACTGCAATATAAATTATGACTTTAACCATTTTAGCAAAAAAATGGAGCTACAATTGCAAGGGATTAATATGGATCAATTCTAAACCATTTTTTAAGAAAACTCCAAGTTCAGCTTACCTCTCAAGAACACTGTAAATGCCTGAATCCTAAAATGTGATTTATCACTGGAAAATCCTTTCAAAGCATTCAGAATTTTAGCATCAATCATTTCAACTATTTGTTTATCTTTCAAAACAAAGGCAAAGAAGAAGGTTAGTTCTCTTGAAAACATATTTTTTAAATGACTGGTGTATTTTAAATGTTTTTTTTTTCCACTTAAATATTTTGTTTACTTATTGTGTAGCAGAAGTAGGAAACTACCAGATCTAAAAGTAAGATTACATAGATCATACCACCAAGTACTCTAAATTTCATGTCTTCCTGCAGTGGTGAAGAACACAAACTACACACAAAATCAGTCCTCACTGTAGCAAACTCTGTAGCTCCAGGACAATGCACTCTGATGCACCTAAACCCTAAAAAAATTTAATAATTTACCAATCATTTAAAAGGAGGGAATAGCTTTAGTTTTAAATTTCCCATGAAGAACAGAAGCAGTTAAAATACTGGACAGTGAAATTCCATATTTATTATGTGTTTCTACAGAACAGCTTCCTTACATATTCCACTAAAATTACCCATCTAATTTATTGTGGTTGGCCACGAGATGGCAGAGTTTCATACCGCACATTCCCAAGCTGAACAGTTTGGCCGGGATATGGATAGTCCCTGTTAGAGGTACATGTCCTCATAAAGATGTCAGTATGCCTTAATCTGCAGTCTCCAAACGCTGGGATTTTGCGTCTCTTTTATAACTGTGTGGTCTCACACTAAGAAGCAAGAAAAACTCCCCAGCCTTAAAAGTATTTAGGGCCTCCCCCTGCAACCGTGGAAGCAGTTCAGTAATACTACTCAAAGCAGTAGTTCCACGGAAGTCAACCACTCATTAAAGCAAACTTCTTGTATGCCAGAAGCTTTTGCCAGCCACTTCAGCATATTCTTCTGTGGTGTTTTTATACAGACAGAAGCAGTTTCCAAGGGGCAAGGTATTTTACTAGTTTAGTTTATTTACTTTTGAGATATTTTATTGTTATTTAAGGTACTTAAGTGTAATATTAAATCTATTCAAGTTATGCTGGTGACTTATGTTTTCTCCTATAAACTATCTTCGGCATTAGAAAAGGGGATTGCTGGCATAGCCATTCTTCCAAAACATTTAATAATGCTGAGCAAGTCCACTCCTTTCACTTAACAAAACCCTGCTGTGCTCATTACAAAAATGTATGCATAATAAAACTATGTAGGAAAATACCATTGTTATGCTAGGTTTTTAATTTCTTATTACCAAATTTATTTAAAAGCTTTTAAAATAGTACTGATTTTTTTTTTACTACCTTTAGAGAATGGACAGGTTTCCTCAGTACAAAGAAATCTTGCTCCTTGTGTGTATTTTGTTACAGTTCCCATTGCCATCACTATCCCTTCAGACATATAAAATCTTTGAGATGTGTAATTAAAGGGATATGCAGAAAGACTCAGAACATAACTTGGTAAAGGTGGCAAATGTGTTGGTTTCAGCAATATACTGATCTAGCAAGAGACACAATTGCATTAATATAATAAAAATATATTTTTATTTAAAACTGCTTTACTTTTCATGGACAAACATACAACATGATACACAACTGTTAAAAAATTTCAGAAACACATGAAGAGTAACTAGGTTTCATATTAATTAATCTCACAATTGCAATATGGTTGGGTGAAACTTCCAGCTATTTTTAATTATAAATAATACTGCAACCAAAGGGAAAATGAAAATACAAAAATATCTGTTAATATTTCACTATACTTAGAAGATTCAAGATCTAAATGGAGAAAACCAATGCAGACTCACCTGGGCTTCTGTCTGCAACTGTTCAATTAATGATAATGTCTTAATAGCTACAAAGCATACCTGTGATGGAAAAAAGAACTTCATTTTAGAATGGAAAATCTTGTTACAATTTAGATGATGCACTTTTGTCTACTCATCTATTATACACTTACTGACTGAAAAATCTGTGCAGCTTGTAGGGGATTATGAAGAATATAATTTCCAAGAGTTGCATCCAATTCAGCAATGTCAGAAGGATTAATTGAAATAATGAAACGATAAACAGCATAACTTTGTTTTGAGTCTGTAGGAGCAAAAAGTATCTTAACAGAGATTTGTGTAACATTGTGCATCAATTTAACAGACTATTATTGAGTAATACCATTATATTTTTTGCAATCATGCACGAATTTCTGAAGGCCACCACTTCTGTCAAGGTAGACAAGGACAACTTCCTTCATCTTCTGTATTTCAGGATCCATCTTCCAAGACCTTTGCACTCTTTATCTAACTGTGGGAATAACCTGTGAAGAAATTATGGTAGCATGGCCATGCTACAATAGTAATAACAAAGGTACATATTAACAAAGCCACACAAAATTAAAATAGTCTCTTTTTCAAACTAGTCAGTTCTTGAAGGATTTTTAAAATTCAGTTCAAAGTTCTTTCCAATGACTGAAGCATACCCTATTTCTAGAGTAAATTTCTGAAGAATGCTCTAGTGTTTTCATTTCCTCAGTGAATTATTTCACTTTCCTAATTCCCTAAGCCATGAAATTAAAGTTTCCATTTAATTTAACCTCCCCTGTAGATTTTATAATCAGTCTATCAAAAGGCTTAAAATTTTATCTCCCTTTGAGAAATCTGTCATAGCTGTTAAAAGTGTGAAACTGGGCAACATCTCTTCTTAAAATCTGACTTTCCTACCCTGCTGTGATCTACTGTAGCACCCATTTAAGGTGCTGATCTTGCACTGTTTCTATGCATGTACACAGAAGTTCAATTCTGATTCCCACTGAAAGCTTTTACAACTACAGTTTTGGTTTGGAGGCTGACCGTGCTCTTTGGTGCTGTTTTCACTGTGTATTTACCCACATCTCTTTCTGTTTTACTTTTTTTTAAGAGTAGAGTCTTGTACCATGAAGGACTACTTTGCAGAATTTAGAAGGAAAATTACTAAGGCCAAAATATGGTATTTTGCATATATGCAGCTGTTTTAATGTCTTTCATGTTTTCTTCTGCAAAATATCCTTAGTCCTCTCTGTAGATTACCAATATGAAACAACACTCAAATCTTCAAAAATAAGACTTAGCTACCTGGTAAAGGATAGGACATGGAATTACTGAGCTGATGAGCAATCAAAGCTCACAGCATATGAAAGGTTCCCTGTAGGAGTTCACAGAAATTACTTTGGGAGGACAAACAGATCAACATCCAGGAGGAGTAAGTGGATTCCAGCATAACTTCAGTGTGACAGCAGTGTAAACCCTGTGGCCTGAGAACTGTACGCTATGGGCTGGGATGTGTTTAGTGCCTGAAGTAACAAAGGCACAAGTTAAAAGACAATTTATAATAAGGATTTTTTTTTTACTATCCCAGTGTCTTTGGGATTACTCCTGCACAATTACTACTACATCCCTTGAAATCTTAAGCAAGAAGGGCTTAAAGAAATGTACACATATCGATCTACTGCATCTCCCTGGATCCAGCGTCACCCGGGCTGGACATACAGGACACCACGTATGACTAGGAAGGACTGAGCTATGGCCCAGCTCATTGTGCACTGAGCTGTCATCGCCTAAGCTTCAGCAAATAGAGCCTGACCGGGGTGATGGTGTTCACCAGTGTCCCCATAGCCAGCTAACCCCATTCCAGGTGTGACTCGGCACGGACACCCAGCATCTCCCGCCTGACTTCAGGCTCCTGCCATCAGCACTCCTTCCTCACAGACCTCTCCACCAAAGTTATCCACCACGCTTTCTGTGCCCCCTCCTCTCCCGGCCCTGCTGGGGCGGCAACAGTGGACACCGAGGGGGCCGGGCTGCCGTCACCGCCGCGGGGCCGCGACGCCGCTCCCTGTGCCCGCCGGGGGAGGCGAAGGGGGCTGTGTACGAGGCCACGGGACGCGGCTCTCCCGGCGCGGCTCCCTCAGCCCCTCAGCCGGCGGCGCGGGCGGAATGGCGCCACGGCCCCAGGGCGCGGCGGCCCATGGGCACCCCCGTGGTCCGTGCAAGTCCTCAGGGAAGGCAATTCCCAGCCCAGCCCACACCCACAACTGCTTCAGCCCCGCGGCCACCGCCGGGAGTGGTGACTCTGCCTTCACCCACGGGCAGGGCACTGAGCACGGGACGTGGCTCTGACAGCGTACAGAGTACTGAGGCTATGTACTTACAGAACCCTTTTCTCTCATTAATACATATTGCATATTTAACTGCTTTGCCTTTAGCATGCCAGCCCATCGTGCATTTCAGTCAGTCCATGTTTAGTGTGATCTCTCTCGTTGCCCTCCCAGGCCGAGGACAGGAGAACACGACAGCAGCACCGTTCCGGCCTCCACTGCACCGGAGAAAGGTCTGCTCCTCACGGGGTGCTTGGGTTCCCTCTCTGGAAGGGGAGGAACAATCCCCTTTTGCTACAGACAGACAAAACAAAGCCCTCTGCACTATTCACAAAAAGGCAAAATTTTGCCTCCCTTTATTACTTACCAGCCAAAACAGGAAAGGAGTAGCACGTGTTGTTCTGTGCAGGTCCACTCTCTCCTTTCTAGGCTTTACCAAGTGTTTCAGATGTCACTTTTCAGCTCAACCCTGGGTGAGGGAGCTACGACACTCCACACACTCATGTCTTACTCTGGAAACCATCCTCATGGGATGCAGAGAGATGTGGAACAAGAGCACTAGGTACAGAAATCCTGTGAGGCTTTACTGCCTGGTGTTGTACAGTCTGTTAACCTTTAATTCAAAGAACTTAAGTACTTCAAGTGATGTGCTGAACACATTCACACTTTGCCAAAAAGGCAGAGTCTGCTGAAGGAAAAACTTAAAAAGCAATTATTAAGCTGCTCTCCCAGAAATAACTTCAACTGCCACTGCCATGCTATCTTTTTAAAAAGGAAAGAACCCCTGAAATCTGACCAAAAAGAAAAAAAAAACAAACAGAACCCTTTATGAAGTCAGGCAGCTAGGTATGAACATCTTGGAATGCAAGATGAAAATTAAAAAGGGTGCTAGTTCCCACAACAACAATTTCTAAAGTATTCCCTCTCCTTCCCATCTCTCTACAGCACCGTACCTCCTTGCCATAAAGAGAAGGTAGTTACAGTAGCCACATAATTTCACAATAATTTCAGGAGCATAGAGACTAAAAATTCAGTATGAGAATGGATACTTCTTTTCATACCATCAATTTCTGTCTTCCAGTCTATCAGAAAGCCATGGAAAAAAAAATAAAATAACAAAACCAAACAAAAAACCCTAAACAAAAAAACACAAGGTCTGTTGCTTTCAAATTATTTTAACACCAAGAAAAAGATTCATGTTTGCCCTGTTGCCACATAGCTATGTGGCTGTTGGTTGTCCTGAACAGCCACAGAGCTATTTCCAATCCTTGCAGAAGAGAACTGTGGAAAATCACTGCCAAGCCACCATTCTGCTCCCACAAATGATACAGTTCGTTCCTTCATCCTTCCTTCCTTCCCAATGTAAATTCTTACTTCTTTTACCCAATCACTCCTTCCAAAACCTCATGTAGCAACTGCTAAGCATCACTTAACCACTACACAGGAGACTGTGCTCTAGGAGATACTCCTTGAGATAAGCAAGGAAACCTGTTTACCTTCCACTTTTCTAATGTATTGATACAACATTTATTTCAAAAGAAATATGATTTGATACACTCTTTCCCCCTACGTTCTCAGTTTTTATCTGGTCTTGATGCAGCATAAAGAGAATTTCTTTTAGCTGCTTATTTTGTCAAAAACAAGGTGATTTAGATACTGAAATTTATGTTTCATTCAATTTATGTATCATTGTGATGTATCAGTATCTTACCACACTTCTCTCAAATCAAGGCATTTAATGGAATGTATTTATGAACAAAAAAACACTGAACATTTTTGGAGTAGCAGACAAAAACAAGTTGTTATTTACAAGTAATATATATAATAAAACTACTATCATTATATATGCCTTTTATACACTGTAACTGCAGTCAATTTTTGCATTGCTTTAAAAAATTTCCTTAAACAGAAATTGTTCAGAATTATCTGCTTGTCCATACACGTGTATGTTATGAGAAATACAATAGTTTTTCACATTTTTAAAATTATCAGTGTAATTTACATTTTTCTCCCAGTATCAAGTGAAGATTTAAAAATGGTGCAAACTGAAACACAAATACAAGTAGCTATGAATGCTGAAATACAATCAATTGGGAACATAAGAGTGTTTTAAACTACCAATCTGTGAGAAAAATCCCTAATATTTGGCATGATCACCTCACCACCCACCCCCAAAATGTTTTAAAGTAACCATGATTATTGCATATTAGATCTTTGAAGAAGCAGAGCTTTAACCAAAAATATTTTTAATGTAGTTGAAATATAGACATACTTAGCTCAGGGAGGAAAGAAAAGCAGAACACATAGTAAGTAATATTATCAAATCAATCCAGTTAATTTGTTCTGTCCTTGCTTTGAGTAATCCCCCATACCTCAGATAACCCAGCTGAGTCAATGGGTACTTCAGCAAGTACAAGAGCAACACTCCAGTTTTGTGTGACCAAGTTTTCATTCTGCAGAAGTCCTTTAAGAATCTTGGTCCTTAACTTTTATCATTTAAGTGCTGATAGGTAAATTAACACATATTCCAAACCGGTAACAGGGAAAACATTTACCTTTTTTTAAACCAGGATATACAAAAGACAATTTGCATAGTTACAATTCAAGCACAAAGTCACTGTAAATAAGTACAAAAGCATTTATAAATTTACTAAATTTGCTGTTGTTTGTGCCAGCCAAATTAGATAGGTATGAATGTAAACTTGAAGGGATTGAGGAGAACAGTCAGTGTTTTTGCTTAAAAAAATGTAGAGAATGCTTTTTAAAGGTTCTAAAAAATATTTTCTGCAGCAGAAACAAACAGTTCAAACCCCAAAGAAAGCCATTGAAAATGCCCAAATTCCTCCTATACAGCAGAGAAAGTTTGTTCATAGGTCTCAAACCTATATACAAAACGAGGCACTATTTATGCTATTTTGGAATGTGTCCATAATCCTAACACTTCAGTTCAATCCAAGTCTTCCAAACCGCTCTTCACTTCTAACTTCCTAGGAAAACATATCTTCAGAAGGTGGTGCATAAGAAAATCCAACAAATGCATCATCTGCCTCTAGGACACTGGCATTAACAATGCTGTAGTCAGAAGAAACACAAACTGAGTATGGGACCATTTCTTCTGTGAACACGGCATCAAAATTCCCAATATCATCTGGTCCAACCTAGAAAACAGCACGATCTGTCAGTCATCAAATGAACATGGTGTTTTAAACTTGTGCTTGTCCTTTAGATTCCAAATTGAACTCTCAAGGCTATTTTGTTGTTCTTTTCTATTTAAGTAAAAGAAATTTAAGGAAGCACACCACTTCATCTCTGAAAACAGCTATTAGAAGGCTGGGGTTTTTTTTTTCATTTAGGTTGGAGTTTTGGCCAAATCCTACATTCTTCATGATCCAATAAACCTAAAAATTATGAAAAAAAAGTCTGTCTTAGGGAGATTAGCTCAGTTGGTTAGAGCATGGTACTAGGAACACCAAGTTTATGGGTTCAGTCCCCACATAGGGCATTCACTTAAAAGCTGGACTTGATGATCCTTGTGGGTCTCTTTCAACTCAGAATATTGTGTGATGGTGTGATCTGAGATGCAATCACTAACACCACCCCCACCACCCCCACCCCGGCACCTACCACATTAGGATTAAATGGTGGCGGAATCTTCTTCTGAAGAAGATCAGTCCAGCTGAGAGATTCGAAGAATGGGTGCTTCTGAATTTCAAGCTGCAGCAAATAATAAAGACTTTAGATATTTCATAATTCCATCCTGTGCATCACAGTTATTATTTCATACTACACGCACATAGGGACATTCTTATGTGCACGTCCTTATCAGTTTGTTTATTCACAATTTCCTGTGCAATAAAAGCTGTAGTTGGTAAAAAGAGCAATTAAAATTTGTTAGACTGACTCTATAAATGGTTTTCCTTTTAAGACCATACTTTCTGCTTTTAAGCACTAAAATCAACGACCTTAAAGTCTACCACAGAGCAAGAATGTTTTTTGTTAGTATCTGTTCCTGTCTTGAAGTTTTGTTAGTTTTTGTAAAGCATACCACTGAGAAGCAGCTGCTTCAACAACTCTGCAATATACTTACTAGTTAGGAAGCAGCAAACAGCTGTGCTAAATGCTACCATCCTTTCATCTTACTCGGCTACAAGGTCCCCAGACTAACATAAGGACTGCAAGCCAAAACCCACGAAGATCCCACCACCAATGGATGGAGTTCATCCTTCCAGATCATTCCTCATCGCACAGTTCTGAAGACACCTGTAACTTTCTTACATCAACTTCCTGACAACAAAGGTTTTGTTGCTGCACTGGGAAAATGCCTGCCATGATTTTAAAGCTAAAAAAAGAGCTGCTGTTTGCTTGGAACTAGTGTTCCTCTTTATCTGAAGCCTGGTTTCCAAATCATTAGCTGGTATTACTATGTGACAGTTTTTTCTTTTGATTCTTTCCCAGTTTCACCATGAACAGTGACATCTACTTCTGTGCACCTTAGTGACTGCTACACCAGCAATTGTGTTTCCTTTGCTGGCAGGCACAGCAGCAACTAAGCTAAAAATACCCCACAACAATCATCTCTCTTATCCCCAGAAACTCTCAGAGATAGACCCCACTGGTGTCTTTACTGAAGAAATAAAAAGGAGGAAAACAGAGACAGATGTAGCAATGCAATCTCTATCTCCAACTATTAATCCTGTGCTGTGCGCATTCATTTGGTGAGTCCCTTTAAATGAAATAGGGCTTGACAAATTAGGACATTACTTACAAAATCTTCCCTTGCTCCAAGTCTGCTTTGCCGATCTTTCTCCAACAGTTCTTCCAGGATAGACCAGGCTGTGAGACTGATTCCTGGGCGCAAAACCAGGGGTTTATGAAGAATATTATCGTACATCTCAGCAACATCACGGCAGTAAAAAGGAGGCTAAAAAAATACAAGTTCTACATGAATCTGAAGGTACATGCAATGTTGTTTCATATGTTACATACAATCCAGTAAATGATTCTGTAATACATACAAGCTGCTAGCAGTGAAGCACAAATCTCCTTTTTATGCACTGCTAACTTCTAATTCAGTTACCACCATTGCCAGAACCTTACACTTGATAACTTCCCACCACCCGCCTCTACTCCTAACGTGTTCTCACACTTGTAAGTAGCCACAGATGCCATCCAGCTTCAAAGCTCCCATTGAACTTGCCTGAAAAGAACCTGAGAATGGGAAAACAAACCCATCTCCCTATTTAAGGTCCTATGGGAGGAGACAGAACTCAAGAAAACTAGAAGAACAGATTGTTACTGGAGCGATTACATATGACTAGAAGTATAGCAAGTTGTTTTTTTTTTTTATTCTAATGCTGTCAAAAGCTAGGAGAAAGCCTGGAATACCTAAGAAAAAAAAAAAAGTATTTTAATTTTATTTATTCCAATATTTGACAAAATTTTATTTTTTTAATGGTGTATTATCACTGTTGATTCAGTTTACTCTCACAGTCCCTCAAAATGATGACTACTGATTTTGCTGATGTCTACAATTTTGCTTTTCCATGAACACAACACAGACACCAAGAGGCAACGTAAAATCCAAAAGAGAAAAACAGGTGCTATGTTAAGTACAAGACAATCCATTAATCTGCTTAAATGGAGATTTCCAATATTACGAAACAGCTAGTATCTTTAACAACACACAAGGGTTACTTCAAATAAAAGGGGAGAAGGGAGGAAAGCAACCTTCACACATCAGGTACATACCAGGCCATAAAGCATCTCATAAAGAACTGCACCAAGGCACCACCAGTCTACTGTGTTGTCATAGGGCTGTTTTTTAATGACTTCTGGTGCCAGATACTAAAAAA
>VYZT01056154.1:3049-28213 GCA_013400735.1 Pomatostomus ruficeps | reverse complement strand
TCTCATATGAGGAAAGGCTGAGGCAGCAGTTTAGCCTGGAGAAGATGCCGCTGGGAAGGGTGTTTATCAGTGCCTATGAGTATTTGAAAGGAGGATGTCTGGAGGATGGACCAGGCTCTTCTCTGTGGTGCCAAACAATAGGACAAGGAGCACTGGGCAGGAACTGGAACGTAGGAAGTTCCACCTGAACAATGTGGAATATCTTTAGTGTGAAGATGACTGAGCACTGGAGCAGGCTGCTTAGAGAGGTTGTGGAGTCTCCTCTGTGGAGATATTCAAAACGCATCTGAACACAGTCCTGAGTAATGTGCTCTAGGGACCCCTGCTTGAGCAGGGAGCTCGGACTGGCTGACCTTTCGTGAGCCCTTCCAGACCTAAACATTCTCTGATTCTGTGATGGCTTACTGAGGGTAATTGAACAGTCCAGCTTTAATTAAAGGGAAGAATCTCAAGTGGCAACTAAAGCTGCACATTTTGGTGAAGAGGATTTGCCACTGCCCAAGTGAGTTAGCAGAGCGAGTGTAGAATGAAAGAATGGAGATCCTGGGAATGACCCCATCCTAGACTTAGCACTCTTATTTCCCTTCCCCGTTGTTCAAACATGGATTCTGTCATTCTCTTGCTGGACATATGCATAAAAAAGCATCTTAGATATACCAACAGGAAAAATGTGTCTTCTAGCAGCACAGGAAAAGGTTTTGCCATTCCAGTGACAGAGTTCAGTCCTTTGGCATTAAAATATTACATTGGTGAAGGGCTCTTTAAAGCCAGACTTGCTGTAATACCATGTTCTGAGAGGAAAAGAGGGCAGAAGAGCTGCATCTTCAGCATTAGCTGCTTCCAAAAGTACTCAGACCTCTCACTGAGCAATAGACACTACGATTTGCACTGCCCTAACACCTGCAAACAGCAGGAGTGCTGGTGCCCCACAGACTGTCTGCCTTACTAGCAATACAAGTAAAGCCTGTGCAGAAAAGAGCTGCATTGTAATAGCAGGTGTGTAAAACAGGTTGTTGGGCAGCTTTTTCCCAGTTTTTCGGAGGGAATTGTTTGTAATATGCCATTGAGTGAATTTGCCACAGGTACTGCTAGCTCTCTTGGGTACCTCCTTTTGCAGTGCGCTGACATGCTGCAGTGCTCACCCTTTCCTGCTGATGCCAGGGGCTGATTCACTGATGTTGTTCAAGAGGAGCTCACTTGGCAACACACAATAGGATGCTGATTAGATCTGTGTTATTCCAGGTCCTTTATTTACCAAGTAAATAAATCAGCCAAGTTCTTTTGTTTCCTGGAGCATGATGTCTGACAGTTCACCTAGAGAAGACAATAAACTTCCTCTTACCGTGAAGATTTACATCTCAAAAACATGATTGAGACGGCTGCATTTGTGTGAACTACTTTCTGAGACACTCAATAATGAGAAAATCCTTTTAAGACCCTTTACAGATGATGTTACTGATCACAATTATACTTGGATTTCCTAAAATCTTAACAGAAGAAAGAAATAACCTCAAAACCTATAGCCTATAATTTCTGCATCCACTGGGAATAAATCTGCAAGAAATAATTTTCATGCATTGCTTTTAAAATAGTACAAACAGCACTGCGGGCAAAGTGTTGACTGGTCTCACCCAGAAGTCATTTGGATGTCTCACTGTCTTGAATGTGTTTCCCTGATATTTTCCAGGGCATACTCTCCTGAGTGGCTTTTCTGAAGCTGTTCTCCCTCTACAATATGAAGCAGTTAGAAAACAGTCAAACATATTCATGAGCAGCTCTAATTCTGTGGTAGAAAATTGCCATCCAGTGACATCCAGTGTCAGCACTGAGGATAATTTTTGCCAGTTCTCAGTAGAATAGCAATGTGTCTTCACAAGCCTTATGGTGCTGAAGGTAAGTGCTTTAAAGTATACTTCAAAGCATTAAAAAAAATTAAGGAGTACTACAAAGAAATCCCATTGTAGATATTCACATTGAAAGTCTTTGCTGTCTTCATAGGAACAGGCTAAATATATGCTGAAACAGACCACAGTAAAAGAAACAGGAAGAAACTCCTTTCTGTGCTGTAGCAGTAAAAAACCCTAGTTATTCTCCTAGTTTGCTTTTTATTATACTTTTAAAACAAACATGGAATAGGCACGTATTTCATTAAGCAGTGTTAAATAGACAAAATATTCATCTGGGCATCAAATGCATATGTATATTCCAGTTTAATTTGAGGTTGTATTTGTAAAAGTCCTTTACTGGAAAGGTGGTGAACGTGTTCTTTTGGAATTTCTGGTTTTGTTGGGTAAAGAAATTTGTCACGTGACAAATAGTAGGCATCTATAGGGAGCTGTTTCAATGCCTATTTCAGCCTTTCTCCTGAAAGACAGGAGAGATTTGTACTTCCACAGGAAATTTTTAGACCAGAGTCTGTGTGTTTAATGTCTGTTATCTGTTCTGAACAACCTTTAAAAGAAAGACTGGACCATATCCAGCAAAGAGTAAGGAAAAGAGAGTTTAGTGTTGATTAAAACCAAAGCAGCTAAGCCACTTGGAGATTCCCACTGCTGTCTCTTAGATAAGTGCAGTCAAGAGGCCACTTCATGCTTCTCCTGTAACTGCACTTTTTGAAGCAGTTGGAAGAAAACATCTTTAGGACTACTAAGTCAGTTGGGGGAACAGAATAATTTGTTCTGAAAGTAAAGAGAGTACAGAATTCAAGAAACAGGAGAAACCTATTTTTACAGAGACTGGTTTTTCATTTCTGTCCTTGTCCTCTAAGTATGTGGATGTGGATAGATATACATTCTTTTATATGTATATTTATATGTAAATGTATGGAAACACATCGGAAGAACTTAAGATGTCACACAGGTATAACACAAAATATAACTTGGCAGCTACTGTTAAACTAACAGGTTTTCTCTGGCATTTTATGTTCTTCATCCAGATTTATGTAGCAGAACATATGTCAGTCAAACACTGCCTATTCAGAATAACAGCGATTTCAAAGCACTGAAAGTATGCTGTGCAAGGCAACAGGGAGCTATTTAAGAAATACTTCACATAAAAGCCTCTTTAGGAGCCACAATTACCCTAATGTTATATTTAGAACTTGATTCAACATGGTTTGGAAAGATTTTGCATACAAGCTTCTTAGAAGACAAGTTCACACCATTTACATTGGAATTCTATTTGAAACTCAGTAACTGCAAAATCATATGTCAGTAGTTTGATTATCCAATTAATAACTATTCTCAGAGTACTAGTTTCTGTATTCCAGATGCTTTTTTTGTGCAACACTCAGCACAGCATGGTCCAGGTTTTAAAACTTAAGTCTCTAACATTTTCTTCAGCTTCAGGCATTAAAGTATTACAGGAACATTTTCCAGCAAACCATTGACAAAATGCAGGGACTAAGCTGTTAAAATATGAGGCGTGTGGGTAAGAATGCAGATATTGTTTGCATACAATCATTTGGATTTTGAGAGGCAAATGAACAGTGTCCTGTGTGTAGCCCACAAGTGACAGAAACACATCGTGGGGATGCTGGCTGCCCTGTGGCCTCGCTGATCACTAGAGGGAGACAGAGAGTGTAACATTTTAGGATCGCTCTGAAAGTGGCAAGAAATGTTCGAGGTAAAGGTAGCACGAGATCATGCAACTTTCCAAAACAGTGACAGATACGATTAATAATAAGACTTCAGTGCTCTGCGCTGTTTTCTTTTGTGTGGACGTGCATTTGACAGGAGATAGATGAGTAACTTCATCCCAGCGTAGGACAAAATATTTCTGAATATAGGCAGACTTACTAGTAAGCAATTTGTTTTATTCTGTGTTAATGAAATACAAATGTAAACACAAATGGTTTGATGAAATCAGTGCAGAAGCATGAGCATATGTGCTTTTTGGGGTGCTGCCTTGTTCAAAAAGAAAAAAAAGGGTTGTTTGAGACCCCATCTTCACAGCAGAGGGAGCCTGCTGTTGTTAAAAAGGGCATGTCTACAGTGATATTTAATTATTTCAAAACTTCTTAATAATGATGTAAATTTTGGTGGCAAGAATACTGAGAAGAAAAGTACATTCTCTTTTATAACCACAGTGCTTGTAATTAACCTATGTTAAAACAGGGTTGAAAAGACAGCAGAGATGATCTCTGCCTGACACCTGCAGAGCAGTGAGATCATCCTGTGGATGATGAACTCAAGCCTTTACTGTTCTATCAGCCAAAATAATGATTTAGAAGTCTACAGCGGCTGTAACAGTGACTGTTGGAAAAAATCTAGCAGCCAAAAATCATGGTACTTCTCCAGGCAATAGACCAGCAGGTCTCAGAGGCCTCATAATTACCTGGATGAGATGGCTGCTCACAGGTCCCATAGGTAATCAACATCCTCTGCTCTCAAGAACTTGCATTTGCTAACTGCCTATCTGGCTAAATGACTCTGTTCTGCTTTCTATCTTACTTTATTGATAGAAAAGGAAAAGCTGGCAACTTAATGATTTGCAAGTACTTGGGCTGACAGACAGTTTTTCCCTGAAAACCCATTCAGTGTCATTTTCCTGACATGTCTTGGAGCAAAACCATTCTGTAATGGTCAGGATAATGTAGACTCTCAAGTATTCTGTATTCCAAAACACACACAGAAAATCTATCATTTCTTCTGTGTACTACCCGTGATTGCAGGAGGAATGGATTGCTTACACAGCACTCATTTTGAGTTACCAGGTACAAACAACTTTTATCTATTCAAACACAGTGACATGAAAAGTTATTTAAATTATAGAGGAGAAGAAAGAAAGACACTGAAGCTTCCAAAGCATGACAAGGCAAAAAATAATTCATTTAATCAGATTACTCATTTTGTCTGTTCAAAATAGCACCTTCAAATATGACTCTGGCCTTGGCTCATTTTGACTATTGCAACAGTTTTAAATTTAGTGTGGAAAAAGTGTCCCACATGCCAGTTTTATGAACATTCCTTTTGTAGCACTGAAATAATGCCATTTCTTGATCAGTCAGGCCAACAGGATTACCTGGCTGTTAATTGTATGGGTTTGGTTTTACTGAAAGTTTTTCACATTTAAAATTAAGTTCAAATAGATAAGCAGACACGTACTGTTCTCCTGTTCTGTTACCTCTCAGATTTGTCAAGTTTGTGCTGGTTCTCACTAGCAGAATGAATTCTACATAGTGGGTGGAGAAAAGAAGCCATATATATTTCTACAGGTAGGACATGTGCTCACGTGTGTATTACTTGAACTGGAACTTACTCTGCTAGTGCACAGTTTGCTTTAAGAAATGGAAAGGTTTCCTACTCTCTGTTAGTGCAAACAGAAACTTAAAACAGGTGAAAGGCTTTTCCAGGAAGGCAAAAGCGTAGAATTACATCTGTTTTGATGACCCATTTTAGGATCACTTCAGAAAATATATACTACTATTGTTTTTATTTCATCATGACTTCTCCTCCTTTATTTAGTCGTTTATACAGTATCCATCATGATAAAATTTAACCATCTGTACTATGTCACACGAGCCAAATATTCCTTCTAATGAAGTTCTCTGGGAATATTGTCATTAATTTCTAGCTATACTGGGAATTTTTCCCAGTGTTTAAAATTAAGTAATGTCTTTCATCTCCAGAGATCCTCAGAGTTTCTCACATGCTGTGGACCTGCCCCCAGTCATATTTAATTCTTCAAAGAATTTGGCTCCAGTGATGGGATTTAGGTTTTAGCTCAGCACATGCAGTGTTGGGTGTGTATATATAGTGTTTTTATATCAAAAGCAAACACATTTTGTGTGAGTGCTTGAGTCTGTACATGCACAAAGGCAGGTTGTGTGTTTTAAAGGGCCATTGTTTCATTTACTGGCAGAGCGTAACACGGGAGAGGCTGACGGGAGGCAACGGAAATATTAACTATTTTGGCATGAGAGTCAGGAAGATAGCTGAGATCCAAAGAAGCAATTTGATGCTTTTTCACCATCTGCAAAAGGATTTTTCTCAGCTGGTTGGTACAGGCAGCTACAGACCACGAGTGAGCTCATGCCTGTGTCTGTCTCACAGAGCTTCCTGCTGCAGTTGCTGGAAAGCCCATTTTCTCTTTCTGCAGTTTCAGGCAACTTTGCTAAGGAAGGACCATGACAGCATGAAAGTGGAACATTTAAGAGCTTCTTATGAGAGATCAACTTCCAAAATCTAGTTTTATTCTTTTTATTTGATCCCTTGACTTTAAAAATAAGTTACAATTAAATTATGATAGGAAACTACTAACTTTTCTTCAATATCCACGATTCTTGTCGGAATCTAAACCTTGCCAGCCTCTAATAGCTGCTTAAATTCTACTTTACTTTCATCTGTGTTCTTTCTCCATTCTTCTTCTGGAGAGAAGGAAGGGTTAAGTCCACATCCTCACAGAGGAGTAATAGTTCTCCCCAAAAGACAAGTCACAACCAAACTATTTAATTGTAAACGTCTCACTGAAGAATTGGTACACGAATGAGACATGACTTCATCCTTTAACCTACATGCTTCACTGGTCTAGGGAACCCTGGTGGGTTTGGCCCATTTTAGTCATAGTTGTCATGGGAGATCCTTAATGACTTATTAAAGTAGCTTAAAAAAATCTCCATACAGAATCCAGCATATGGTATATTTACTGGCAAATGTTAATCCCCCTAGGAACAAGTTCTGTAGTAACAAATGATGAATTATGTGGCTTCATAAGCACTCATGTCATCAAATGCACCACTGACCTTTTTACATTTTCAGGGGGATTTTCTGCTGTGTGCAGTTTCTCTGGTTTGGAAGTGAAGCAGTTTAACACCGTGTCCTGAAGGAAACAGGTAATCAATAATTTCAGTTTTGGTTACTGTAAAAGGTAAATGAGGCCTGTATATTTGTTGGACAAGTAAGCAATACAGAGTTTAGAAAAGTTTAAGCAGGGCCTAAGAGAGAGCTTGAATACTTAGAATACAAGGACACAAAGTAGACTTCCTTTACAGGAGAAAAGAAGTAAGCGTAGGCCAAAAAGGTCTTACAGTGCCAGAGTTTAGGGGGAAAAAAAAGGGGGAAAATAAAAAGGCTACTTTCAATAATGTTTTCTGGGGGCAAGAAGCAAAACTGGGAAAATACCTCACTCCACTGAAACAAATCTGTTATGATGTTTAACAGGAGATGGCTACAAGACAGCCTGCAGTTAGCAACAAAGAGGATGAACTGCCATTGCAGTTAATCTGGGAGGTGATCCATATCTCTTGCCTGAATCCTGTGGTTATAATTTTGGTCTTGGGCTTGTTTGGAGGTGGAAACTCTAGGAACTGTACTGAGAACAGAGAAGGGCTGCCTGAAATTACTGGACTGAGAAAGGGACCTGAAGATCAGGATGCAGTCATGTCTGGCCATTCCCATACCTTGAGACCAATCTGCCCACAAGAACAATGTCTGAATCATCAGTTCAGCACACTAGGATTGCTGCTGAAACCAGAGCACCTTCTCCAGCAGAATGGTTTTCCAAAATTAACACTTCAGGATCTGACAGAAAGAAGCTGCTATTATCACGTGTATGTAACACACACACACCTCTGTGTACACAGCCTACAGTCAGTGCTGCACACAGGTACCCACTGGCTGCAGTACACACAGAGCTTCAACAAAGAATGCTTTCTTTTCCTCATTGGCCACAGATCACATCAAATTCAAAACTGAACTCTGTGTTAAGCCATCTGATGTATTTGGGTTCTTCTGTTTTCGACTTAATCACTACTACTCTCTGCTTTACCCAGCAAGAGCTGGTATCAGGTAAGGCAGCTCCCATGAGAGAAACTGAACCTGTATTTCACAAGGTGCGTCAGTGGCCAAGTGAAACAAAGGAATCCATAGTTGCAGTGGTAATGTAGTTGGTTTTCGTCCTGGCTTCTCCCTGTTGCTCTACGTGACAGCTGAGATGAACTAACAGAACACTGTGTTGCAATGCATGTACCCAGATATGGACAGAGAGGTAGCTGCTGGAAACACCTTTTATCCCTGTGCCAAGTCTGTAGAAGCCATGTGAGTAAACACAGAGGTAAGTTATCCTGATAGCAAATCACTTGTGTAGTAGGTATCAACACAATTCTGAGGAACAGGAATACTAGTTTACTATGTGTTGCACTACATGCCACTAAAATCCTTGCTAGGAATTGTTCAGTGAGTAGTCAGAGGGAAAGAGTGAGCTGTTGGCTGGATCACCACCACTGTTTCTTTCTTTTAATGTAAATCCTATGGGGCTCTTCTCCATGGGTCTTCTAGGCTGCACAATGCTTTGCTGTAGAAGCTGAACAGATTGCAGGTGAAGCTGAGGTAGAAGTGCCACCTTCACCATTTTTGTGAAGACTGATCATAACCACAGAAACCTGTCCAGAAAGCTGTGCTCTTCTGCAGTTCCTCTCCTATCTTATGCCTCAGGATGCCCATAAACATCCACAGGGAATGTTCACCAGAGGTCTGTCAACCACCTTTCTTATCCCTGTTGCTCACCCTCAGGTAAGTAGATGCTTTGTCAGCACCACAGAAGCAATCCTTGAGGTACCACTCACCCGAGAAGTATGAGGCAAACCAAAGTAGACCAGCACAGGCACACCGGAAAACACAGTAATTTAAGCAGACTGAATCGTTTGGGGCTGGGGTTGCCAAGAAAATTTTTGGGCCATGAGAACATTTATACACCCTGGGCCTGGGCTGCCTTCTCCATCCCATCTTGACTTCCAGCCCTAATTGATTGGAACTGCCAAGCCTGGCTGCCAAGCAGAATATTTTTATAATCCTGGTTCTATTTATGCACTGACAAATACAAAACTTGGTGTCAGAAAAGAGACTGTGAAGCAGAGCTGTGGAAAAAGAAAGGAACTGGCAGAGAGGACTATGAAATGATGAACAAGGCACTGAGGGGAGGTTCCACATGTTAGTGCTGTGCCTGGTGTAAGGGAGTGTGGAGACCACTTCTAGAAACATGTCTATGCAGGTCCCCAAAACACCCTTTGGCAAGATGTCTTATTTTGAAATATGCACTGGCCTCTGCTGGAGATGAACTTGCTTTTCTGCTTTCAATCTGGTTCAGAGACAAATGACACCCAAATTTATCTCCTTTATCAGATTATCAGAGCATTTTAAAGCTTTGAAACAAAACTATTACAAAATGAAAACCGCAAAGGATCTCAGTAGAAACAGAATGTTTTTATTATCTATGACAGAAAAAAACCCATGTTTTGGGGAAAAACCTCTTTCTCAGGCAGCAAGACAGTCTTTTTAGCTGTAGAGGAAATGACAATGTCCTGGTTTGATTTCTTCTGCTAGCCAGAAGAATTTGTGCCATGTCCACTTGTTGTAGAGGAATCAGCTTGGACGACCACAATGTTCTTAAGGCTATTTTTTACACCAGTACATGACAACCCAGGTGTTTATTACAGCTGGACCCAATACAAAACATTTTCCTCTTTCACTGCTACCTAAAAAAGACACAAGGATAGTAACAACTTCACTCACAACAGCTTCTGAGCTCTGTTCCTGGTTATGCACTGACCACAAGCCTGCACTAGCTTGTTTGCCATACTTATAGTCAGATGGGACTGTCTCTCCAGCTACACTTGCTGTACTTTTATGAATGCATCAGACTTAAATGACACACTTGGTAAAACTCAGAGAATATCTCAAGTAGACCTGAGGAAATAGAAAGGTGTGGGTATTCTCTAATGTGGTGGGTTTTACTTTATCCAAGTTTGGATTCTCTCTGCTTTTGCTCTTTTGCTATTTGGTGTGATGAATTTTCAATTCCTGTCAGTCTCTGAGCTTCCTACAGCACAGGCTGTCTGCAGCTGCCAATCTACAGGCTGCTAGATCAAATAGTGAGAAGTGGGTGCACTTCCAATATTTGGTAAGAGCTTATCTGAACTCGTTCTGTGGGTTTCTTGACTGTAGCCATGAGGAATGAAATGCCCAGGCGGAGACTGGCAGCAGATAAACTTATCAAAAGACAGTAACAAAGCAAGGAGGTTCAGTAAGAAGCTGTGTTACTCATTGAGAGAATACAGCTGCCATCACAGCATCGAAGGCAGACTGACCCAGAACTGGTTTACTGTAGTAAGATCAGTGCCCCTTCTCATGCGTTAAGCAGGTGACCCGATCTTTTATGTGATCCACCAGGAGTGTTTTATAAGCAGAACTGCCACATAGTCATTTGTCACTGCAGGACTGGGACAACGACTGCTGAGTTCTGCCCTTCTTTCTGTCTCCTGTTATGAAAATTGATTGTGTATTGATTGTATGGTGTATTGACTTGCTGCTAACATCATAAATAAGGACTGTAAATCTGCCTGCTTTTTCATAGGTAAGATAAGGGACTGCCTGCATGTGAAGAGTGCCCTACCATGTTTTCACACCCAGGCTTTTGTAGCAGCAGCTACGAAGGGGGAGAAAAAAATGCCCAGCCATCTCATATGACAGAGCATCAGACTGGGGCACGGCCAGGTAGGTAGCTGCGGGCACAGGAGGTAAAAATACCATGTGAGGTGACCTAATCACCTCTTACTTCCCACTCAGCCTCGCTGGAAAGGAGAGATGCCAAACCTTCCTTCGGGAATCTCCCCAGCAGGTGAGAGGCGAGGCTTCAGCCTCTGTTCCAAAGCAACGCCGGCGGCCGTGCGCAGGAGAGATTTCCCGGGAAGCTGGATTCCTGCAGGAGAGCAGCAGAGGGGGCCCTCGTCCCGCGGAGAGGCCAAGCGGGGCGGGCGGCTGTTCCCGTCGCTCGGGTGTCCCTGTCCCTCGGGTGTCCCCATCCCGCGGATATCCCCGTCCCGTGGGTGTCCCCGTCCCTCAGCGCTGCCCCCGACCAGCTCCCACCCCCGGCTCCTTTCGCCGCCTGCCGGCGGGGACGAAACGAAGCGGAGGAAGGAAATAAAACTTTCGAGGGCTGCCCCTGAGTTAAAGGGTGCGCTGGAACGTTTCTGCCGTTGGAGGTAGCGTGCCCGCCCTCTGCAAAAAATGAAATTAAGCTTAGCAACCCAGGAGAAGCGTTACTGTGAGCAGCTGTGTGTTTTCCCGGCTCCCCTCTCAATCCTCATTCTCCGCAACAGGCAGTCTGAGAAGACGCCTCTCCCCATCATGCCTCAGTGACTTGTACAAGCACATCTGATGGTTTTCTCCACAATCACTAAGGCAGAGATTGGTCTTGCATGTTTTTGGAATGGGCAGGCCTCAAAGAGACAATCAGAGAAATTCAGTGAACTTTAATTGCTTCCTCTGTATCGAGGAAAACCATTCTCAATGGGTGTAATTTTCTCAGTCTTGTCTGATTTTCCAGGAAAGTAATTTGTTTGCAACTATCATAGACTGAGAGTTTGAAATGCGGACTCTCCAGAATATTTGTCCTTTGCTTATCAAATGTATTGGATGAAAATGATAAAAAAGATACAGAAAGAGTTTTCTCTAACAAGGCAGCATTTTTTAAATCATACATAGAATCAAAGGAAAGGTAGTGAAGAAATGATTTATCACTCATCACTAGAATTCATTTTATCTCTGAGTCTGATTCCACAGCACAGCATTAATGCCAGCAGGATAGTGCACAGAAGAATTTGAGAGGAAACCACTGTAATACCCAGTCCTAAAGTACGATCATGATTACAGTCATCACTGCAGAACAGTTTTGTTTCAGTAATTATAATTTCTTGAGATTTCATGTTCTTTACAGGAATAAAAGAGTGAAGAGTTGCTTTGCGTAATTCAAACTTGTTCCATTTGTATTTAATAAACAAGAACTATGTACCTGATCATAAAATAAAACCAACTCCTGATGCAACAGCACTACTATTTAGAGACAAGACAGAAACAGAGAGGAAAGCAACAATGAATGGCAACCCTCCCCTAGTTTTATTTACTTGTGGTGTTTAACCTTTCCCTGGCTTTCTACCTTGTGCAACCATCTCAGTTCTGGGGGCTGTCTTCAGGTGCAATATATTATATTTGATTGCTCAAATGAACTGCAGGTTTCATGTTGACCAGGAAAAGAATTTATGTGGAAATTGTACAGTACTTCCTTATCACCTTTTTAAAAAGTGTCAGGGTAATACATAGACTGCAAGGAAAAAAACAGATAGAACACCAGGACATCTATAATCCTACTTAAATAATAATTATTTTTATGCATAAAGCTAATACTGGTTTTGAGAGTTTTGAAGTAGTCATTGACTTATTTAAAAACTATGTATGGTGTGCATTTCTGAAGAATTTTATCTCTATAGGAAAATTTTCAAGAAATGTCAAAATCAATGCACAGTTGATCTTTGTGGAGTACATCTTTTTAAATATAAGGGAAAGACCTGTATTTTTTTAAAATAATTTCTTATGCGAATAATTTTGTCACCTTGCTCTTTTGGGGATTTACCAAACACAGGGAGGACAGAGAGAATGATGCTGACTTTATGCTAATGATTTAAATGGAGTTCTCAAACTGCCAGGATTGTTGTTTTGTCAGCACAACCTGCTTTGGATAAACAGGCAGAAGTCAGCAGGAAAATGACTGCTAGGGAGGTAAAAAGGACAAAAAATCCAACTCAGGGTTCTGGGATCAAAGGTACCTATCCTCTCCAGAGTTGTGCAGCAAATCCATCACTGGGTAAGCATGAGAAGGTAGCACCAAGTTGAATTTTCTTAGGACCAGCTGGGACATCAGTCTGCTGCATGTCACAGCACAGCATGGATACACCCATGAGCCCCTACAACATAAACCCCACAGAGACTGGGATCTGAGACTGGGTTTGTGGCTCCTCACAGCTCAGGAACCTTTGCAGGCCCCTGGTTTTTGCATGTTTCTCTACCTACTGTCGGCTCCTTCTGTAAGCATGGCTGCCCGTCTTCCTCTCCATAGGCAGAGAGTGTCTGAGCAGTCGTGGCAGAAGTGGAGTCACAAGGAGATGGAGCAGCCAGTGGGGAGGGAATGGACTACTTTTGGAGGAGCCATGCAAGAAGACTGTGAACATGGAGAGTGGATGGTTCTCTCTCTGGCTGGAAAGACAACAGGTGAAAATAAGGAAAAGCCAGAAACCTAGACCATTTACTTGCACCCACATGACTCTGCGACCTTTGAGTGACATCGCATCACCCATCAGTCATCCTGGAGCCATGGAGCCATTTGATGTGCCCATGTGTCAGTGGAGATCCAAAAAGCACAAGGAGGCTGGGACTGGGCTGGCAATTATCACCCAGGGATGCTGAACACGGAACATGTTTCCAGTGACCTTCATGCTCAAACTTCACTGAAACCAGTCAATGTTTGTAATGCTTCTCTAAACTGGGTAAGGAAACAAAGCACTGCTGCTCTGAGTTTTCTGATAAAAGTACAGTGACAGGGGAGTGAATCTGACAGCCTTGAAACATCACATCAGCAGTGTTCCTCCTCCCAGCTCCATGCTCAGTGTGGTACCAGGGGATCACTTCTGTCACTTTCCCCTGGGCTGAACACTAGAGATGCTATGGCTCTGTTGCAGTGCATACATACTTAGAAAGAGCTAAACCCTCTTTGATACTTTATGTGTCATCCATATAATCACACTTTAGAGTTTTTACTTTTCAATGGATCCTGGTTTTGCAACAAGACTTGTGGGGAGAAAACAGGTTGGAATAATAAATAAGCATGAATAGGGCGCATGAATAATGATCTGAAATCTGGTCTTTCACAGCATTCAGGGAAGCCATCCTTTTCTGGCTTGTATTATGCTGCTGAGATGCTGCTGCTAACCTGATACTATTTCTTGTCCATCTTGACTAAAAAGGTAGCATTTGATTTGGAAATAGTACATTTTTTATTTTAAATGGAATAGAAAAAAATTGATTTTAAGCCCTAATTGCATACATGTCAAATAACATGTCACATTTAAAGGCTGTTGTGGGAGCCAACTGGTGTAATTGTATATGGACAGTGTTATCTAATTTACCCTGCTTTGTATGATTTACTGGTATGTTTTGCTGTAGGTTGCATTATTTAGTTGTTTGATAATCTCTTTTCTTTGGGTTGTGATTTATGACGTGGCATTTCTGCTTGTTTTATACCAGTGTGTTATTTTGTCAATCAAAATCTCCTTGTGCAACAGCAATATACAAAAAAGATAGTGGAGAACAGCCCGTATAGTGTATCTAATATTTACTTTAAATAGATTATTTATGGCAAAATATATCAGAGGAACCAATTTGCAAAGCAGTAGTTGGTTATATGTAAAGAACAAATGCTGCAATCAGCACTCTATGGGTTTGCTTGTGTATGTTTTGTGGACCTGTACAGTTGTCTAAATGATTAATGAGGACAAAATGAAAACTCTTTTTTTCCCTTTTGAACCTTTGTACTTTTCCCTTCTTTTTCCTGATGGTGGAGTCATGTCCTCTGACTTTGCTGCACCACATCTCCTCCCTTTTCTGGCCTTGTCTGGGACCAAGCACAGGAGTGCAGGGCCTGCTGCTGCCTTTCCCTGCTGAAGGCTGGGGAGGCACAGAGGGTTTTGTCTGATTTAGTGGCTGTGTACTCCTGAGGCACAGAGGATGAGCAAAAAGAGGATGGAATTTATCCTAAGGGTTCAAGGCTGTGTGCTCAAGAGGCTGTGTGTGCAAGCCAAAGGCAAGAGGTAGAAGAATGCATCCTTAATACCTCCTAGCAAGATGAGAATGTCAGTGATCCATTTGATTGTTTTCTACACAACTATCAAACTTTGCAATTCATAATATGTCATTTTACAAGCTCTTTTCTGACCCCTTACTGCGTTCTCTATTTATAAGAAGCAAATGCAAGAATTTACTGAAATGAAATAAAATGCACTTTAGACTTGTGAAACACATGGTTTACTATGAACTCTGCCCAAAATATGGTGATGGAGTGGCAGCAATATTAATACTATCACACAAAATAGAAAGAGCAATCTGTAAGCTAATGCTTAAAAGAAATTTTCAATTATAGTGTTTTCCATTTTATTAGCACCAATTCTACTAAGACAGGCACTCATTCTGAAAATCAGCCTGAGCACTAAGCAGTTGAGTGATGATGCACAAGTAAATGCAAGAAACCTTCTTAGACCACTGCAGAGGGCATAAAGTGTTAAATTAGCATTGCTCAGGTTTGTACCTGTATGAATTCATGATCCTGTTCCCAGCAAAAGCAAAAATCAAACTGGCTTCTGAAGACTCAAATTCGCCCATGATATTAATTTACCAGCTTAAGCATTAAATCTCTGACTATGACCTCAGTTATTTACATATGATTTAGACGTCAGCATGGCATAATCGGGACTTTAAATGGTTATGAAGAAAAAAAAGATAAATTGTGTTTGTTGGGAAGGAGCAAATATACCTGAAGTAGCTTAGGAAAGTGGAACCTTTTTGTTGATTCCAAAGGGAACGTAAAAGAGCGCAATGTTCCATGAGGTGTACTTTTACCTTTAATACCCCTCACATATTTGTCATGGGGAAAAAGTGAATCTGTTTTTAGAAAGAAACCATGTTAAACAAAAAACAAAAAAAAGCAAGCAAACAAAAAACCCACTCAAATAAACAAACAATAACAACAAAAACAAAACAAAACAAAACAAAACAAAAGAAAGAGCATGAGAAAGTGCAGTTTCCACCCCAGCTGCGAATTGGTATTTCCGGGTTAAGTGACCAGAAGGCTTTATGGCCCTTCTCAGAATTACAGGTTTACATGCTGCTTTCTTTCTCTGTCTTTATCTCTGCATTCACAGGCCCAACGGATGCTAGGTATTTATTGAAAAGATGACAATTTATTCACTTGAAACAAGAAAACTTGACAGGTCCAGATGACTTTAAAATTTACAATATAAACAAAAGCAAGACAAAAAATAAATAAAGACTTCACATCAAAGCTGCTGCTGAGAGTATCCTTATTTTTATAAAATATCTAGAAAGAACATTTTTTAAGGAAATTAGAAGATAAGAGGGGTACTGGTTTAGATGGAGGAAATAAACAGGTACTGTACTTTGTTATCTTTCCAACAAAATGCAAAAATTCAAAAAATTAACTGTGGAGGCAGTGTTCAGAGTGTATATAAATCAAAGGCTTTCCTTTAATCCTTTACTAATCCCTTACTTATCTTGCCTACTGTACACGCATTGTTAACAAAGATACAAACAGAGCAAAGACACACAGACGTGCTAAAGGAGTTAAATTCCCATATTTCAAATACAAAATGCAGAATGCCCACCACTGAAAAAGTCTTTGTACTGACCTAGGCATAGTTAGTTTTTAAGATTAATAAAATATTTTCATGGTAGTAACAGCTCAGGTATTTTTGAATTATTGAACTACTTCCTTTTCTTAATTATGATAAATACAAAAGATTTATAAAGATAATATAATGATTGCCTTTGGATTATACCAATGTACTAGATGCTCATTATAATTTAGGAATAAGTAACAGAAATGTAATTAAAATGCTTTCTTTTTATGTGTATTTTATGAGAGAAATTCAGTTATTGGTCTTTTGCTAGAAAAATACTTCTAAAAGAAGAACAGAAGTTGGTCCCTAAGTAATATTCCAATCATTTTTTGAAATTTAGTTTAAGATGAAGGTTGTTGAAAATAATATAAATTATTGGCAGTGGCACTTCTTATATCTGAAGAACAGACTATTCTTAGTGATAATGAATTTGACATTTGAGTGTTCCAGAGACCTGCAATATTTTCTTAAAGGACACAATGCAACTGGAATTTTCAATCTGCTATGTTTCGGATAATTCAAAAGAGATATGACTACAAAACTGAAACACAACTTTGTTTGGCTTAACCTTGCGTTTTATTTTATTGTGTAAATTACCGCAATCATCTTGATTTTAAAATTGAGGAGGAAAACCTTTCCAGATATGACTTGTATAATCAAGTGTTGTTGATTCCATATCCTTTAGTGCATATTTTAATGGCTAAATGTGAAGGATTATGAAGTCATCGAGTACAGAGGTACCTGTGACTGTATTATTTAATGTTAGATATTTTTCTGAAAACTCTACACCGCTGCTCATTGATGGTGCTGCTGGAGGAGGTATGAAGAAAAGTTACAAACAAAATAAACTAAAAAAAAAAACCCAAACAACCAAAAACCCCAACCAAAAGAACCACAACTCTTTAAAGACTGGATAAATAGTAAGAAGCATGTTTAATACAACTAATTTATAGATGAATGTGGTGCCAAGCTAGAATACATTAACAAGGCAAGGCTGCAGGGTCTCTAGGTAAGATAATATATTGCTTTCATTAAAAAGCAATCTGCATGGACCATATCCACTAACACTGGAAACTCTGCAGCTGTCACCTTTATCAGGGGAACAAGAGCAAGCCACTACATTTTAATCACTGGAGTTTGTCAGGAACGAAAAACAGCCAGCTTCCCACAAATCAACAGACATGTATCCTGATAAGGAGAGTGAATTGGAAAAGGACAGCTACACCCCACACTACACCACCTATTCTGGAGTGATCAAAGCACTGTAATTGTAGCAGATAAATCTACTGAATTAGGCTGTGGGATGAAACACCCGTCTTTTCACAAAACAAACACAGGTTTACTTGAGTCATCTGTGACATATTTCATTTTTTAGTTTGAGTATTCCCAGTACTTGCCACAAAGGCAACAAGAAAGAAAAACAGGATGTCTGTATCCAAAATCTAGTGGCATTTTTTCCAAAATCTCTTTCCTGGTCATTACACAGTAATTAATATCTGAACTGATGTTCCTGGGGTATTCTTTTGCATAGCTCTGACAATAAAATTAAACATGGTTATTTGTTAATACCCGTAGCCTTTGAATTTTTCATATCTGATATACATGAGATCAGATACTGTTTTTCTATGGTAGATAATTATTCTTCAAAGAGAAAGCACTGAGGAATTGAAAGAGGCAATGCTTGGGACAATAAGAACTTGAATGTCCTTGTAGAAGACATATTATGAGAGTCAAATTTTAACCTTTAGTGCAATCACAGTTATATGACAGCTATATTTTAGGCACTGATAGCAGATGTGACCCCTGTAATGGATAGTACAACAAGGATTTCCTGTAATGAAAGAACTATTAAATAAAGACTTTCATGGGAAACGTTTTTGTCCAAAAGAAATAAGGAAATCTGCTTGTTTTGTGGAGGGATGACTGTAACTTTTTAAGGCAGGGAGGGACTGATAGACAAGAATTTTTTTTTATATGAACAAACACAGTAAAAGAAAAGTACTTTTTTAGGAAGAGTTATTTTGATTTCCAAGAGCTTGGGAGTGCTGATTAATGTCAGTTTAATGTGACAGAGGGGTCTTTTAAAAAGGAGTTATTCTACTACTGTGCAAGCAAGCCTTGGAGGGAAT
Organism: Pomatostomus ruficeps; assembly: GCA_013400735.1. Lineage (NCBI taxonomy): Eukaryota > Metazoa > Chordata > Aves > Passeriformes > Timaliidae > Pomatostomus > Pomatostomus ruficeps. The sequence continues at coordinate 9,847 of VYZT01056154.1, read as the reverse complement.
GAGATATACTAATTTCTTATAATTTACGGTTCTGAACTCCCCACCATGTACTAAATTTGGTAGAATTAGCCCTTTTCTATGAGCTGGTATGATCCTTCCTGGCAGTCCAGATGAAAGGGTTTAGCTAAACAGTTTATTACCATTTGTACTTGAAGCTCGAGGTCTTAATCAGCAGTGAGAGGGAAATAAAATAAATACTGCCTCAGTAATAAGGTACCAGAATCAGTACTAATCTTGAAAAGTACAATGCACCAAGGATCATTACTGTGATCTCTTACTTGCTCTTCTTATTTATAGTATTTCAAAGCTTTCCAACAATCAGAAAATATCCCATAAGTCAATTAAATACGTGTTATTGGAGCCCTCCAAGGCAGTTTCATGAATGAGATCCATGCTCCTGTTGCATATTTGCATGCAGCTAACCATTACCAAAGGTCAAAGCCACAGATCTCAGGAACTAAATTCATGACTAGAAAAGTCACTGTGGGGCTGTCCTAAGAACTAAGTGTCAGAGGAATTACCCTGATGTGCGAGGAGGACACACATCCCATCTGCAGGAATTTAGAAGGCATGTGGAGGCAAGCACCAGCAGTCAGAGACCGGTCACCACAGAGACTCCGGGATGTGTGGGACATACATCCAAGCCTCCATGAGAAGCCTTGGTGGTGGGCAGCCTGGCTTCCACAGGCACCCTGAGGTCAGTGGCGGTGGGTTTGCCTCTCCCGCTCCCCAGGGTGACGTGGTCAGGCCGGTGCAATAAACCAGAGTTCGCAGCGTTGTCGGCCATATCTCTGTGCTGCTTGTAGGCCTGGCTGGCTATCCATGAGAACAGCCAGGGGTGATTGCAGCACTCACTGCAGGGCAGGTAGCTAAGAAAACCAGCCCCTGTCACGTTACCTCTGTTTTTGTTCATGCTGGAAGCTGTGGGATTCAGGCATCACCCCCAGCACTCATACACACAGAGAGAGCTACACATACGAACACTTTTCCTGTATGCTCAGCTGCCCGGTGGAATCGATTCACAAACACATGGTTTTCATGTTTTCACTGAGAGATCTAATTAATTAATTAATTTCAATATCACCGTGGTTTTATATATATCTTACTGTTACAGAAATGAGGATCTCAGAATCCACTGCAAAGGGTGTAAGAAGCTCAGGAGACAACAAAGATGTACCTACCTCTGTTGTCAGGCAGTTTAATTCTATAACTGATCTCAGACTATAAGAGAATGATGTTGTTGAACACTTCTGGAAAATAACAGGGAATTGTGTTTGCATTTTCTAAATTTTCCACATGTTTGTGTATGAGAGAGAAACAAAAAATCCAGGCTGGACTTTTTTTTTTATACACTTGAAACCTGTTGGTTAGCTGAAAACCAGAAAACCAAACATGAAATCGGTTTATTCTGGTGTTTCACCCCTCAAAATCAATTATTTTTATCTCCTTTGCATTTCAACAGCCCTTGTAGGGGTAAAAAAATATCCAGAATGGCAAGAGAATCAAAGATTTCTTTTTGACTATCATTTGCTTCTGGAATAAAAATTTCGGTCATCCATCATATGGAGAGCTACGGAAATAAAATCACCAATATTCTGTCAGCGCTATGAAGGAAGTCCCATTGTCTTTCTGTTTTCTTGTACTTTACAAGAGAAGATCTGAGTATTTCATGTTGATTGCTTGATTGGCTGCACTGGGACTCTTTAAAAATACTAAAAAAATCAACAGTCTGGTACAAATCAAACACAGGCTTCTATCAATCATGAGCCTGGGGTATTATCTGAGGTTTTTACCCAGAAACATGTCATTAAAAGTTGCAGAAATTAATTGGTGCCATTGGCTGTAATGGCCTTTCCTGACATAGTTTCTCAAATGCAAGAAAAATTATGGATAAGGCAAGTTCCTCATGGGATTTTTATGGATGTCTGCTTTGTTCTGTTATTGTTTATTGCAAATGTTATTACTGTGATCTATTGCCCCATCATGCTTTGTCTATACTGCTTATACCATTTTGCAGCCCACAACACAACTGAGGGCTTCTGTCACTGACCAAGATAGCACTTATTTTTAAATTCTATGTTTTATATATTCCTGTAGTGATCTCTAGGTGTTAATTTTGTGTGTTTAAAATTTCATACTTAAACAGACGTTCTTCTGATTGAGTAAATGTTGCCAATGATCTCCCTAGAAGAATTGTGAATGTTGTCTCAGTATGTGCATCTGCTGCTGTTAGTTGGTAGCTGTACAAAGCTGCAGGAGTTACTAATTTATTTCAATTGTTCTGATTTGCATATCTATGAAGCAGGTCTGTTAGATGACAGTTTTCACTCCCTTTCTTTTTAAATTTATTATTTAAAAGACCATGTTATTAATTATAAGTTATTTTACCCTGAGAGCTAACCTTCCAGAAAGGTAAATATTTTAGGAACAGAAAACTAGGAAGTGCAGCCTATGCCTTACAGCACTGCAAAAATAGTAGTAAATGAATCCCCCCAGATTAGATTTGAGAGTCACAAAAGAGTTCATACTTAATACCAGCAGGTCATCTTAATGCTATCACTGAAGCAAGATTATACAATTACATGCATTTCCAATTATGCAATTATACTGCCTTTTCCCTTCTGGGGATTGAATGATCTGCTTATAGGCATTTGTGACTACAAGTCTCTCTTAAAAACAAACAAACAAACAAACAAACCAGAGAACTGCTGTTAATTAAACTTAAAGTATCTCTTTCTTCATTAAACCCTCTCAGAATACTCTGTGTATAATTTATTGAACCTTTAGGTTAACCTCTTCAGTGTTTCCTTTAAAATGCTAATAGGTTGTGTGTGATGCACTCTGTCAATATAACTAAAACCCAACGAACATGGACATGGAGAAAACTTATTGTTACATAACAATCTCAGCAACGTAGGGGTGTTTCCTTTCCCCCCCTAGTCCTCAGGCTCATTATACGCACGTGGGAAGTGGTATAAAAGGCTCAGCATCGGAAACCATCTGCAGAGACCTCAGCCTGTAAAACTGTGGTGTTTAGCCTGTCATCTTTCAGTTTTAATCTCTTTCTGCTCTGCACATTCATAGTCTGTCTTCTGCCCCTACATTCTGATTCTGCCTGCTGACGCAAGGCCACTACACTGTCTAGTTCTGGTAATGTCAGTGTGCAGCTTCTAAACACATGCTTTATCTCTTTGTCACTGTCAGTTTGCTTTTGATTGGATAGTTTCAGAGCTGTGCTTTCAGAGCATTTGAATTGATTATCCTGTGCTAAAGTTGTAAATCCTTACAGAGCCCCAGCAAGAGTTCAGTGAAAACAGAAACAATGGGCTGTGAGGTCTCATGGGATCAGTAACAGAAATACAGATTTTCTTTCATATGGGTTTTTTGTGGTGTGCCTTCTCTTGCCTCTGTTAGTCTTATTCTACAAGATCAAGGTTTAAGCAGTGATATATACCAAAGGGTAGATCTTTGGTGACTTATTTTACATGTCATTATAACGGGATCATCATTGTGATAGTCAATCATCCCTACGGCAAAAGTATAACAATTTTGATTTAGACTTTTGCTGCATTTTAAAACTTTACAGGTTATGGCCTTTCTTAAAAAAGCTGTTCCTGCAGGGCAGCATTGTTAGGCTGGAGATGTTGACAAGTCCTCTTCTGTGGTTCTTGGGTCAAGGGGAAAGGCTTTTTCTACCCTTCTTTTGTGATATTCAAGACCATTACTCTACTGTCTTTCTTTCTTCATGTTTATTGTTTCATCCTCGTCTCTCCATTATGGGTCATACATCCCATATTTGTAAATGGCCCTCACTGGAGAACTGCTAAGAACAGCTGTATTTGGTGTCACACCACATCCTCAGAAGACCACAACAAAGGGGTCTAAGCTGGAGCTCCCAGTGACATTGTTCCCATCCGAAATTACTTCTTTTAGGACCACAAACACCACTATCCATTTAGTTAGGTACTTGTGGCACAACACCTTTTAACACTAAAACAGCGAGGTTACATGTATTTTTGCAGTGCCTGGAAGCTAAATAGGTGCTTAAGTCAAGAGATCTTGACTGCTCTTGTCTGATCACTCAGTTCAATTCTCTGTAATTCACACCTAGAAATCTAAAATTATGTCGGAGGCCTCATAACCAGTGTGTGTCTTTGTACTGAAAGTGGAAATGAGCTGCATGTCAAGTGCCTCACTCATATTTGTTTAATTTCATTGCAAGAGGAATGTTCGGACAGTATTTTGTTTCTTCTTTCTCATTCAGATGAACTTGCACAAAGGTGCTCAGAAGTAATGTATCAGGAATTTTGAGTGTCCATATTGAACTGCCTGTACCTAGTACATTCCGCTGGCTGCCAGCTCCCCAGGCGAGCCCCTGAGGAGATGTGAGGAATAATCCAGAGAGGGTGGACAGATATCTACTACAGTAGTTTCTACCATTCCACGTTACTTTTCTTGCATCTTACAGGGTAAGGAGGTAGGATACGCTTACTCAACTTTCATTTCCCCCAGGAGCTGATCAAAGGATATATAAGATGGATACAAGGACACCAGTTTGCTGAAACTCAGCCATTTCCTCTGTTTCCCATCATCTTTCAGTAGTAGTAACCAACAGGTCTCAGACCAGTGTTTCCTAATTATACTCTGTGCACTGCTTTACTGACAGTCATCCTTACGAAGAACAGCTATAAAAATCAGCTTGTCAGTGTGTTCTGGGAGTGGAGTTAGGTTTTCTTAGAGAATATGGTTCTGATTTATTGAACCTGCTGGTCACTTGACAAAGCTAACAGAGTGAAACCTCTATTTTTATCCTACATTTTCATCCATGTAGCCAGGCTATGAGCCTCTGTAGAGACCCTGCAGCACACACATAAAAGTGCTGTTGTGGTTCCCCACACTGTGGTGTTGAGGTGATCTGCAGAGGACCTGCTCCTACCTTCTCACTGGCGTAGTTGTGCTGTTCTCAGAGTGTAGTCAGGTTCTTTTAAAGCCCTTGAACAACAGGATGCAGACCAGACCATTTTTCAGAAATGAGCGTGGGTTTGGTCCTTAGTTTGTGTAAACTGGCATAGATGCAACTTGCTTTTGTGGGGAACTTAGGGACAATTTAAAACACTTGAGAGGTTAGCTTACCAAGCAAAGCAATGAAAAAAGAGACATAGACCATTAAAAATATGTTGATAATAGAGTTTTTTATATATATTCTGAAGGCTTTTCTTTAATCTTTAAACTTTACATAATTTGCTATGCCTGAGATAGAGCATTAAGTGTTTTTGATATATTTTCAAAGGTCAGGCACAAAGTTATGCTCCTTTAGAGGCCTTGTGGCTGTTTGTGCTTTTTTGATGTTTGTACCATCATGCAGACCTGATAAGTAGATGAATGACCATGATAAATGTGCATAATGAGAAAGTGATAAGAATTGCAGCATCTGACATGAGTTATGTCTCTGTTGTCCAGAAAAGGAGATGCTCTACTTTTATCTTTGCTCTCTAATTTCTTAATTAGGAAGAAAGCATATTTTCCACACAGTGCATACATGTTTGGCAAGGATGCTGTCTAATAACAAGATATGTCAGACAATGACCTTATTATAGATATTGCTGTACTCTTTTTGCTTAAAAATGTCTCTCCTCCTTGTAGAGCAGGAGACACAGGACCAAGGTTAAAGCAGTGGTATACACCAAAAATTTCTAGACATAAAAAAAGAGAATTAGTAGGGCCCAATCTAGCAAGTATTTGAAAATCTGTGCTCACTTTCTTACATATATGGTCTGATTCAAATTGCTGGGATTAGTTTTATGAGTAATGACACACAGATGTATTTTGAAAAAACCTAGCTATTGAGATGAAATTCTAATCTGAGTTGCCCAGAAAGTCTGGATCCTGGAAGCCTTATAAGGACAAAATTCCCTTTAATGAGATTTCTCCAATTGATAAGACTCTTTAGAAAAACAACCAAAGTGTAGCCTTTGAAACAGTCTTCTAAAATTGAGCCACTGCGTGCTGTTGAAGAACTAGGCCTGTGGACTTCTTAAGAAAGTACAGTCTGGATTAAGGACCCTAACTTTGCAAAAATGACAGAACAGTCTGAATTAATTTATTCCTGGGACTCTTTCAAGCCAGTGATTGTTCATTGTCTTACATCTATACTCTGCAAAGATTCACACATTTCCATGTGTTTCCATGCCAAGCATTTCTACATTTGTGGATGCAGAGCTTAATGGATTTAACCTACTTCTCTCAAAGTGAGTGGCAAAACCGTTCTCTTGAGTGAGAGGAAGATAAGATTAACAACAATAAAGCTATACCAAGCCAAGAAATTCTGCATGCTGTGAGCTGCAAAACTGTATTGATTTCAAAACCATAGAAAGGGAAATTAAAATTAATCTCTTCTTATTATATACTGCACAGTGGTTGTCATATAGTATTTCATTCTGCCATTTAATTATTTGCCTTATTTTTCTGTAATAATATGAAATTACTTGTGCTTAAAAGCTATCATGAATATTTGAAGGAAACTATCCGACATAACTGCAAAAGCACCTATTGCATGTGTTTTTGTTTTGCTTGCATCAAAAGCTGAAGTTTATAAAATATCAGCAATACTACATGTAACAAAGAGGAGAGAAACATTTTGTGGAGGGTATTTATTTAGATTTCTTGGTTTCCTTTCAAGGCAAGATTTGTTTACTAGAGGCATTACAATTTAGTGAGACAAATTAGGCTAAACTTTTTATCTCTGGTGGTTTGCACATGCACTGATTAAACTAGTATTTCTTCTAAAGATTGCCTAGG
>VYZT01056152.1:25008-41350 GCA_013400735.1 Pomatostomus ruficeps | reverse complement strand
GCACGGCGAAGGGAAGCCGGGGCGCGGCGCTGCCGGCGGGGCCCGGCGCGGAGCCACCGGCGCGACCGGCGCTGATCGCGGGCTCCCAGCGCAGAACCGCTCATTCTCCGGGGACTGCCGGTAAAAAACAGCTCAATAAACCACTCCGGCACTTTTCGATTTCCCCGCATGTAAACGAGAAAGCGTTATAAAGCTGGTCTTTAATCCCTGCTCGTAGAGCTGAGTTTCTCCTGGACTCTGTTGCATTGTTAAGCTCATTCGCGCACTTTTGCAGAACAGCAACCCATAGCATTTAGATGAAGGGAAAAAAATGGAAATCGGGAAGAGATGTTCAAGGCCAGGTTGGATGGGGCACTGAGCAACCCGGTCTAATTGAAGGTGTCCCAGCCCACGGCCAGGGCTTGGAACTAGGTGACCCTCAACGTGCCTTTCAACCCTAAACCACTCCGTGATTCTATGACAATACAAATCCCAGGGGTTATTGTTTGACCACATCACATGAGTCTGGGAGCTCCAAAGCACAAAACCTAATGGTGAGAGATGGACATCAAAGGAGAGCAATGCTGAGCCATTGCTTTGCGAGTCCCAGCGTTGCCTCGGTTGCAGGGGCTGTCCCTGGCTCTTGCGTGCACACAGCTTTTCCAGAGTTCCCTTTGCCTCTCTTCCCCACAGCACCAAAATGAGCCACCTGCACAAAACCTTTAAAAGAACTGATGCTCTGGCACACTGGTGTGACTTTAAGAGCTTGAGGATTGAGAATAGTGCTAAGATGAAAGCTTCCAACAGGACTGTAAGGGCTTTAAAATTGGAAAATGTGTGTTTAATGATGGATAAACGTAGAGCCAAACTCATTCTATGATTGTACGGAAAATCACGCTATGAAAAGCCAGTGTCCAAAAAGGAGATAGATGAGTCCTTTGACTTTACTGGAATAAAGGGAAAGAGCCCACTGAGGCATATGCCTGTGGAGTTTTCTCTTTCCAGGTACCAGAGGGCGCAGCCTCCTTTTATCCTAAAGGCCGCATGTTGTCCTCTTCCTTTCCCCATTGCTAAGGTACTAGGAAGGTGCAGCCTTTCTGAACCGCCTACCCCCCTTGAACCTACTATTTTCCCCAAAGTTCAGAAGTTCAGGCTTGTACAGACCCTTTCAAGAGCCAGGCTGTCTGGGCTCTGTAATGAACCTGCTTAGTAGAGACATTCAGACCCAGTTCAAAGGCATTAACACTCATGCCTTCACCCACAGAATTGTTTGTAAAGACATTGGCACACATCTTCCCTGTCACGGTGAAGTGTAGAGGGGACATACAGTTTGGAGGTATACCTTCCGTGGCCAGAGCCTGACCTACATTTAGCATAGTGCTACTTGTAGCACCCACACAAACCTTCCCAGAGCCAAAATTCCTCCTGACATTGCAAAGATGCGTAGCATGGTGGTAGTGTGTAAGTTTTTAAATAGAGCACAGAGATGGCTGATTGGTGTATGATATAATTATGCAGCTGAAATACTTTCAACAATAATTTTCTGTGTTTCTGATTTTGGAAGGACAGAAAATTCCAAAGGTAAGTGTGAATTCTGTTTTAATTCTGTGCTTGAATTTCCTAGGGGTATATAGCATGTTATCATATCCATGGTTAATGTATTCACTCTGACTGCTTCTGTTTCCTCCATCAATTCTTTGGCTACATAGGAGACGTGACTGCAAAGTGAATTCTTTTCCTGAATCTGGTTTTGCCTGCCCTACCCAAATATGCTATTGGCCCATGAACTCTAGTATTTTCTTCCAAACTCTGATCAGCTTCCCTTTTCAATGAGGAGTTATGTATGTCAGCTTTTCACTCCCTGGGTGTTTTTTTCCCTTTTGACTGTCAATCCCCATCCTACTTTCCCTTCACACAGTATTTCAGTCTTAAAAGACGTGGCAGGGCTCAATGTAAGGAAAGATCCTTTCATTGAGACTCTGCAGATCCATGATAACGTGCAGCAACAGGTTCTGCCGAACTTCCTCCCTGCCTGTGGACAAGGCCCTGATCTTGTCCCATACACAGCGATTGGCAGGACAGCCCAAATCACATGTAACAGAAAGGAACAGTAAAAAGAACTGCCCCCAAATTTGGCCCAAATAGAAGATCAGGCTGAGCGGCACAGACAGCTTTGAAGAATGAGAGCTTTCAGCTCAAACAAGGGGAGAGAAGCACCCTGTAGAACAATGGAGGAATTTATGAATCCTTTAAATAAGAATGTATGGACTGTCTGACTTTCAGTTCAACCCTGTGGGACAGGCTGCAATGCTAGGATTATTCCAGTCTCTACCTACATAGTTCTGGCAGGAATAGGTGATCAAACAGAAGTTAATTAATGGCTGCCTGCCCCTGCTCCTCATTAGCACCTCACCTTCCTCAACTGCTCCTTCCTCCTTTTCTCTTTTGTGCTCTGTCCCATGACTCAAGCCCTCTCAGCCCTTCTGTCTTATTCCTTCTTGTCCCAAGTCTTTTCTTCCCCCTCTCCTTTTTTCCCTCTCCAAAGGAATATTCACACTTTCATTTCTGAAAATAACATAACTCTGTTATCTTCTGTACTCAGCTTGCATACTTTGCCCTTATTCCTCAAGAGAAAAAAGCCCCACATCAATAAAATGAAAAGAACTGTGAAGTGCCTAAAATTTATTCACTGTTTCTCTAACCTGAGCACTGCAAAGATAGGACTTACCAACAAATCCTCCAAATGTAATAATTAGAAGTAAATAAAACATACAGCACAGAAATTTAGTGGAGCTACCAGTTTATCTTTTGATCATCATTCTTTGGAAGTTTCTGGCTATTAAAACACCTATTAAAAAGTAATTCCCCCTTAGCAGTTGCTAACCTCTTCTAGTAGAGTCAGATTATTTCAAGTAAGGTGAAAAGAAAGGAGAATTCATGCTCCAAATGAAAGAAACCTTCAGAATGTCTGATCCCCTTATTTCCGCAAGGCCTTTGCCAGTCTCAGCAGAAAACCAAGGATGTTGAAATGTTCAGTTGCCTTTTTGGTAGAAGAAATGTGGTATTACTGGCACACTGCTGGGAGCTGGGCACTGTACTGACATTGATATATCCATTAAATAGATTCTAAGTGTTATTAATTTAGCACTTTTAAGTACTACCCTCATGCACATACAAAAAATCATCTTAAAAGGTCATTTTTAGAGGAAAATTGTGAAGAGCTGAAATAGTACATCTAGTATGAAAATGTCATGGCAGCTCCATCACTAACATAATACATAAAAAAATACCTAGAAATATTTCAGTATTTCAGGTCATGTCAAGCACATCAGGTCTTTGAATTATCTGGGCATTCCAGTGGTTCTCTTCAGTCTGAGCTTTCAATGCACAACCTGTTGCAAGAGTAGGTGACTGAATCTCCCTTTCAGTGCTGCTCTTCCACTGCTGGAAAAGGAGAGAAAACAGTATCTTCTGCCTGTACTTTTGCTCTAAGAAAAAAAGAATCTTTGTTGTGGCTCTGTAAAGACCATTTTAGAAGGACTTACACAATAGCAAGTCAGCAGAGAATACAGTCACACTCAAATAAATTACCTTAAAAATATCATTCTTAGTTTAATGAAATTGGTGAGTTTTCAAAGGAAGAAGTAAAATATTTGCTCAAGTAGGGAATAAACTCAAGAGTAAGTATGTTTTTAACTTATCCGACAACTATGGAAATGGAGAACAATAGTATGAAATCTTGTATCTATTTTTTTTCCTGTCAGTGAGCAGACAGTTAAAGCCATGACCTACCTGTCTGAATCCAAATGGCAGACTCTTTTTTAGTCTATCAAAACATCACCATCCTTAGTGTGGAGACCGACCTCTTCAAATACCTTTCCAAAGATAAATCTTCCAGCTTTTACTCTTTAACTGTGCCATTACATAAAACTCTTCCAGTGATCTCTTTTGTCTAGTATTATATGGTAAAATATAAAGAGAAAAAGACTGAATCCGATGTCCTTCCTTTTTTAAATTACAAAGGGAGAAAATTCAGTATGAACAGTCTCTGAACAATAAGACTTTGAAATAAAGTGCAGACTGCTACAAGGTCTACTGCAGTCAAACACTGCAAGGAAAGTTCCCATCAGATATTGAGCGATTTCTTGCATTCCTAAGGTCGCACCACTCAGCCTCGGTCAATTAATTATGGGGGTTTTTCATTACATGGTACACATGTTGTAAAAGAGTCCAGGAAAAGTGAAAAACAACAGTGAAAAACAACAGTATGTATCTTCAGCAGAAGAGCTTTCTGAACTATATACATATATTTGCATGTATATTCCCACCTGGCTGTAAATGCCTACCTCCTTAGGCACTATGAGACCACCACCTGTCATTCATACCCATACAAAGGACATCATCGTCCACTCAAACCTCAGTGCAGATTCTGCCTCTGAAGTTATGTCCGAAACATTCAATGTAAAGCATACCTCACATGCAGCTTTCCTACCTGCTCATTCAGCTAAAGTCCTTGTCTAGGCTCCTCTCTGTCTGGAAAGTCCACAAACACCAGAGGTTTATGTCCAAAGAAGAGACAGAGGAGTCCTTCAACTTTTTTCAAATAGAAGGAGAGTCCACCGAGGCACATGCCCTCAGGATTCAGAGGGCGCAGCCTCCTTTTACCCTAAGTCCCGGCCACCTGGTGCCCTTTTCCTTTCCCCACTGGCTGAGGTACTAGGAAGGCACAACCTTCCTAGGGGCACCAGCTAGGTGCCACATATTCCCCCTTGAACCTCTTGTTTTACCCCAAAGTTCAGGAGTTCAGGCTTGTGCAGACCCTTGTCTGTCTCAGGAGCCAGGCTGTCTGGGCTCTGCAACAAACCTGCTGCCCAAAGTCAGTAGAGACATTCAGATCCATTTCAAAGCCGTTAACACATATACCTTCACCCAGAGAACTGTAAAGACATTGACACACATCTTTCATCTCCTTTCTCATTTCCATCAATCTTCCCTTTCTCTGGTTTTCAAAAATGCAGCTCTGATGTTGCCATATCTATTGCAATGATTCTTCTCAGCTTCTACCTTGTTCCTTTTCCATTTTTATCTTTCCAGTGAATTTGCCTCTGCTGCATCAGTCATAATCTTCTTGAGTTTGATTTCAGTACATTTCACAGATCCCTGTTTCTTTCATGTGGCATTTTTTTACATCAGATGAAATTTGCCATACAGATTTGTTTAACACAATGTATTGGCCTCTAGTTTGCTGTTGAATTTTCAGACAAATTTGTTGGCTTTTTTCCAGGCATCTGTCATACTTGAAATGTATGCCATGTAAATACCTGCAAACTGGGTTAATTTTTCCTCACAAATACCTTTCTACCATCATGATTGCTAAAAATTTTGCGCAATTAAATGAATATTGTGTCTCTTGTTGTCTCATAGTTTATTTGTATAGCTGTTATGCAAGTATAGCAGTATAGCAAGTATATGCTGTTATAGCTGTCTGTTTCTGGTTCTTGTTCTATATACATATTACCGAACCATTTGGGGCAGACTTAGTATTTCCATTTTTTTATTGTTTTTCTGTCTGTGATTTATATCAGACATGGCAGAATTTTGAAACATGATTAAAGCTCCCAGACATAAAAGCTACAAGAGGAATATTAATAACTTTATCATGTGACTTTCAGACAACGAACTCATCCAGTAAGCCATGTTCTTTTTGTTTTAAAAATACATATAATTTGGGACACTGTATAAAGAAATTAGAATACTAAATAATAACAACAGCCATGTATTATGAAAATTTTAGCTTATAGAGGTGTTTTTCTTGTTCAGATTAAGGTATATGTAGCCTAAGTGGACAGCCAGAGAAAAGCAAGAACAGAGCAAGTATATGTGATATTATACACTCATTTCCCAACTTCCAGTTATTTTCAGTGTTGTGAGTTTCTTGATCCTGTTGCAGTTTGTCCATTTAGTGGCCTGTAATGGGTCTTTCTTCCAAGAATTAGTCCATCCTCTCTTGTAACCCATGTAGGGTTCTTTAATATCTCAATATTATTACACAGAATTCCACAGATCTACTACCCTATGTATGAAAACACTGTTTTGTTTGCTTTGAAGCTGACTCATGTTCTGCTATACATCCCAAGTCCTCTCTTTCCCAAGCTAAAGCATCCCAGCCAACACAGTCAACTCTGATAGTGTGCCTGAGATGGACTTCAGTCTCTCCAACGCCCCTTGTTTTCCTTCAATGAACTTTTCCCATCTATATAGATAGCCTTCTTGTAGTGAGAGGACAGCACTGAAATGCAGGCAAATAGTGCATTTATTCAACTGAATAATAATGTTTTCTCTTTTATTCTCTATTTTTTGTTCTCTATTTCTTTCATGTGATTTTTAAGATTCTTTTTTTCTTGGGCCATGAAGCGAACTGCACAGAAATGACACTTCCATAAAACTATCATAATCCCATGGTCTTGTTCCTAAGTCAAAGCAGTCAACTCAGGGTACATCATTTCACATGCAAAGCCAGGATTTCTTGTCTTCAGAAGCATAGATTTCTTTACGTTATCTATACAGCATTTCACTTCCTTTGCGTTTATCTCTATTGAATTTCATATGCTATTTCATTTACTGTCCTGTCAAGTAAGAATTTACACCATTAGTAGTTGAACTGTTTCATACCTGAACTTTTTTAGAATTTTTGTGATAGTGCTGGTTTCTATGTATTTTATCAGACCATTTTACCTTTTTCTTTTTTTTTTTCAGTATTTTATCTGTAGCTGCTTCCACTATAACTTCAAATTCAGACAGATTGTCCACTGAGCCCTCTACCCCCAGAGAACTGCAATTTAGCATGGGAGTATCTTCATTTCTTTTTCATAGAAAATATGGATGGAGAAAATTAATCTCTCTGAGTACATTTCATACAAATCATCTCCTGGACCAATGACTGCTGGCATGCTTTTCTCTGTTTTAATATATCTTATTACTAATTTTGATACTTTTATCTTGTTGATTCTCAAATTCTTTTTCCATTCTGCCAAACTGATCATATTTTGACATTTAATAAATTAAAGCTTACGATGCTTCTTATTTTCTTATTTTAAATACAATTTGAAGGATTCCTTCCTGTTCGTAGTAGTCTCCCTAACTTTGCTGAAAAGTGATTTCAGCTTCCTTTTGTATTTACTCTTCCATTTCCATAGGTGATAAACACTAATGCTGTGATTCCAGTATAGTATTGTCCAGTAGCTTACATGCCCATCAGAATTTAATTCCTTGAACTGTCCTTGGAGAGGGGAATTGGAGGCACAAAAAGTAAAGATCACGGGTTGAGATAAGAACAATTTACTGGAAACAACAGTGAAATAAGAAAATTAACAGTAACAGCAATAATATTAATAACAAAAGTGTACAAGAGAGAGGTGAGTGATTCACATGCAAAACATTCACCATGGAGCCCAACCCAACCACGCCATTATCCCCTAACACTGAAGCGAGACCCTTCCCTGGTCCCCAGAAAATGATGTGAGGTGGCATAGAATAACCCTCAGGTCCTCCTGGCTACTGCAAAAACTAACCCTGGCCTGGCCAAAATGCTGCATAGAAACCTGAGTCTTTAGCTTCCTTGTTTGCTTAAATGTTCTTCTGTTTTGTCAGTAGTACTGGTGCACTACACCCAGTTACACCTTCCCAGCACATCTTAGAAGCCTTTGCGGACTCCCCAAGGGCGTTTGCCAGCTGGTAGTCACTGTGCAAACCTGAAAGTCTCAAGGGATCCCAAGCCTAGCTATCAAAAGTGTCATGACGGATTCTTCTGCCAATATAACCTTTCTCTTCCTCACTCTTGGAGAAGGAAATTACGTGCAATACAAGTAAAGAATGTCATTCCATTCTTTTTCATAATCAAGACTTGCTCCCTCTTAACAAGATATGAAAAATGTGAACATAAGCCAGCGATTTCCATTGATTTCAGTGGGCTCTGGCTCAGGCTTTTAATGACACTGACTGATACACTTTTTCCAGATGTAGTCTTTCATCCATCAAACCATTCTGTTGTTCGGAGGAAATCTGGGATGTAAAGAACATCTGTCGCAATGAACATAAAAAGCACAGACCTGCTGTTACTAATGGGAAGTATTCTAAGGATCTTGGATTAAAAAAAAAAAGTTAATTAATTTTACAAGAATAATTACTTTGAATGTGAGTGCCAATGGCCCTTCTCACATAAAGCTTTTCCAATACAATCTTGTTTTGGTCTTGCTGAGGACAAAAAAAAATGTTTCAGCTGTTCTGACAAAAATCTTTGTAAATTGCTATAAAATAATTCTATTGAAGGGGTTTCTATAGCTTCCTTTTAAATTCTATTTGTTTATTATCTGTAAACAAAGAAGCTGAGCTGGCCTGGTTTGGATTTGTATAAATTATAATGAAATAATAAAACCTCTAAGCAATCAAGAAAGGAAATAACTGCTTTTAATGTCCTCTGTTAAAATGTAATTGTGACATTTAGGAATCAATTTGCTGTTTTTTCTAATATTCATTATATCACTGATTAGCACAATGTCTAGCAAAGACACAGAAGATGTCTTATTATAACAGATTTTATAACATCTAATCTGATTTTAATCTGGTTTTGCCAAATTGTATAGTTGTTTTCCTTGAAAAATTGTATTTTAAGAATTTGAGCTGATTTAAGATCCAATTTATTGCAAAAGAAAAGGCATTCAGTTATGCTAGAGCTGAGGAAAGCAATTGCCAAGACATCTTTGTTGAGGTTCCCTGCTGGCAGCATATGGCAAAGTTACTGGCACCTTGCCTGGAAAATGCAGCAAGAACTGATAGATCTGATCGCATTCTGTGGCTGGGGAGAAAATACATTGCAGTGAAGGCCACTCTTATGGCCTGCCACCATCAGTGGCCTGGCAAGAAGCACAAGTTCCTGAAAGCAGATCTGGGAAGGTGAAAGAGAAAGAGATCTTACCTTCCTAAGTAATGGCAGAGCCCCCAGAATAGTCTGTGCTAGAGCAGGACCTTCAGAAGTCTCTGTAATTCTGGTTTATGTGCTACTGTGGAACAAAACTCTCAAGGTATAAATGTTTTGAAAATAATAGCATATAAATGCATACAAATGTTTAAGATAAATCTTATAATAATTTAATATTTTTACAGGTTGGTCTCAAGTTTTTCTTGAGAGCTGGGATGAAATCCTGCAACTGCAGAACTTCTGAAAAAGCCCCAGATTTTCTTCCATACGGTCATATTGCTTGAACCAGACATTAAGAGTGATGACCCATTTGATGTAAAAAAATTGACTTATTTTTTCTTATTTGAAGTTAGCTTGGCAGTACTATTTTGAAGGGTTTAGTGGTATTGAATGGAGGGGGAATCTACTGTAATTATGATGGTTTATAAAGCAGAAATCCTGAAGAGACCTGAACATCTCCAGTCTCAAACTTGGACAAGACTTATAGCAATAAGAATCTACTCCATTCTTCCATGAAGATATTTGTATGCTAAATATCATCCTATAGCAACAATCACTTTTATGTTTATACAGATTCAGTACCCGTGACAATTTTAGGGAATGGAATTGATTTCCAGATTGCTTTATTATTTCTCAGACTTGGGAAATGCTGCAAAAATTAAAATAGAAAGGTTCTTTTCAATTAAACTGGCATGATTAATACTTCTTTATTTTTTTACTTTTTTTTTAATGAGATTGCCCAGCCACAAAGATGTCTTCTTAGTCCCACTGATGACAGGGTGCAGTTTCATATGAAGTCTGCCATTTTCCATTCTCAGTACTTACACCAAATTTTGTCATTATGAAACCATATACAGAGCCAGTTTCTGATCGGACAGAAAGCCACCCTACCAAGAAGCCCTGTGGTTCTAAGACCGAGTGATCCAGTGCAAGCCAGGGGCTGGGACACGGGGTCAGGAACACAACAAAAAGGCATGAGTGCCCAGCCTGACTGCCGCCCATGTCAGATCAGGTGTGACACACAGCTGCTGGCGGCTCCAAGGTCAGACCAGTCGGGTCTGGAGTGAGACAACACAACCCCATCACCCCTCTCCCATTCAGTTCTCCTGCATGTTTTCTGCTATTACATCCTTTACACTTGCAATTAGTACTGACCTGGAACTGGTCCAGATAAAACCTTTTTGTTCACCTCTTTTGCACAGCCTTATGTGAACTGCTGCTGAAACATGAGTACCCAAGGTCGAAGGATGGATAAAACTGTGTCTCCAAGTAGCACTTTCAGCTTACCGTGAATTAAAACTACTGTGTTACTTTGGCCTCAGTGATTCATTACCTTCTTTACTGTTTAATGTAATAAAAGCATACCTGTCTGTGTTCTCACTATTATTTATTTGTATTCTGTGACTCAAGTTGGCTCTAAAGAAAAATCATTTGTGGAATCCACAGTGCCTAGTCTTTGCTGTTGCTCCTCAAAGGACTCTTCTCTCTCTTCCAGATTCTGCAGTCATGAAACTCTATACCCGTAAATCAATCTGAAAGAAAAATACAACCTTGAAAAATCATGCCACCTCCCCTTTTAAATCAAATAGGAGAGCAGAGGGGTAGAGACAGGAAGCAAAAATTCCCACTGTACTGATTGGTTTCTTTAAAAATGCAATGTGGATTAGTTCTTTAGAACTCATTGCACTGGAATGTTCTGATTTTAAAATCACAAGTTATTTCAATTTGGCCAACTTTTAATCAAAGCTTGTTTTGCACAACAAACAAATATACTGAACTCAAGTTTGATTAGACAGATTGTTCTTGTAAGGACTTATTTATTTCAGTTTAAAAAAAAAATAGTTCATCTCCAGACTGGCCTCTTGCAGGAATTTTTAATTTTTATTTTTTTAATTTGTAATGATTCTGTTGTGAAGAGGTTGTGTAAATATATCCCTTACATTTTCACAAAGTTATTACTTTTCAGAGCTCCAGCACGTTAAATTACCCTTGGCAGAAGATACCAGTTCTAAAATTTATTCATTTCATCTGCATCTGTTCTGCGTTCCACGGAGAAAAGACAAGAGTACTGGGTGCTTGAACACTTTAGGAGTACTACATGTGTTTGTTAAGACAGCTCTTTCACACAAGTGCTGCTGTTCAGCTTATGTCTCCGTAAATAGGGATGGCAGCCTGAAAGAGGTGTTTCTTAAGGGCAAGTCCCAAAGTGGAAAAACAGATAGGCAAAGACAGCATCAATGGAGTAACATCTCAAAGTATACAAACTTGTAAGTTAGTCAGACAAATAGGTTAGTGAAAGACAGGAGTCAACTGTTTTGGACCAAGTACGTTCTGAAACCAGCAAGAAAACAAAACATTCTGTTGTCTTTAATCTGATTTCCTGTGTAATGTAAGGAGAAAACAGCCTTTCACAGAAAAAAAAGAAAATATGATATGAAACTCATTTTTAATTAAATATGCTAACTCTTATGTTCTGCCACTTCTCAAAGAAAAATTTTGATATCTTAGTACATATAAGGAGAAATATCAAGACATGCTGTAGTTTTCCCCTTCACATAATTTTCATTTCAGTCAGGAGTCTGCTGTTCAAATAAATTCCTGCTCAGAAGTCTGATTACAGTTATGTATTTCATGCAATCACACAATGTGAATCTTACAGATATGCTGTATATATGAGTCAAAGGAGAAGGATGAGCTCAGTCCCACATCAAAGCATGTTATTATCCTTTTCCCATAAATATAATAATACAATTCTCTACATTGAAATGAAGCTGTATTTAAAGAAAGGATAGCATGGGAATACTACTTCTTGATGAGTGGTACATCACACAATTTTTAACGTAGTAGAAGTTTCAAGAAAGAGTAAGTAAAACTCAAGAGTAACCAAACCAATTACTTTTGTGCACTTTTTGATAAAGCTTTTGTGATTTATTAAAGACAGATATTGGGATACTTTGTATTCTTTAGAACAGAACATTGAGTTTTATACTAATCTAGACAAAAGCATATACAAAAAATAGCATTCTTCAAAATGAGTGGATGCAGCACTTTAATCTGCATCCTGGCTGAAACATGGTCTATCTCCCTTCTCCCAAATAGCATATTTATTTAGTATTTACCCAGAAAGGAGACAAGCTGGATTTCAAGTTCCGCTATGCTAGGAATATCTGCATGAGTCAAACAAATGTGATAATTTGAGATATTGCAAAAGGACAATGGCTTAGAGGTTCTTTACAAGAACCTGTCACTGCCCTCCCATGCCAATTTTGTTTATGTCTGGATTATATATACTTCATCTGGCAAAGCCACAGAAAGGTTTAAACCATTGCTAATATATCAAGTGCTTAGCCCCAGTTATATGCCACTGTCCGCAAAATCAGGCTGCTTACAAAACTCATCAGCCCTTGCAGTGTCTGATGTCATAGCCCTCGTAGGAAGAACCCCAAAACTAATGTTTTTGCACAGCATGAACCATGTCAAAATAGCAAGAAACAGATATTATTAGATGTTCTGCACAAGCACTCCAGGTCTCACCAGGTTCATATCAGGATACTGCAGATATCTTGGTTTTGCTCTGAAGGGTAATGTAAGCATGAGATTTATCCAGAAACACCTTCTCAAATGCAACTGAAGTCTATCTCTGTGCATCAGCTTTTATCTCCAGTGATTTTGGCAAGGGCCAAATATGACATTCTGAAAGAGAGATTTATTCTAGCTCTAGCTCAGATTGCTTCTGGGAACCACCCATATCTGTCTACTGATTTCAGAAGCAAGGCTTGCTTAAACTGAACTCCTAACTTTTGCATTTCTAAACTTTTGTGGACAGTATTGCCCCCAGTGCACTGTCATTCTCTGAAACACATGCAAAATACCCTCCACACCCATCCTTTTCAGATGGCTCTGTTACCCGACAGTGCCAGGATCTGCAACATGATCCAAAGACCCCTAAAGGAATCAATAATAATAATTCTGTCATCTGGTATTAGCAGCTGGAATGATGTATCTCGTCTTGCTGTGATACATAAAACAGACTGGATTTCTCAACTACCTGAAAAACATTCTTCTGCAATTTCTATTCAGTAATCCTTTCTACTTTGCAAATACTAACCTTCCTCTAAAAACTACAGCAGAAAAGAGAGGCAAATGTTTTCCCTGGAAAGTACATGAATAACAACCTTACGTCCAAAACAGCAGTATCTGTCCTGTTCATAAATCGCAGGAATCCCTTGTTACCCTTTCCATAAAGAAAACAAAAGCAGACGGCTCTTGTTAGTGGAAGACAGATGAGATTTTTCTCCAGCCTAGGTTTGTGGAAAATAGCTTGATCAGAATTATGTCTCATCCTGTCCTCTAAAGGCTCTATCACTGTCTTAAATGAGAACAAGTTTCGGCTTACTGAAACTGCTAGATTTGGAAGACTTATTCTTTCTACAAATAGTGGTTCCATTAAAATACTGTCATTCTCCATGGAATTTAAGAATACAGAAAAATAAATTAGAATACAAAATCTATTTATACTTTTCTAACTGCGTAATCCTTTGTTGGCACAGCTTTTGCAGTTAGTGCTACAGCAATAAGACTATATAAACATGCACAGTTTTCATGTTTCTTTGTTATTACTGTATTGTTCCCTTTAATATCTGGAATACATAGTGAACATGAGATCTCATGTATAATTCCTTACAGTTGTTGCACAGCCAAGTATACGTTTTGTGTATGTGTGTGTGTGTGTGTGTGTATTTCTACATTTCAGAAGCTGCCTCTAAGCATTTTGCTCTTTCCCAGACTGTCTGCTTGAGTCACTCCTGTGGCAGCTGCAGTAGTTTCTCCTAAGCAGCAATGTGTCCTGGAAAGGGCTGTCAATACTAAACGATCATTTTCTGGCAAAGGAGAACAGCTTTAATCAGAGAGCAAACTCTGATCAAATTTTTATAAATAATTAGCCAATAGCTGATGAAATATTATAGTTTTTATTAGAGTGACTCTGTCATGACAGACATGGAAATACATGACTTGTCTCAGTTGGTATAGATTCCCAGCATAAAAAACAAAAAAAATCAGCTGAGACGTGAGTACATTTTGCTAAAACTATGTGCAAACAAAAGATTAACCAAAGACTAGCTTGAATTTTGAACATCAGAGCACAGGACTCATAAGAACTGTCTATTTCTTCCCTGGCATATGTAAAAGAAATGAAACAGAATGGTCCTGGAAGTATTATTCAAACATACTTCTCCTTACTCCAAAGCAGAAACTAAAAAGCATACTTTAACCTCCTGTATTAAGATGAAAGATCAAAAGCCTTGAGACAATTACAGGCAGTAGAAACAGAAGCACCTTTAATTTGTCTCTAGTAAATCGTTGCTGAATAGTTGAAGCAGCATCTTGTTAAAAACAATTTCAGGTAACAGTCCTGCTTACATTTTTAGTGATGGTTTTGAATTTCTATTGATCCATTAAACTTATCTTTTATTTATGGAGTTCAGATAGTTTTTCAATCAAACACAAGAGCAGCTTAGAGGGAAATGCTATCTATGGGTACAATTCAACGAAAGAGATTATCTGTAAAAGGGCACTGATCAGTGTAATTTGTAGGGGGATCATTTCAGTAACTTCTTGTGGTCTTCTGGTCAGATTCAAGCCATCCAGTTGGGTGAAAGCTGTGTGGAGCCTGTATTTCTGCATCCCAAATTTTGGCAGATTATATAACTTAAAACAAACTATATTTTAAATATCAAGACCAGCTGTTTTCATTTGCTCTTTTGAATCTAGAAAGTAAGCAGGAACAGGGACCACAATTAATTTAAGTACTTGATTCTCAGCTGTTATGCTTTTTCCCTGTCATTCTTCTTACTTTCTGTTCCTAATAGTCATGGAATGATATCGCATTTAAACACCCCCACCCCCATATATTTTATAAATATTAGTATTTGAACCTGACTATTTTCATCCATTTGGAATGTCTTATTATTTCATTTCTGGTTCTCTCCCATAACTACTGAAGTCTTTCAAATGAAAAGTTTTATTTTCTGTAAATAAGATAAACTCTTGCTGGTGACCTCTTTTCCCTTGTGGGATCTGTTACTTGAGGTTCTCCCACTGTCTCAGCCCATGTTGCTCCAAAATCTCTTGAGAAAACGTACTGAGCCAGATTGGTATCTGTTAACTGGCAGCTACAAACACTCCATTCTCCCTTATGGACAACTCGTACAGCCACCTGGTTCACTGTGAAATATACACCTCAAGAGGTTTTCTGGTCATGGAACAGGTAAGAACACTTTTATGCTAAGAAATGTCCTGACTGATGATTCTTTGTATACTCTGTACAGACAAAGAACTTCCCTCTAGATGTTTTATGCAGATTCAGTAATAACAACTTATGATAGCTGAGGAACTGGGATTTTAGAAAAATTATACTCAAGGACAAAATTTTAAATACTTGTGAATGCATTCACATTTTGTCAGAAGATGCTTCAGTTAGAGAAAGAAAAGTTAATGCTTCATTTTATTACTGCTAATTTCACTTTTGCTAAATAGCACATAATCATGTGGTCACTCTTGTATAGAGTGTATTTATTTTTGTTTTTTTTAAAAAAGCCTTTATTTTACAATAAGGATTTACCTGCTTTAAAGCAATTATAATTACATTAATGCTACAGCAGTCTATTATAACTGTACACTTAATAGAAGTGTAATATTGCAGAAAATCTGTACATTTGGGCTTATAACAAAGTTTACAAATAGCACTGTAAAAACTCAGGATACAATTTGTATTTGCAATATAAATGAATAACTGTAAGTTATATACATAAGTGCAAGTGAACTAAAAAAGCTTTTCTGTCCCAATATTTTTCTTTGACCTGCTGAGCAGATTATAAACTCTCTAATAAACAATTCTTTCCTTAGTGACATAACATACAACCACTTTTGCCAAGTTTTTTTTTCATTTCCAGATCTCTAGGAGGCCTATTTAACAGAAATTTTGCTTCTGTGATTGATAGCAGGTTATGCTGCATAACATGTCCCTAAATTGTATAAAATTATTGTGTACTTTTAATGGATATATGGAGACAGGAACCTTTATCAAAGCATAATTTTGACAGACATAAATGAGAGAAGTGGAATATTTCCATATTATACATTTCAGTACTATTAATTTTTAATTTCTTCTTTGTTATAGCCCTTGTGCTGTTTTCACATTTCTAGTAGTTTACTTCCTTTCACCACAGTTCTCTTAAATGCTAGACATATTTTTGTTGCAGTTTAAAAAAAAAAAAGTGGTTTCTAACCTTAATTTTTTTTGTTCTACTTTTTTTTTCTCTATAAGCATAGAATTTGACTTAACTAGCTCTAATATTTTGAAATTCTCAAGGCTTTTTTTTTTTT
>VYZT01056152.1:0-19815 GCA_013400735.1 Pomatostomus ruficeps | reverse complement strand
CTGCGGCGGCGGCGGCTGCGGCGGCGGCACCTGCCGCGGCGGGGGCCTCGGTGACATTGGGGCTCGGCGGTTGAAGGGGGAGGCAGCGCTGCGGAGCCTGCAGAGAGCGAGAGCTTCGCCCGCACCCGCCGCCACCCGACCGCCGTCGCCACACCGCCACCACCGCCATGGTGCTACGCGTTATCCTCACCCACGCCAAGAAGCACCCGGCCGTGAGTACCTGGGCCCGAGTACCTGGGCCCAAATACCCGGCCCCGCGCCCGCCCTCTCCTGCCGCCGCTCGGTGCCCCCGGCCGTGCCGGCCGCCGCCTCCTCGCCCATCCGGCTTTTGGCATTCCTGTGCGTGCCGGGCCCCTGGACCGGCCGGAGCTGGTAGAACACACACGGTCAGGTCCCCTTTTTCGCCGGTCTCTGCGGCCTTGCTTGTGCTGTAAGGCTCGAGGTGGCCCTTTTGTTCTTCTTGTGCATCAGTTTTCCCCCACGCTCCCACTCCCATGGTTTTGGTTTTTAATCTTGACTATAGACGGTAGGGGCTGTTTTGGCAGTGGAGGAGCGGATGTGTGTCTTTCAGTAGCGCGCGGTGACGGGATTTTTGGTTTGGTTTTGGTTTCTCTAGAGGTAGGAGTACTTTTTTCATACCTGTTTCTTCATAGCTGTTGGTTCCTCAATGACCCCAGGGATGTCCTGCAAACAGGGAGCTTATACCAAGGGTTTAGAGGGCCACACTTTTGTGGTTCGAAGTCTGCAAGATTGTTCTTTGGTTTGCCATAGCTGCAGTCAGAAATGCTATGTATTAATACTATTTTGCTATATTGTACTATGATATTTAATTTTTTTGTTGTTGTTGTTATTTCAGTTGATCCCTCTGTTTGTGATCATTGGATCTGGAGGTGTTGGTGCAGGCCTGTATCTCATGCGTTTGGCAATGTTCAACCCTGATGTGAGGTATGTAAACAGTGATCCCCAGTGCCAGTCCTCTTGCTGCATATGTTACACTGCACTGCCTTGCTTTTTATGGTCCTGGAGGCCCTACTATCTTGGTCCAGTATCACTTGACACTAAGTGTGTGGAGCCTCCTTTGATCTGGAGATTTCTTTGTATACCGTGATATTTAGAGACTACTGACAAAGGACAGTGCCTTTTTCTGTGGAAGCTTGCTTGGATGGGTGACTCCATGGCCTAATAACTACAGTACATATATGAATATTTTTTTTTAATTTTGACTATAGTGTTAATATTCTCTAACATCTTGCATTTCTCTCAATAGCTGGGACAGGAAAAATAACCCAGAACCATGGAACAAAATGTCTCCCAGTGACCAGTACAAGGTAAAATGAGAAATACAGATTTTTAGGAAGCATAATATTAGAGGTATAGCTGCTTGCTTTAGTATGTTTAATTATACGGAAAAGTAGTTGAATGAGTAATGTATTTCCTATGTGCAGCATTTGTTTGTCTCTAGAACTCTGAGCAGAGATGGCTGAGTTTGAGACTTGAAACTTTCCTAATGATGGTTGATAATGATGTGAAAGGAGTCTATATGAAAGCAGTAATATCTATTGCACTGTAAGGAAAAGAGGAACTATATATGAGAGGAAGAATTTACTGGCTCATAATACTCAGAAATAAACTACAGAGAGAAGGACAAAACACCAGAAGTTCTGAACTACAGTTTTCTAAACTCTGCGGTGTTGTCCTTTGCTCATGAGAAGCACTGCAGGAAAATGTCAGTGTTTAACATAACCATGAATTCAGTTCTGCAGTTGATTTTTTAAAAACAAAATAATACTGTAAGTAGCTGGAGTCAGTAGAAATGTTCTTTAGCAGATATTCAACTAATTTCATTGAACTAATGAGGAAGCATGCAAAGATATCTAAAACATTTGGTAGTTCATGGAAATCATAGAATCATTTATATTGGAAAAGACCTCCAAGATTATTGTGTTCAACCTTTGACTGAACACCATTTTGTCAACTAGACCACAGCACTAAGCCATGTCTAGTCATTTCTTCTACACTTCCAAGGATGGTGACTCCACCCCCACCCAGGGCAATCTGTTTCCATGTTTGACAATCCTTCCAGTAAAGAAATTCTTCCTGATGTCCAACCTAAACCTCTCCTGATGCAGCTTGAGGCTGTGTCCTCTTGCCCTGTTGCTGGTTGCCTGGGAGAAGAGGCCAGCCCCTACCTGGCTACACTGCACCCTCCTTTCAGGGAGTAGCAGAGAGTGATAAAGTCTCCCCTGAGCTTCCTATTCTCCAGGCTGAACAACAACAGCTCCCTCAGACACTCCTCGTATGACTTATTCTCTGTACCCTTCCCCAGCTTCATTGCCCTTCTCTGGACACAAGTCATGTTTTAATCATGTTTTATAGAAGTGCTGTTTTAGCTGTAGAAAATATTTTAATGTTATTCTCAAGCTACGAAAAAACCAAACCTACTGTGTTGTGAAAGCTGGTGTCTTGTTTGGTACCATACAGTACTATTCCAATCATTGAAATAAGAAGAAAAACCCCACACTTTGAAATAAAACAGGTTGCGGTTCCCTTAGACGTCCGTGAAGAACATAATACTTTGTTTTCTTTGCCGATTCTGGAATGTTGCTGGTTTGTAAATATCTAAACTAGGCAAATCCATCATAGTGCACAGCACAAATTCTTTTTAAGAGTGCGTGACTTGTGTAGCATTCCCCTTCTGCCTTAATATGCAAACACAGCCTCAGGGTTCGCCATATTTGGATGTGTGTATCATTGGGGACATTTTTTTCCAAATCTGCACTGTGGGAAATGAAAAGGACATATACTCTAATTTGAGGATGACTCTTCAGTATAAAGTTACTGTTGTACAAGAATACAAGTCTTAGCTTTTGATGAATATTTTTTTTCTGTTGTAAACTTCTCTTTGTCATATTAACTTCCTCAGTCTTTTTCCATAGAAAAAGAGTTGAAGACCTGGTCATTACTGTAGGAGTTACACAGAAAGCTGTAATTTGAATGTGATGTAGGCTGTTTTGTTTTCTTCGAGAAAGTTAAATAAAAATTAAAAATTGGGTATGACTAAAATAAGCTAATAGTTGTGTGATTTTCTTTCTTTTGTTGTTTTTTTAAGAAAAGTTGCTATCACATGCTTGATGTCAAGTCAGGTTGGGATGACAAAATAAGCAGTTAGTCATTGTCCTCAGTGACTTTTTGCATTGTTCTGGATTGCTTGTAATAGTGTCCAATTATAATAATATAAACTGAGTGTGTGAGAGGATCTGTTCTTGCTTTCATTCTTCCTTGTCAACCTTTGCAGTTCTAGATGCAGCTACTTAAACCAAACTTGGCTTTTACAGCAGTGCTCTAAATGTTCACAGACACTGTGCTTTGTGCCACTTGGCAAGCTGGCTTTTGCCTTCAGTGTACAGGAGCCATAGGTTTTGAGCAAAATGCATAAATTCAGCAGTACTTTATAAAGGTGCTCTGAATGGACTTCTAATTCTGGGGGTTAAGAAGAGACACTTTTTTTTCTAGTGGAAGACATGAGCACTGCCTCCTTTTAAATGCAGAGCTTCTAATAATGAGTGTAGAATTAATATTAAGTTGCTGCTCATCAAAAGTTTTTATTTATTTATTATTGTCCAGTTTACAGACTCAAAATATGATTTCAGTTTCCTGACGTGAGTTCAAGTGATGCATATTTTTAGTAAATACCAGGGAAAATGTGTAGGCAAACTTCTTAACTAATATTTTTTCCCCTTCTCTTTTTTAGTTCTACTCAGTTAATGTGGACTACAGTAAACTGAAAAAGGATCGTCCTGACTTCTGAAAACACACCCATGTCCATAAGCTGCACAGAAAGGTCTTCCGGAAGCCGTCCGCACAAGTGTCATGCTTAATCATCCAGGAAATAATCAAATTTGCCTCACGCAGCACTAGCTCATGTGTTTGAAACTGTTTTGATGAGGCTTAATAAATGTTTAAAACTTGAAGTGTCTGCTCTTTCATTTTGCAAAAGGACAATATCATCCTATTAACAGTTTCTAGTGTATAGTTTGTCAGTAGGTAAAAGCCAATTCATGTTTCCTCAACAAGAAAGCAAAGGTGTCATAAAGGCTGTCATAAAAAGGCTTTATGCTCAGTGTGTTGATCTCAGAAAAATATCTGCATGCTCATGCAGTTATACCAAACTTCAAGGATTTGAAAGCATGTATTTATATGTGTACATATATATATTTTTTTAATAGCACCTGAATTTATCTACTTGCCACTTAAGGAAGTTTCAGCTGCAGAAAAGTCAGTGCCAATAAGTCATTATCCATCAGGGAGGCAGCAGATGTTGCCATATGTTGCTGGAGAGAAGGAAAAAAAAACGAGTTCTCCAAAAGGTTTTGTTTTCTTTCTTTTTTTTAATTTTCAAGTCAAACAGGTTTTTTTAATAAGCAGGAAGACAACTTTCAGTATTTAAAATTCTACAAACATTCGCAAGATTTCTTGTGGATCATGGTTTTAAGGAAGGGAAGCACATAGCAAAAAAGGATACAGGTTTTGGGAAATAATTAACTATTCATATAAGAACAAAAATACCTTTTAGGAAGGGAAAAGTCCTATACTTCAGTACTTTGCTGAGTCTTGCTATGGGAAGACCAAAAGAAAATATTTTTGCAAGTCCGTAACATCGTAGGTTCTTTGTGTTTTACTGTGAACATCTGGCATTTCTTTGGATAAGGGATATTAATTCTGTACTGTCTGACAGAGTGCAGCTGTTCTTGATACTCTGCTTAAAGTAGGCTCCAAGAATGTAGATAACTATAGCAACTATTACAAGTAATAAAGTCAAATCAAACAGGAAGAACTTTTATTGGAGAAGAAAAATTATTCTGTGGTAATTGCAAAATAACATATTTGCAAAGCCTTCATATTTTATATGGAAAAACCTTGTAGGTAAGTTGATGTAGTTCATTTGGTAGCAGTTCCTATATGTCTTCGTTATGTACTGAACGGGTGGATTCACTCACAGTTTTCATTTGCTTGTTTGAGAGGCCCATGTGAAGTTTGCATAAGAAAATGTGTGTTACGAGAGACATCCAGCTAGTTGTGAGCAAAGCCTGTAGGTCTCCATGGGGAATGATTGTTCTCTGGATCCAAACAGAACGTTCTGTTGCAATACTTTTGTTCAGTTTTAAAAGTATGTTGTGTAAAAATGGGAAGTGTGTTTTGTAACATGCTAGCTGGCAGTTCGTTTGGATTTTCTCTCTTAAAATACAGATTCTCTGGACATTAAGACAAATATCCAGGAAGTAAACCTGATTCTTAGGAGACACAGATTATTCCTTTTGTGCACAGCTGATGAAAGCATCGGATCATGTCTTCCTTAATAAAGGCACTTACAATAAATACATATTTCAAATATATTTAGCAAGTACTTAACCTGTTTAAATTTTAAATACAGATTGACTAGAAACAAAAGGCAATTAATTCAATGTTACTTGTCTTTTCTAATTGCAGCATACTCGTTCCTAAAAGTACACAAAACTTTAAGTCTTCTAAGTTTATTTATTCTAAAAATCATTATCCTGAGGGGACATTTTCTCCTTTTTCTTTTAGGGGTATACTTCTGTCCTGTGTTAAATGTAGTGGACAATAGTCGTCATTACTTGCCATACTTAAAAGTAACAAATATTTTAAGAGGTTTCGCTTTTTTGTTTCTTTCTTTTTCTTCCTTTTTCTTTCTTTTTCTTTCTTTCTCTCTCTCTCTATTTTTCTCTCTCTCTTTCTCTATTTCTTTCTCTCTGTTTCTTTCTCTCTGTATATTTCTTTGCATTTTTGTATGGTACTGCTGTTGAAAGAGAGCTAGTTTTGCAAGTTGGCAATATTCTATCTGTATTAAAATATTCAAGGATCTTTAAAGCTGCTTCTTTAAAACCATCATCTACCTCTTTCTTCATGAAGCCAAAAATGGTATTCCCTGAAGAAAGCATGAAAAAATGGCTGCAGTTTGGATTCTTAGGATTCCATCTTGTATTTATCTTTGGCTATTAACTTTTATGAAACTTTTATGAAATCCCATCATTAGTAGGAAAAGTGAAATCTTTCATTAATGCTGTGGCTTGTCATTTCGTATGAGCAGATGTTGTGTTGTCTGAAAGAGACTGATACTCTGCTGTCTTCGGTTTCAACAGAGATGGATACAGCTGCTTGGTTTCCATATCTGGCAGATTTTTTTGGAATGGTCAGTGTGGACCTGGTCTTCATGTCCTTTTCATGAGCTACATACAGAAGATTCGCTCTTATTTTTGCTCTACAGCATTGTGCCTGCCACTGTCAAGTTTTTGTTAACAGAGTTATTCTATGCCTCCTTATCAGTGGTGCTGATATGCAGCAGGGTGATTAAATCTGAAATTAATTCTGTCCATCTAGAATAGAAGGATTTACAGGTTTCCATAGTTCTGGCATATGAACACATACTCCATAGAGCATGTTGAAAAATTTGTTATTTGCCTGCAGTAAGGAAAGCTCCTTGTGGGTATAAAATATCTAGCTGCCTCTAAGAAATTAGAAGGATGTGCCTGATATTAAAAAAAAAATTTAATTTTTTGGTGGGATTTATAGCCAAATGTCATCTGAGGAATATGTTTCAGATCTGTTTTCGAGCTCTGCTTTACCTTTAAAATTAGTTTGGTGTGTGACTATTGAATGACCTTTAAAATAAGGAAATGTATGTTTAATGCTGATTCGCTTATAACACTGTCAGGAAGAAAGATTGAGAAGTTATTACAGGAATTTTAAAAATGTATTTTGAATGGGTTATTTAAAAAAATTAGAGTTGTGCAAGTGCAAAGTTATTGTTTCTACTGACTAGCCAGCCTTACTATGAAGCAACTAGATGAGCTACAGAACCATTTCTTTGGGACAAAGTGAAGCACAACAGATCTGTGACACCTACAGAAAACAGGTGTTCACTAGCATCATTGCCACTGTAGGGTTTTTTAAATATTACTTAATAGAAAACTTACTCTTCAGTCCTCTCTTTTGAAATCCAGAAGCTGGTCGGCTTCATGCTGTTGTGATCCGTTCACTTTTCCTTAGAAGTGGTCTTGACATCTGTATTCAGTCTTGAGAAGTTTCTGTGAAGTTCAAATAATTTCATCTCCTCCTCTGATCTTTATGCTTCTTGAGAGTGTCTCTAGACACTGCTATGATGGCATATTTCCCAAATGTGTGCTAATTCTGGTGGTGTGCAGTTTGGAAGAAATTTGGTTTGGGTTTTTTTTCCAATAATTTCAAAGTGGTACTATCTGTGGTTGGTAAGGCTTAAAACTTTCTTAGTAAGGATGACATGAGCCAGTCCAGTGCAAGAAAATAGACATCTCTTCCATTGTTGAGAAGCAAACCCATTTTTAGCATCCAGAGCTATATTTATCTGAACCAGAAAAATCATTTGCATTTTTTTTCTTTTTCTCCTTTTTGAAAGTTTCATTTAAATGAAACAATAAAGTAATTTTAAGACTTTCTAAGGTAACATGATTCTCACAGTTACAAGGTGAAGAACCTAAGACATCACCACACTTTTTTATTTTAAGTCATAATCAGTGATGCTTTAGGTAATGAGTATGCAAGTAAAGGCAAGAAAAATGTGTTCAAACTTATGATAGTTTGCTATCAGCATTTACCTGACATTCATTTGCTACTAGATCTGACACAAGACTGGCAAGTGGAACTCCTGCAAGAGTCAGCAAGTTCTGAAGATGATCAGAAAATAGTTTATTAACACATGGCAATGCAGACATGACAAAGAAGAAAAGAAATTCTGCTGGTAATATTCTCGGGTATTGTCAATGCTTTATAACAGTCACCTAAAATAATATTTCTAGGGTCATTAATTTGAATTACTTTGGACAAAATCATGCACTACACCATTTACAGTTCATCACTATAATGTAAAGACAACTTTACAAGAGAACTGCACAAGCCATAATCCAATAGACAAATTTATAGACTTGTTTTTTTCACATTGGAAGCAAACTAACTATGAACATGAAATGTTTTCTAATTTTAGTTTCTTTACTGCAGGCAAATGAAACAAACTGCTGAGAAGGTAATGAAAACAGATTACTTAATGGTGAAAGATCTGAGTGCCATTCTTTTTCTACCAGTGGTGCCACTGCTGGAATTTAATGGAGTGGCACCAGAGTATCTGAATGAAGATTTTGATTCTAGCTGTTTAAAAATAGTGTTGAATCTAATAAGATTTCCTCAGTACTGATAGCTTTTTTCTTCCCCTACACTGAGAGCAGGAAGATAGCAAAACTCATTATTAACATGAAGAAAGCAGAATTTTATCCCAGTTTCAAACTCCATGCTCTAGTTCCACTTACACTTCATGATACTCTCTAGAATTTTGTTAAGAGTGTTAAGGGGATAATTTGCTTCAGATGTTTTTATCTTCATGTTGTGTCAAACAAATTTAACTTCCTAGATTTTTTTGAAGCTTAAGGGAGGAAAATTCAGCCCAATGACAAAGATAACATGCTTAAAATGACCAGAGAAGCTTTTTTTTTTTGCATGTGAAAATAATCTCTCTCCTCCCCCTTTATAAAAACCCAGGTAAGTTTAGGAAGTATTCCAAGAGAAAAAAAAAAAGAGCAACAGACATATGATAAAATAGGCAGATGGAGCTGTATCAGGTTTTACATCAATTACAGTAAGTTCTTGGATTTAGTACAGGAGCTATCTTAGTTTTTGTCCTTCAATTTCTGCATGTATTTGGCAATGCAGAAGTTGTTTGTTACACCTGCCATGACTGCTTGGCCTATTAGGATGCAGTGAGAATTAGGCTGAGAGTAAAGAGAAAAGCATAACATTCCAATGGGTTTAAATTACTGTGCAAAATAAAAAAGCGGTAGCAGAATAACTGCAGAAGAAGATCTGATGCACTGTCTTCTGAATTTAGCTTACTAATGCTGTTTGTATTACTGCCATGGTGTGAAATAAAAATAAAAACAATTCCATGAGTAATTTTGAAAATAGCATTCTTTCTTTCTGCATTGCCTCATAACAGCATAGTTTCTAAAACATTCCAATAATGTAAAACAAACATGTGAACTATGTTTGAACTGTATGTATTTTAATTTATGCTTTCTTTTAATGACTTCATTCTCAGGAACCATGTATATGAGTTTAAGCTCGTAGTATTTCCTGTCTCATCCTATGTTATTGTTTCTGAACAAAACTTGTCTTACGCTTTCAAATCAGAAAAGGGTTTCAGAAGATCTTTCATCTTAATTCTAATTTTATTTTTATGTGTGAAACTGAAACACCTGCATCACCAGAAAGAGTTTATCAGCAGATAAACTCAAAGCATTGGAGCAGGTACCCTGCCACTTTTTCTGTAATGAAGTGTAGCATAGTAGGCAGTTGGATATGACTCTCACTGAAATAAGAAAAGAGAAAATTTCAGGAGATGTTTTATGCTGGTGGCACAACACCTAAATATGAAAGAACTCTTTTTCATGGATGGATGGATGGATTGTGAAGAACCACCACCTGACCTGCTTTTTATCCAGGTCCCTAGCAATTGTTTGCTTTTGTCAATCCCTGGCAGAGGGGAATAAGGTCAGGAGTTGACTAATGGCCCAGACTATAACAGCTGAGTACTTAAAAGTGTTCTAGACTGCCGTGCAGTGTTTACAGAGTGAGGATAAAAAAGATGACTCCAGTCTTTCCTGTTTCCCATATCAAAGCAAATCTTGCATAGCTGGCCTGGTAGCTGGAGCAAAGATTAGCTGAGTTTTTACAAATTCTACAGTTTATTAACCTGCACTTGGGCTGCTAATGCACAGAGAACCATGGGCAAAGTTAAAATGAGATCCTCAAATTTAAAGTATTTTGCCAAATAACTATTACCACCACAGAGCACAGTATGCAGTGGTCAGGCAGTAGACATGATTTATATTGTGCATAGTAGTAGACCTCCTAATCCTGGAGTGTAGGTGCTTGCCCCAGCAGTCGAATAAGTCACGTAGCTGCATTTACGGGCTCATGGAGCTTAAACAGTCTGCTTCAGGAACAGTGGAGCTCTTCTGAATGAAACTTAATATTCCATTATCTACCTGTGTGCACATCAAATGCAAAATAAACAGTCCAGTACTTTGTCTGAAATTCTATTTGGATGTATTTTACTGTTTCTCAGTCATTACAGAAGGCTTTTATGTGAAAGAAGAATGAGCTTTTGGAGACCCCAGAAAGAGAGATTTGTTACATCCAAAGCAAGGAAAATGGAGAGACAGAAAGAAGCAGCCTACTCACTCAGGCATAGGAAAGCAGAAGATGTAAAATGTGCAGTGGAAGTATAATTAATTCCTCCATTACAAATTACTGTCACAGGGAAATGTTTTTGTACATGAATTCTGACATAGAAAATTGGATGGATTTTTTTGTTTGTTTGTATGTTGCATTTATTGAAAATGAAAAAAGCTCAGTGACAGCAGTATATAAATGTGTATAGGTATGTTGCTTAAGGTCTCCATTTTCTTGTCTTTAGTCTTATTCTCTCATCCTCTCCTCAGCTAGATAGCCAGGGTTTCTGCTTACCACTCTGAGAAATCTGCTTCACTCATATATCTTCCTCTTGTCAGGAGCTTTCCTTCTGTGAGGCTATGCTATTTCCTGACATGCTGGAATCACTGGCTACTTTTGCGTTAAAAAGAAATAGCATCTTTTCCCATCAACATCTCATTACAGCTGTGTCACCAGATGTCCAAGTAAGTAGTAAAGTTATCCAAGTAAAACTTTTTAGAATTTGCAACAGAAACCTCACTTGACACCAAAATGTTTACTAACAAATGGGTGATCTGATGGAAGCCCGATCTCTCTGAAAAAGAAGGGATCTCATGCCCTGGGCAGAACAATACCACTGTACATTAAAGAGATAAAATATTGTTACTTCTTTAAATATTGTATGAGTATGTTATTTGGTAGGAAAAACCCAAATAAATTTAGTGCCACATACAGAAAGAATATAATAAATATTCTACTTAAAAATGCAACTGTAAAGGACACAAAGGTATTTGTGTTCTGTATTGTTTTGTTTTCTACTAAAAGACTGTTAATACCAAGTAGAGATCTTTGTAGATCCAGAAGGGACACATACAGTGTTACTTGCTTCAAACCAGATTTTGTATTATTGTAAAAGGTACCTGTTGAAATTAAAAGACAGTTCCCCATCAGCTACAGCAGGCTTTGCATTAAGAGCCTGTTGACTATTTTAGGTTCCATGAGGAAAGGAAGGAATGTCCATGATGATATTTTCATGTCACTGTAGTCAAATGAAATTTTGTGATTGCTTACAATGAAATCAACACTTCCCTTTAGGATTGAATTTTCAGTAGGATTTGGTCAATTTTCTTCATAGTAGCTAGTATAAAGCTGTGTTTTGGATCTGTGTTGGAAACAGTTTTGATAACAGGGATGTTTTAGCTATGGCTGAGCAGGGCTTGCACAGTCAAGGCCTTTTCTGCTCCTCATCCCACCAGCAAGCTGAGGGTGCACAAGGAGCTGGGAGGGGACAGAGCTGGGACAGCTGATATGAACTGACCAAAGGGATATTCCATTCCATATGGCATCATACCCAGCATATAAAGCTTGGGAAGAAATTGAAAGAGTGGGATGTTTGGAATGATGGAGTTTGTCTTCTCAAGTAATGATTAGATGTGATGGAACCCTGCTCTCAAGGGATGGTTGAATACCTACCTGCCCAAGGAAGCAGTGAATGAATTCCTTTTTTGTGACTTCTGTTCCACCTATTAAACTGTCTGTATCTCAACCCGTGAGTTTTCTCATTTTTACTCTTCTGATTCTCTCCCCCATCCCACAGAGGGTAAATGAGAGCAGATCTCTGGGACTTGGTTGCTGGCTGGGGTTAAACCATGATAGGTGGAGGTGGTTCATAAAAGCTGCTTTACAAATCCAAGGTGTCAGAGAGGAGTCTTAGAGCTACTTCTTATATTTACTATTTTGTACATGCACACAAATACATTTAACTTTAGCAAGTTCAGTTGTCACACAATTTTTTGACTCAGTGATTTTAATTCTGTAGAATGCGTACTATTTTGCATTTTATCTCTGTTTCCTAAGCCAAATAGACCTTGCTTTTTTTAAGCAATCTTGACTATATTAATTTTCTTAGGACTAATTAATGCATGCAACTTCCAACAGAGAAGAAAAATTAACTTCTGATTTCTAGTGAGAGGTGTACTTGGATGTTCTGGTGAGTGCTGTCAGTTAAAGGACCATACGGCTTGCTTTCAAGTACACCCTGAGCCTTAAGGAAACTTGTTCAGCAGAATCCTGTGCCCCACAGCAGTGTGACTTTGGGGAAACAAGCCTATTTTTTCACAGTAGTAGCAGTCCAGCCACGACGATAGCACATGGCATCTGTTCAAGCCAGCAGAGGTACCTCACACTGTCATCAGGCCACGGCTGCTGGTGTCCGGCCTTGCTAAGAGCCATCTCAATTACTGCAGTGCAGCACTGCCCTCTGTCTTGTGAACTTATGTGGTCTGGAACACACTTTATGATTTTAAAGGGCAAGACTGAGGGATTTAGAGCATTTAATGAGAAAAGAACTATGGGAACTCTGTGGTTTTGTGCTTGCAAACTACAAAATGCAAACAGGATCAAGAGCATACATTAAAAGTAAGTGATTATTTTGTACAGCTGAGAGTTTAAAATACTTTCTACCAAAGTGTGCACATATATGCACACAGTGCATGCCTTATATATAGATATAGTACACACGCATATGAAGTATTTTTTAATATTTGCACTTCAGGTTGTATATTCCACATTAATATAGTGACATTCACGCAGCCACTACAGAGCTTACATATCCTGTGGTAGTTAAGTGGCATATGGTCTTCTTCATGAGCATGGTGTGTCCTTTTGCAGCTGAATCTCTGTAGGGACATCAGTTCTTGGAGGAGAGTCACTCGTTTTGGGGAAGCAGAAGGCAAGATGTCTCAGCCGAGCTCTGTGTTGCCAGGGCTGGAAGTGGTCCACCGAGCGCTGCTCTGAGCCAGCCCTTCAAGCCCTTCCAGCTGCACCTACATCTGTGCATCATTAGAGCAGAGGAGGCTGCTTCAGTCACTCAGTGGCTGTTTGTGAGCAGCTCTCTTGCTATTTTATTGCCTGGAAAGGAAAATTTCCCTTTATCTTCTCTCCACTGAGTTTCCAGTTGTGTGAGGTGCAATGACAGCGATTACGTTCATAATGCATATCAGGGGATAAGCCCGTTTCTTAGTGGTTTTAATACTCCATGTTGGTATTCCAGCATACTTGAAAAGCAAATCTTGATGGTGTTTATTATTATTTCCCCATCCTTGCATAAAGTTTATGATTTCCTAAGTAAAGAAGGAATCTTTATCAACATTCTTTTAGACACAACATTGATATTCTGTTAAAATGTTTCTTATCTTGCTATGAAAGGTTCTCACTTGAGAACTGATCTATTTCACACAAAATTTCGGGGCGTGGTGATGTTATGTTATAAATGGCAAAGCTTTATTTTGAAAGCTTAGTTTCTTAAAGTGAATATTTTCTATGAACACACAACGCAGACATAAGTGTGGATTTATCTACACAATTTTTTAGGAGATTTTACTTAATAGTAAAGAACCATCTATCTAGGTATTTAGGAGTTTAACAAGTGTAGCAAAAATAGGCATCAGCATATTCAGTGCACTGGGATGACATGTAAAATTGAAAGGGTTTGTATTGTGGCTAAAAATTAGAGGTAAAATTTACTGTTGCTTTAAATGGGGCCAAGATTTCTTTTGGAGTTATTTAAAAATCACTAGTGGAAGCTTTTGCAAACTGAACTAATGTTTGCTTAATCCTTGTGTTTTCAGTGGAGAAACATTTATGAAACATGCATGAGATGTCTGATTCTTGGCAGGAAGAATCCTGACTGCTTTTTTTTTTGTTGTTGCAAAGCATCTCAGCTTTGGCAAAACAGGAGTAACAAGCTTTAAACAGATTAATAGTTTATCTGATTTAGTGATCATCTTGCTTTAGGATAGAGTTAAAACCATCAGAATCCTTTCTTGATCTTAGTCAGAAAGCATACAGTGAGAAGTGAGAAAGCTGCTTTTAGCACAGATGTGCTATCGCTGAAATTAATGCTATTGGGTGTTACCTACTGGTTGCTCTAGGATAGCCCTATTTTTGCAAATAAGTATATATATAGTATATATAGCATACATACATGTATGTATGGTGTTTTACCTTGCAATAGCTTTTGAATACAATAAATACTACAAAGGAGAACTTTGAAATCCTGCTTTTTTATCATTATCTTTTTTTGTAGTTGTTTGGTTGGTGGGGATTTTATTTGTTTCTATGTTCACAAGTAAGATCTGTTTAAGAAACAATAACATGCAGTCTAGAGGGAAATGTCTAGTTCTGACAATTTTTGTATTTCCTTTTAGTTGTTAAGTATTCTTTGAATACACTTGTGCGCCTTGAGATCAAAGAGTTAGAGGGCATGTCTTTTTTGTCAGCTGCTAAATTCTCCTTAATTTCCTTCCTTTTTATGTAGTGTACTATGCAGTTTTAGAAATTCCACCCTCCACTAGCAGCTATAAATCTTTATCCCTGTGTTTATTCAATCTATTATTCAAAGACTCAATTATAAACATTTGCACTATGACAGCTCCAGGACCCAATGCATAGTCCTAATTCTAGACTGACCTTTCCAAAAGAGTATACAGTCTGAATAAATAAGATAGAAAGAAGCTGGAGAAAGAGTGCACGTTAATCTACAAATACAAAAATAAAAGTGACAATTTTGTATAACAGCACACAACCATACTTTTGTTGAATGGATTGCTTCACTTTCATTTGCTTTCATTTATTGGACCTGCCATATGGCCACACTTTTTCTTCACAGCCAGTGATATTATCTGCTTTTCTGTGCCAGTGTCCTAGCCCTTGAGGTTGTTTATCCCTGAAAAAAGAGAAGATCAAACTTGTAATCCACTGCAGCAATAGTCTTCCAGACTCAATCAGATTCCTTGTTAATCTCCTTGACAAGCATGAGTGTAGCTTCCTCTGCCTGAAGAAAAGCTTAGAGTTCACCAAATCCCTGGTTCCCAGCATGGATGGTTATAATTCTCACTTCTGAACTCTGACAGCTGAAAACACTGAGTTGGTCCAACTTATTTTTGACATTGGAACTGATAAACATTTGTAAAATTACCTCAACCCTAAACTCAGCATTGTGAACATACTGTGAATAAAAAGAGTAGGAAAGATAAATTAAAAAGATTATATATAGAGGCAAGTGTAGTGAAGGGAAGGGTGGGGGGAGGAAGAAATGAGTATTTTATTATTTTGTACTTGATTTTAAGCAGTCTCTTAACTACCAGACAATAAAAATCCAGCTGATAGCACAGATGTTGAAAAAGGTTTCTAGAACTGCAAAGGAATAAGAAGGTGTTCTAATCAAGAAACTGGGGCTGTGAAGATTGTGGTGCTTAGCATCACAGTGTTAAGTTGTGTACAAGGCTCATATAGACTTCCTTTTCTAGTGCTGCATTATTTCCTATCCCAAGTAACTCCTTTTGTGAGGAAAAAGTAAACTATTATATCTAGTTGAGTACAAAATGTTCAGGTAATAAACATTGTTATATTACAGAGAAACCCAGTTACTATTGCAGAAACAGAAAAAACCACATAGTCCTTGAATATGAAGTTGTAAAAAAGTCTTCTGGATAAGAAAAAGGTTCAAAACATTTCTTGTAGTGTCTGTATCATTTACTAATTATAAATTGGAGTAGCTAATAAATTGTAGGTAAAGGTGAGAATCATTTGTCAAGGCTCCAACAGAAATTTGAAGTTGATTGTTTTTCCACTAGCCTTATGTACCTTAAACAAGGTACATAAAACCAAAGTCACTGTAAGACATCCCCAAAATTGTAATTGCATGCAGATAGTCTTTGTCCGCTGCTGGAAGGGGGAACTGAGGAGAAAACTGCATGATAAGCAAAGCTGTTGGATACCTGGCCAGGCTCAAGGGCTTGCTTTCCATCTCCAGTGGCTGTCAAGGTGGGGAAAAGCACAATAAATTTTTGTTCAATGACTCTTTCTCTTTGTGAAAGAAATGGAGAAACTGAAAGCTTCATGGTGAGTTTTTACTCCACTAAGTGAAACCCCAAGGAATCATATATTAAATTCTAATTAAGCAGTGATTTTAGGTATATTTATTCCTGATAAACTTAAGGGAACATAAAACTTCTGATAATTTATTTCAGTATTTTAAAGCACTCCATTTTATACCATGCATAAGGCAAAACGGGAAATAAGGTAATATTAGCACACAAATGTAGAAAATTGTCAGAAATGTGTTGTTTTGACTGTGATTCAAACCAAAATAGTTAGATGCTAAAACTAATTGTGCTCTTTTCTTAATAGTAGTTGCACTAACATGTAACCAATTATTATAAGTCAATATTTTAAGGAACTTGATAATTTCGGGTTTTTTTGGTCTCCAGAACTTGGTGATACTTATTACTTGGCTATATGAGTGTCCTTTGAACTGTATCTGCCTGGGTCAGTTTTTGTGTGTATGCCTTAGCACAGTTCAGTTCATGGTATGCTTACACAGTTTTGTGTGGCTCAATAAAAACATCACTCAGCTTAAAATTTTGAAACTTGCAGATCTACTAAATACCTGCAAGGTTAGTCCAATCAGTG
Source organism: Pomatostomus ruficeps (assembly GCA_013400735.1). NCBI lineage: Eukaryota > Metazoa > Chordata > Aves > Passeriformes > Timaliidae > Pomatostomus > Pomatostomus ruficeps. The sequence goes on along the minus strand of VYZT01056152.1, from coordinate 3,084 downwards.
AAAGGAGTCCACTTTATTAATTCCCCTTCCGATATTAGGAATAGCGTTTATTAAAATGGCAAATGTATTCTGTTAGCCTTCTGTTTAGAATACTAGGTAAAAAATATATACACATATATTGCCATCAATGAATACAGTGTGCATACAACATTTGGGGCCCTGGATATGTGAAGTTAGCTGAGGTTCAGGTGAGTGTCTGTTCTAGAAATGGATAGAGCTAGTACAATTTTGTCTGAAGGGATAGGATAACATTAAATAAATGAAGTTGCTAACTCCTTAATAAGAAGTATCTTTTTTTTTCCTTTTTTATCTTTCATTCTTGGGATAACACAATTTCCCCTCCTTCTGCATCTTGGTTTTGTCTCAGTGCAATTTCCTTTCCTTGCCAACCACACCAAATGCCCACACTACCCAGATACGCTCAGACCTTTCTTTTGATAAACCTAACACAGATCCAGAGGAATACGAGTGCTCTGAAGGGTCAGCATTAACGTTTTGGAGGTACTTTGAAGCCCTATAAGGCTCCAGTCTTGCAGTTTAAAACCAAGTGGGAGCAGGCACATCCTTCTGGCATGAAGTAGCCTGAAAAAGAGTAGCTTTAAAATGGTGTGATGAGCCCAGAGTTCTCCAGCATCTTTGATGCACTTGCACTATCAAAAGAACTGTAATAATAATTCATTCTAAATGGATTTGCTTAACTCAAGTTAGCTGACTTGCACCAAAACACTGGGAATTTTACTTAGCAGCATGTATTAAAATCTATAGTGAAGTTAGTTTACACTTAGTTTTCTGACCAAATTAAAGCATAGTTGCTTTGTTTTCAGTGCAATTTCACCAGTTTGACTTGTTCTGAGAATATTTTGAATAACCGTGTAATTAGGCCAAGATGGACAACGTTTTACTTAAAAGCCTAACTTATATAAAATGAAGCATTTCTCTTGCTGTGAGATAAATGCTTATAAATTACTTCAAGAACTGACCATGGTGGACTAGAAATAGAGCAAATTTAGCTGCCTAGCAAGAATGAAAAAAAAGAAGCATTTCACAATTTTTGAACCCACTTTAACATAGAAAATTGTATGTTTTCAGGTTGTCACATTCTGAGGCATGTACTTCTGGGGTAACACATTTTACTGCATTTGGTATGTAAATTGAGCCAAACCAATTTTGTAGTAGTGCTTAACTATAAGGAATGATGAAGAAAAAAAGGTGATTTGGGAAATAATTTAGTCAGTGAGAAGCAAAATGAGTATAAATGAAAATAAATGCCAGAATAAAACTAACTCAGGAGGAAACACTATAGTTTATAGAGAAACTCCTTTGTTTAGTGACAGCTGTGGAGATAAACTGATGGTTTTGTGGCTATCCATCTGCATAAAAGCTTTTACCAAACTACATCAACACTCTTGTTAGAAGATGAAAAATTACAGAAAAATGAAGTCCAGAAGCAATGCTTTCGGTTTGTTAGTTTGTTTACTTATTTAAATGACAAATACAGAAGTGGGGAAGGGAAGTCAGTGATTTGAAAATTAAGTGAGTTACAAAAATGTATGTAGAGACCTTCATTCTGTAAAGCAGCTTTTTCTTTGGTTTGTTTAACTAGTAATACTGTTCAAGAATATTAGATACATTGCATGAAAAGAGAAATAACTGAGACACGATGATAAGATCCAAGTTAATGTGTGGAAAACAACATGCACAGTTTTGCTTATGTGACTAGCCTCTCTGTAACCAAAATGTGCACCCTTAAATCAATAGGCAAGTTGTTTGCTTGGGTATGCTTGCACAGGATCAAACCCTTGAAGTGCAGCTACTGTGCAGCTAGTTCTGACTGCAAATTTAATGTAACCATCTGACAAAGAATGTCTTTTGCCATGAAGCACAATATAGTCTGTGAATTCCATCATTCACTCTATAAATTCCAGAGGAAAATCAGCAGTGCTCCAAGTATTTGAATTACAAGTGAGGGAACATAGTTATTGAGTATGGAAGCATTGAAATGGTTGAAACTCATTCGTGCCATTCACCCAACACTGTCTTCTCCAACTGCCTATCATTCCACCCTCCACAACATGGACTTTTAGCACTTTATCTGTGTAACATGCTGCAGCTATTTTAAAAACTGGTGTTAATGTCTTCCTAGGAAAGCTCAGAAAATGAAGGACAAAGGATTTATTTGGGTAATAATGTAATGTTCAGGGCTTTTTCTGCTTCCAGATGTCTGAGCAGTTGACCAAGAAAATTTGTTTTGACTGTAATCTCTTCCAACTACTTTACATGTGAAGTTCACAGTGCAGTCATTTAGTGGCACAGGAAACTGTGCTTGCTTGGATTGCTTTGTTATCCCACACAAGTCAGTCCTCTTCTGTGCAAAAGTTTTTGTAGGAGCAACATTTTGGAGTTCATGATGTTTTCAGCAGAGAGCAGAGCATCTGAGCAAACAATAGCACAACAGTCATGATCTTCTTCTGCACCTGAGTTTTCCTCAGTGCCATACATATCCCTTGTCCACTGAGCAATCATAGCAGGTTTCCTGTTCTCCACTTCTGAAGACTTCCAGCCAATAGCTACAGATTTCTCAGGAAGTATCCACCGATGGGCTGTTAGAGAGAGATGTTAGGGACAAAAGCAGGCAAAGATGAGAAGAAAATAAGATGGATACTTTGCTTTTATGCCTCCCTTGCTAGCTCTGTATTGGGGTCCACATTACTTCGTTCCATGTTGCAGTCAGATGTGTGCATCTCGCTGCAGAATTCCCATTGCCCTGCATACAAAATCTCTGATTCCAGACTTCCTAGTGGCCGTGGTCCTCTCTTCTCTCAGTTATCATCGTAAAGGCTGACATTGATTTTTCAGTATCTGTACACTGCGACTTTCCACACCGATTTGTTCTTTTTGTCATTATTTCCTTTTATAAAAAAATTAGTACTCTTTCTCCACCAATTTTCCCAATGCTATCCCTATAACGCATTGTAACATTAAGACAAATATTACATTTTTAGAATTAATTCACCAATTTTCATTTTTCCTTCACTGTTTTTCTGTCTCCTCAAAGTTCAAGATACATGTATGTGTATATATATA
>VYZT01056151.1:0-28521 GCA_013400735.1 Pomatostomus ruficeps | reverse complement strand
TTCTTCCCTTCTTCCCCTTCTTCTCCTTCTTCCCCCCCTTCCCCTTCGTCTCCTTCTTCCACTCCTTCCCCTTCTTCCTCTTCCCCTTCTTCCCTTTTTCTGGACCTGGGCCTGAACAAACCCACTCCCCCGGTGCCAGAAGGGTTGAGAGATCTTCAGGGGATTTTAGGGATTCTCTTCCGGTCATGTTTGCACGTGGGACTGAAAATCTGCCTTTCCCCCCTCCTTTTTGTGGCTCTCGGTGGGCAGAGCGCAGAATTCCAGGCCAGGAGCAGCCTGGGATAGTGGGAGGTGTCCCTGGCTGATAAAAATCCCTCCCAACCCAACCCATTCCACGATTCCCTGAATCCAGAGGCTTTTGCCCAGTTCTAGTTCTGGGTTGATGTGCTCTGCCAGAAGCAAACAGGACTCTCGGTGCTCTCTCCAGATTTTATTCAGCAGAGTAAGTTTTGCTTCAAGGCAAAGCGCTGCACGGATCGGTCTCGTCTAAATCGCTTTTCCGAGAGAAAAAAGGAGGATATCAGAGGAAGGAGTGGGACACGGGGCGCAACGAGAGCTGAACACACCATAACCTGAGGCAGAAGATCGTGGCAAACCATGCTCCAGAGCGGAGAGACACAGAACACCGACAGCAGGCAGGGATTTTTACAGCAGCTTTGCCCACCACCGAAATTTTGGGGTTCCCTACGCTGATTTCCTCTCCGTGTGCCACATCGGGTGCTGCAGAGTGTGGCAGCCCGGGCACACCTCGGTGCTGCCGAGCTGGGCTTGGTGGCACACAGATAAAAGCTGAAAGCTGAAATTCTCTGGGATTTTCTTTGGTCTCTTCCTGGGATTTTAATTTGTGCCCGTTCTGCTCCATGGTGATCTCGGTTTTGCTTTTTTAATTATTATTATTTTTAATTTAGCTTTTCTAAAACTCAGGGTTTTAAGATGAGGTGAGTGTTGGAAAGGGGGAAGTCCGGGAGATGTGATTATGGGTGGAAATAGGAACTCGAGTGGGGAGTTTGGGGTGTGATCAGAGGGCAGGAGAAATAGGGAGCGTGAGGTTGGGCGGTGCTGATGGGCAGAGAGGTGGTTCTTGGCTCCAGGAAAATGAGGGGATTGGGAAATGTTCCCTGGAGGATGCTGAGGGTCAGACACAGGCCAGGATTTGCAAAGTGTGGGGCAGAACTGGGGGCACAGGAGAAGGGGGAGCTCGGGGCTGCGGGGGAGTTTCCCACCCAGAAAAAACTGTAATAAACAATAATAATAATAAAAATAAATAATAATAATAATTATAAAAATAATAATAATAATGATAACAACCTAGCAAACTCCACTCAAATGAAGTAGGTGGGGGGGAATAAAAGAGAAGAGTTTGAAGTCCAATGAAATCTTTCAGATGTTGGAAAGCATCACACAGCTCCGAGGATTCAGATCCGTGGGTCTCGCTGGGGAGGGTTTCTCAAAAGGAGACTCCTGTGAGTTTTTATGAACATACCGAACACTGCATCGGTCAGTGCATTCCAGCTTTAAAAAAATAATTCAGGCTCTCGCATCGCAACAAATAACGTAAGAGCCTTGGCGTGAGTCAATGCTGCCAGGCAGCCGCGGGAGTCGCGCTGTCGCTGCTGCCGTGGCGGTGGCTGATCTCAGCGCAAGGGAAATGTTTGCTTTCACCCTTCAGAAATGGTACTTTGCTTTGAAGGCGAGCAGCAGAAATGTCAAACTATTCTTTCATTGCGAGGTGGCGGCGTGGGCGAGGAACAATGCCGTTACCTGTCGGTGTTTGGAGAAAGAGCTTCCCGCGGGGGCTGCCGACGAAAGCTTTCAGAAAGCGCCGGTGTGCTGGCGGTGGCACAGAGAGAAAGCGACAGGCGCAAACGAGCGCTGGAGGGAACATTATCTCAGTCTCTAGAAGGTGGCATTCCCTCCCAGGATTCATTTTTTATTTTGTGAGCCACTCTGGATTTCCTTCTGTAACAACTACTTAAAAAAAAAACTTCGGATGATTCGGTTGAAGCTGGTTTTCGTTCTTAAAAGTGCGAAACGAGGCATCACATAGAAGGCTTTTTTCTTCCCTGCACCCTTCCTTCAGGCACTGCGTTGAAAGTGAGCTGCTCTGTATTTCAATATACATCTCTAAATTTATATTTATTTTATATTTAGACATTTTTTACAGCATGCACTGCACCACGCTGACACCGGCACAGCAGCACACGATCTCCTTGAAAGTCTTCCTCATCTCCAGGCTGCGGAAGGCGTAGATGAGCGGGTCGATGACCGAGTTGCACATGATGAGCACCAGGTAGGCGTTGAAGTGTGCGGTGTAGCAGATGCAGTGCGGGTTGGTGGGGCAGGAGATGATGAGGATGAGGTGGAGGAAGAAGGGCGCCCAGCAGACCACGAAGACGCCCAGGAGGATGGTGATGGTGACGGCGCCCTTCATGCAGGTGCGCTGGGGCGGCGCGCCCTCGACGGGCAGCGCAGCGATGCGCTTGACGTGCAGCCGGGCGAACAGGAACATGTGCACGTAGAGCGAGGCCATGAGGAGCAGCATGGCGAAGAACATGGTGATGAGGCACACGATGACGGTTTTGCTCTCCGAGTAGGCGATGAAGATGATGCCGCAGACGACGCACGCCACCCAGATGAGCACGATGAGCGTCAGGGCTTTCCTCACCGTCATGATGCTGTGGTAGCGGAGGGCGTAGAAAATAGTGATGTACCTGTCGATGGCTATGATCAGGAGGTTGCAGATGGAGGCCACCAGCGAGATGCAGATCATGGAGTCGAAAACGTTGTCCATGTGCTGGACGAAGCGGTCGCCCATGACCAGGTAGCCGCTGCTGAGGACGGCGATCATGACGGTCTCCAGCGCGTTGGACATGCTCACCAGCATGTCGGCCACGGCCAGGCTGCACAGGAAGAAGTACATGGGAGAGTGCAGGTTCCCGTTCTTCAGCACGGCCAGGATGACCAGGATGTTCTCCAGGAGGCTGATGATGCCCAGGGTCAAGAAGACCTCGGCTTTGATGAAGACCTGCTCGCAAAATCCGTCGCCGCTCCTGTTGCTCAGGATGGAGCTGTTGGGGTCTTCGGTGAGGTTGAGCAGCACGGGCTGAAAGGAGAATGCAAAGTGTGTGGTGTTCATCGTCAGCAGAGGAGCTGGATCCACCAGTGAAAAACCTGAGAGAGCACAGGATAAAAACAGAAAAAAAAAAAAACCTAGAAAAAGGAAACCGAGTCCTTCCAAGAGCTGCTGTGCATGTGGGGTGGAATCAGCACTTTAGTCACTCTCACAAGTGCAAACATCCAAAAAAAATCTGCATTTGCAGCGAGTTTGATGCCGGGATGCTCTTTCCTTGAGGAGAAAGTGAAGCTGCAAAGCTTGTGGGCAGCAGGCAGCTTTCTCTGCAGGGAGGGCTCAGCAGCAGGACATGGCCGGGTTTGGCTCTGCCGGCGATCAAAAGCAGGGAGCTTTCCCTGCAGCTGTTTCAGCGGGGAGAAGGGAGCCGGCAACTCGGCGATTTATACATGCGGGAAAGAAAAACCAACTCCTACCTCACCCTGCGAGCGGAGCTTTGGCCACTGGAGAGCGAGCACCTCTGTGAGTGACAGCCCGAGCACCTGGAGCGACATCCCGCGCATCCCAAACCGTCTGGCGCCCTCTGCAGATACCGGGCAGCACGGATTCCTCTGAAATTCCTCCGAAATTCCGCTGGAAAAGGGGATTTTGATCGCGGAAAACTTCCTGCCTGCTCCTTGGCAGGGTTTGGGGCAGGCAGGATGCTCCTACAGCGGCCGTGCACATCTGAGCATCCTGGGCAGCCACCAGGACTGGTTTTAACTGGGAATTGTGCTCATTTAAACCTCTGCAGGACCGAGGAGATTTTAATTTATCACTTTTGAGCATTCCTTGCCCTTCATCCGTTCTGTATTTCTGTGGTAAATTTCCTTAGTTTGATTTTTTAATGTCTAAACTCTTCCCACCTCGCGTTTTCACAGAAGCACTTCAGAACCAAAGCCATGCAGCGTCACTTCTATTAATGCCCGGGGCTTCTGCTGCGGATTTTTTTTAGCTTAGAAAAGTCACAAACCTCTCCCAGTTTCATCCTGAGCCCGCAGAATTATTACCACGCACCCCAAGGGGCAACAAATCTCCAATTTCACCTCCGGGTGGTCGTTTTTAGAATATTCAACGCAGTGATTTTAAGCTGAAGAAATAGCTGGGGACTTGCCCACCGAATTGTACAGTTAAAAATTAACTTAATTAATTAATTGTTCTCTCCAGAATGCTCCAGCCCTTGGTGCCACACGCTGCAGGGGGCCACGGCAGGTTCCCCCACCTTTCAGCTGGGATTGAATGTGCTGCATCCTGAATTTCTTTCCTGCGACAGCAGGACGAGCCAGCGTTTGCACCGAGGCGCAATTTGGAGGGGAAATGGAACGTTGTGCACCAAAGTGGATTAATGGCACTCTCAGCTTGGCCATTAAGTGCTAAAAATAGCGGGCCAGAGCCCCCCCTGTGGCTGATGGCAAACTCCGGGTGACCCTGAGGCCTGGGCACAAAAGACAGCGACGTGTGAGTCCTTTTTTCCAAAGGATTTCTCTGCTCAGCACTGGAAAAGCTCGGTGAAATGTGAAATTTTGGATTCTCATCTAAGGAGTTGCTGCTCTGAGCCGTGAGCTGGCTCCACGTCCAGGGGTCCAGGCAGTGGCTGGGATTATTGCAGAGCGGGGAAGTCGCTCCCACCTCCACGCCGGAGCCGTGGTGGATTTGTGTCCTTGATGCCTTAAGATTCAGCTTTGATATTTTTCAGATCCTGTGACTCTAAAATTCCATTTATCTGTTAACTCCTGTTCTCACATTCTAGTCAGAACAAATCCTCTCCAGGCCTGGACTCGAGGACACCTTGTCCCAGGCCCCGAAATATGGAAACTGAGGCATCCCCCATTGCTTATTCTGACACCTGATGGTTTTTTTCTTTTCTTTTTATCCCCTTTCCCTGTCCCCTTCGCAAACACTCCCTGTCCCTCAGCCCTGCATGTGGAGAACCCTTGGAGGCTGAGATTGAGCTCAGCTTGGGGCTTCTCTGAGGGGAGCAGACGAAACATCCCAAACCAGAGGCTCCAGCCTTGCACGGAGCCTCCTCTCCGGAAAATTTTTTTTAACCTAGAGGAGCAGTAATTAGAATAGGGGACAATTATCTCATTTGTTAAGTTTCTGATTGGGGATTTTAGGTAAATCTGCTAATTGGAGAGGTCCATCCAATTGTATCTGTGTTGTGCTGCTCGGCTGTTCCCACCTGGGCCAAGTTGTGTACCCAGGATCCCATTAAACCCAAGGGAATCCCCTTTTCTCTGCACTGCTGGGGCTGCCTCGGATTTTCACCACCCCAAAGCTGCTGGTTTTTCACCCCATGATGTGCGAATGAGTCCTTGGGTGCTCCTAGAATGATGATTAAAAACCCCATAAAAATTCAATTAAAACAGGCCCAGGTCGATCCTTCAGATCAGCCTCAGCCCTGCAGCATCTCTGCTTCTCTGCCCGGCCCTGCCCGAGGCTTCCAAACCTGAAATTATTTTCCAACCCAAACCTGATTTTCAATGATTTTCCAGCCCAAGAATTCTGCTGGGAAAAGTTTTGGGTGCTTCAGTCACAGCAGATGGATCCTTTATAAAAAATCATCATCAAAATGTCAGGGCAACCCACCCCGAGCCCATGAAGATGCAGCGGGTTAAATGTGGAAATCAGATTTATTGTGGTGTCTCTCATTGAGGAGATTCATGTTCTTTCCTGAAATAACTCCCTTTCTGAGAAAAATAACCTGCAAATAAGAGGATATCAGCGGAGTTAATGAAATATTGGCCGTGCTGAAGGCAAAGGTTTGGCTGCTTGGGTTACCGGCAGAAATGAACAATTTTCTGAGGTAAAACCTCTGCCATATTTTACAAAGCAAGTTTTATTTAGGTTTTTTTTTTAATGCTGCTGTGTCTCAGTTGTTTCTTCGCCAGTGAAACTATTTAATCTCCAGGGGAAGGGAAGGAGAAAGCGACATTTGCTGCTAAATGTGGATAATTCAGAGAGAATTCCCCCGTGAGGCTGTTGAGGGAAAAATCTTGACATGAGATTAAGCTGATGATGGCTGATAAATGCAGATCACCTGCCTTGATTTTCACTCTTTTCCAACAGAAGTTCCTGCCAGAAAAAAGTGGGAATTTTAAAGGAAATTCGAGCATCATAATTTCTCCCATGCAGCAGGGAATTCCTGCTGCCCTGAAGTTTCGAGGAGCCAAAATAATGAATGAAAAACTCTCAGAGACCTCTCAATTTTATTCTTTATAGAAAAGGACTTAAAAGATGAAATATTTTCTCCTAGCAAAGCAAACTGCGCTGGTTTGGGATTCTGGGCACGTTTCTGGTGTGTTCATTAGGCTGTGATTGGGATTATCTGGGAATTTGGGCTGGAATTCATCGTCTGGGCACTTCAGGGTGGCTGCTTCAGTAGATTTTAAATTTTTGATAGTGGAACACTTGAAAAATAAATGAAATTTCAGCTCTGATGCAGCACCTGGCTTGTAGAACATGACTATTGATTTAATTCACAAAAAATCCTGTTTACAACTTTTCACTGAGCCACGGAGACATCCCTGGTTATAAAGAACAGCAGAAACTTCAGGAGATTTTCTGTGGTTATAGAAAATGATTAAAATGATATAAAATTATATAGGATGATTTATAATTTATGAGTACAAAGTTCCAAAAAATCTGGAAACTGGATTTTCCTTGAGTTTGCATCCTTTGGGATTTATCCACTGGATTTTCCTTCAGCCAAAGCACCCAGAGTTTAAATTCTTTGGGATTTATCCACTGGATTTTCCTTCAGCCAAAGCACCCAGAGTTTAAATTCTTTGGGATTTATCCACTGGATTTTCAATCCAGTGTCAACACAGAATATTTTCTGTCAGAACCATCTTGATTTAGAAAGGAAAGCAGATTTGGAAAGCCAACAGATGATTCACGTAACCTTGAATGAATTTATTATGGGAACAGAAGTGAGAACCGGTTATTAATTTAATTTCTCTCTTTTCTTTTCTTTTCAGGTGAAGTGTGCGAGGTTATTTACACATCTTTGAGTTCCAGAACAATCCAGAGCCGGGTGTTTCTGAATTTTCCTCTTTGGAACAAAAGATGAAGCTGAGGTTGAAGGTTCTGTTTGCAAGCAAGCAGAAACAACCAGGGAAATCCAGAATGCTGGAAAAAATCCGGGAAAAAACTCCGAAAAATCAGTGAAAAATCCAGGAAGAATCCATTAATAATCCAGGAAAAATCCATGAAAAATCTGGGAAAAATAAATGAAAAATCCAGGAAAAATCCATGAAAAATCTGGGAAAAGTCCGGGAAAAATCTGGGAAAAGTCCGGGAAAAATCTGGGAAAAGGGGAGGACCTGGAGACTTTAAACAAAGGGAACACAATCCTGGCTTCTTCTTCCCACCTGAAATTCCATGGAGCTCTAGGTAGGGACAGGAAAGGAGGAGATTCATCAATCCCACAGGAAATTCCGGCCGGGAATTTTTAATTCAGTTTTATCCTGGATGGAAAATTTCCAGAGCAAGGGGCTCAGTTTAATCCTGGAGGAAAAGAGCATCCTGGGCTCTTTTTTTCTGACTCCTCTCATTTAAACCCACGAATTCTTCCAAGTTTTTGGTTTTCTGGCTCATTTTTTAATAGCCTGAGGTGAAGGCAGTGTCTGGTGCCACCTTGTGTCCCCGAGGAGCAGATCTGCGAGCTGTCACCTCCTCCTGTGCCGGAATAATTTGGGTTTAATTTCTCCACTTTGGGATGTCAGCTTTAGCAAGGTGAGATCAGCAGGATTCAGAGACTTTTGCCTGAAAGTTGTTTCAAGCAGCTGAAAAATCAGCTAAAATGTGAATTGGTGCAGCGATGCTTTGGCTTTTCCTGGGAAAAAAAGTGAAAAATAAGAAAAGAAGCCCAAAAAATGGCACTTCCATCGATCAGGCCTCGTGTACCAACTCCTTCTGTTGTATTTTCTCTGCCTCCAAGTTTCTACCTTTATTTTATTTCTTTTTTTCTTTTATGGATTCTCCATTGTGCATTCAAAATAATTAAAAAATTAGCTCACGTTACCTGGAAAAAATTTAAACCCACATTTTAGGGGAAAACATTTCTTTTACGGTGTATTAGTAAAACTTTAAATTTTCTTTATGCAAAAACGGGCAGGGTTTGTGCTGAGCATCACTAGATGGCATCCTCGACCTGAATTTCGTCTCACAGGCTGGCTCGGCAGGAGTTTAAATTTAAATTTCTCATTTTCTGTCCTCACACAACCCCTCCCTTGCTTTTAATGCCTCTCCCAGTGTAATGTCGCACAAATCAAGATTTTTCTTGCTTAAAACCAACCAGAAAAAATGGAAACCATCAATTTCTGCGCTAGATGAGCACCGAGGAAACACAAAAAAAAAAAAAACCCTGGAAGAGGGTTTTTTTCTGAAGAGGCTGGTTGGTTTTTGGTCAGATTTTGGTGGCATCTCCATCACGTGAAAAGAGGAGGAATGCTGAGGTGAAACCCCCGTGAAGTCACGAGGAGCTCTGGGTTTTTCCTCTCAGTTTCAGCACCATTCCACAGGGGAAAAAAAAAAAAAAAGAAAATAAAGAAGAAAGAGCCCTTTGATAAAGCAGGTTGAGGCAGTAATTTATAATTTTCAGGTGGAGAAGGGCAAGGCTTTGTTTTTCAACTCTGAAATAGTTCGTGAGAGCCCTGCTGGAACAGTCACGCTCGAATGAGAGGCAAAAATGTTCGTGCTGTGTTTATTTCTTTATTTATTTAAAGAATAATTTAATTCAGCTCTCATTTCTCAACCTGAAATAACTTATTTCACGATATCTGTTTCTTAGGTGTGAAAAGGTTTAGCAAAATTCTGGAATGAAATAAAAAAGAGAACAAATATTTAGATCGGTCGAAAACACACCGCTCATAGGTTTGGGGGTTTTTTTTCTCTTTCTTAACTTCCCCAAAAAGCACAAAACACCGAGTTCACACGTGGTTATCAACGAGATGATATCAGAAAAGCCTTTGGGGTTTAGAATTTCAGAAAGCAGCCGGGGAAGTCCCTGATTTCTGGCCCGTGAAGTCATCCCAGGGATGTGAAAAACAGAAACCAGGAGGCTGGAATGGATATTCTGTGGCTGGAAGGAATTTTGGGGAAAGGTGTTCAGGATCTCTGCGAGGAAATCGGAGAGAATCCAGTCTTTTTTAGCCTAAAAAACATAATTCTGAGAGGATTGGGATTGTTCAGCTGGAGAGGAGAAGCTTTGGGGTGACCTTGCAGGGCCTGAAGGAGCTGCAGGAAAAATGGAGAAAGAGAGGATTCCCAAGGGATGGAGGGGACAGGACACAGGGAATTGCTTCAAACTGACAGGGAGAGGGTTTAGGTGGGAAAATTTGGAATCAATTCCTCCCTGGGAGGCTGGGGAAGCCCTGGGATGGAATTCCCAGAGAAGCCGTGGCTGCCCCTGGATCCCTGAGGCGCCCAAGCCTGGGCTGGACGGAGTTGTTGATGATTTCCTGCAGCAAAACTTGCATTTCTGGCCCAAAACATTTACTTTGTGTATCTGTCAGACCATGCACAGAGAATTCCTGTTCCTCCACATCGATTCCAAGCCCTTTTCCCCACAATTTCCATCTCCAGCAGGGAATTTTCCCAGGTGTTTCCCTCAGCACAGGAGTCCGACCTGTGTTGGGATCAATTAACAGAGCAAAAAAAAAACCAAAAAGAAAATTAAATTACACCAGAGGCTTTTATTATTATACACCTATTAAAGGGAGGTGTAATTAACGACTTCAGATTAATTGGAAATGTTTGTTCAAGGAGCAGCAACTGAGCTTTATTCTGATTAAATTCTCCTGGCTTTGGTGGCCTTGCAGGACGTGCTGCTCCCCAGGCAGCCGAGGGGAAGGGACTCTCTGACCCCTCTGCAGAGCCTTGGTGACCAAAATCTGGCATTCCCCACTTTGAAATGTTCTCTGCTGCTCTAATTCCATCATAAAGAGAAGTTCTTTAAAATTCTTCAATTTAAAACGAAAAATCGTGGCTCCTCAAGGGCTGAGGGTTCTGAGGGGGAACAGGCCAGCGCTGCAGATTTGATTCTGAGCGAATTAGCTGCTCTTTTATTTCGACCAAATGGCTTCAGAGAGCTGTCAAAGAACCGCATTCCTCATGATTTCTTTTTCCAGCTCAGTGAAAAATCTCCGTGCTGGCACGCTGGCCAGAGAGCAGCCAGCACTGAGGGCACTGAAAGCCAACCTTTTATGAAATATTTCTTTAGAAGGCCAGCATTTCATCAGGCCCTGCTCCATTATTGGCTGTGTTAAGTTAACACTCCTTTAAAGACTGACTTTTAATCTGATTTAACTCTGTTTAAATTAGCATTTATTGACCTTCCAATTAATTCCCAGTGAGCTGGGAGCACCCCAGCAGCACCTGCTCTGCCCTGACCTCCTCAACTTCCTGTGCTGTTTCTGGTGAAAATCTGCTTGTAGACCAGCAGAGGAAGGAGACCCAGCACCAAACCCAAATATTTTCAATTCCCGTCGCTTCTTAAAAATTCTGCTTGGCAGGCGCAGCTTCAGAGCTTTTGATTTTTCCCCCTCTTGCCTCTGCTTGGAGGAGAAATTTCAAAATATGAGGAGTTCACCTTCCAGCTGTGTCTCTTATAAAGTTTTAATCTCCAAATTGAGTCTGACGTGGGGTTGGGATGTTGCAGGAGCGGGGTGGAAGGTGGGGAAGCCAAAATGTGTTTCCCTGTAGCTGCTGGACAATTTTTGATTTTGGGAATGCCTGGCTGGTGATTCCCTCTGCTGATCCAACGTCATAAATCCCAATAAACAGTCATAAATCCCAATAAACGGTCATAAATCCCAATAAACAGTCATAAATCACAATAAATAGTCATAAATCATAATTTCAGCACGCATGCCTCGCTGATTTTAGGAACACAAATACCAGTTCAGGAAAAGCGAATGAACAACTTTTACATTTTTCTTTTTTTTGCCATGAGGAAGCCGAGCGTCGTTATTGTTTCTTTCAGCTCGCAGCAGAAGAGGAAGTAACACTTAATAAAAACCAGTGGCTGTGAGATTTGATCAGAGAGAGAGCGAGGAGCAGCACACCGTGGAGAAGCAGGTGGATCAACTGCGCTCTGCAGCCCTGCAGGACACCGATGAAACCAAAAGAATTTCCTCAGCTATGGAGAGCACGAGAGCAGCAGACGCTTTTGCACAGGTAAAGGCAAAAATCGTGGAAGGGCTGCTCGCTGTGCACAGGAGAAAACATTTCTCGGTGCTTTTTTCCCGAGCAACTTGAAATAATCGCAACTTTAAGGACAGAAAATCCGTCTTTCTCCTGCCGTGCTGGAGAGGATTTAGTAACGCCGCACATTATCTGTGCTGAGCATTTCCATGAGGTAATAGGAGGGGAGAAAAACTGGTTTTTATCACAGGCTAAAGTGTATTTTGATAATCCTGCCGGGATCTGAGGGGATTGATGTGCCAGGATTGAACATCCATCAGCTGGCAGCAGTGGATTTGTCAGAGTGGCTGCCACACACACACGCACAGAGTTGTGATATTCTGGTTTTTTCAGTATTTACGTGTCTGGAGCTCTGTTAGCTGGAGAATGGAGTGGTGGGAAACCCCTCCGTGGCTGGGACAGCTGGGATTGGCAGAGGGAAAAGAGAAATTCGGGAAAAGAGAAATTCAGAAAGAGAGAAAATTGGGAAAAGAGCAATTAGGGAAAAGAAAGATTGGTGTGTAGGGTCTGAGTTCTCCTGGCTGGCAAAAGGGGAGGATCCAGCCCCGTTTGCAGGGCTCCCCTTGTTCCCCAAACCTGAGAAATTTGCTAGGCCAGGCTCTGGAAAACCGCAGAGCAATGGCACAAAAATGAGGAAAAAACCAATTTATGGCTCTTTGGTTTGTCCCAGGGGAAGAAGCCTCTGGTACTTGCTTGGGCTGGGCAGGTTTTTGAGCAGGGCAGTGACAGGTGAGCCAAAAATTGAATTCTCGAGCTCACCAGTGCCCCAGCTGAAGTGAAATAAAATTGTGTTCCCTTTCCCTGCTGCCCGTGGCTCCTGTTTATTGCTTGGCACAGACTCACGGGCACTGATGCCTGATGGTTTTTTTGTCTTTTCTTCTTTTTATCCCCTTTTAATCCATTTTGATCCCCTTTCCCTTTCCTTGCACCCTTCACAAACACTCCCTGTCCCTCAGCCCTACATGTGGAGAACCCTTGGGGGCTGAGATTGAGCTCAGCTTGGGGCTTCTCTGAGGGGAGCAGACGAAACATCCCGAGTGTTTCCAAACCAGAGGCTCCAGCCTTGCCCGGCTGGATTTTTCCCAGCCCTTAAGGCATCGAGTGGCAGCTCAGGAATCTCTGATGTCCCCTCCTGACACAACAACCAAATGTTTGCAGCCAGGCAGGGATGAGAAGCAGCAAACAGGAAACCGCGGCCAGGCGGTGCCACTTCTCGCTGACTTTCACCACCTGCACAGAGCTCAGCTTGGACGAGCACAGAAATAGCCCCGAAACCTGCGAAAATCGTGGTTTAGATTTTTGTGAGCTCCTTTCAAAAGCTGCCTCTGCCTTCCCGAGGCTTTTCATCCCCGGTGCGAGGTCGGAAGGGCTCTCAGACCTTTTGCTTTTCCACCCTGCTTTGCTTTAATCACCTCCTTCAAAGCACTTTATCCCCGTGGCTTTCCCCTCCAATTTCCAGCAGACTTTTTCCTAAAGGCCACCTGCCTTAGGTGATTGATTTTTTTCCCTCTCTTTTTAAAATTTTTTTTTTATTTCCCTGCTCTTTTCTGAGGTAGCTTAAGGTGGATTTCCCTGGAATGGCTACCAAGGGATCGATTCCGTTTAAAGGAGGCCCAATAATTCCGTATTTTCTGGGATTTGTGTTCGTGGCCACACATCTTGGCAGCAGCTCTGGTGGCCTGAGGTGATTCCTCCTCATCCAGGCAAAAGTGAAGCCCCAAAATTCAATTTCCGTGCTCCTGAGCCACTTGGAGCTCCATGTGTCCTGTTCCATTCTCAATATTGCCCAAATTCCTCAAACTGGGAGCTCAGGGAATATTCCCAGGCCCTGTTTCCTCCCCAAACTGGGAACTCAGTGAATATTCCCAAATTTCCTTCTTGATATTGCCCAAATTCCTCAAACTGGGAGCTCAGGGAATATTCCCAGGCCCTGTTTCCTCCCCAAACTGGGAACTCAGTGAATATTCCCAAATTTCCTTCTCGATATAAACTCCTGGACCCTCAGTGAGACCCTCACCCGAGATCAGCAGGTGTTAATTTGATTTAATTACCCTCCAGGATCACGGAATCTCTGGCTCAGCGTTTAATAATTTTAATAATTCCAGCAGCCCGGGTCTTGCTCGCTGTGAATTTTTCTGGCACGAGGGCACGGGATGAGATTGGGAGCCCTTGATCCATGTTTTTCTCCACCATAATTAGCTGCCACCATTAAGCAGCCCAGCAATCTTTGTTTCTCCACGAGATTAATTCGATTACCACGTTAATAATCAAATACGATCATCCTCGACGCTCCTTATCGCCGTGGATTATTTTAATTACCACAGCCGAAGGCAAAGAACATTATTATTTTAGTAGCAAACTGAAATAATCCTGCGTGAGCCACCTTCTTTATCCCACTTCAGTCCATTTAAATGAAATTTAAATTTCAGAGCATTTCATTGCTGGGTAAGTTCACACTGAAGTGTTTTGAAATCAAGCCTAATTTAAAATATTCGGGCTGAGGTGCTGGCTCTGATCAAGCAGCAGGAAAGTTCACTCCCCACCTTTATACCGGTAAGAAATAAATGAAAATAAAACATCTTTGGGGCTCCTCCAGCTCCAGAATTCCCGGTGTTTTCAGGGAAACCGAGCTCCTGTTTGATGAATCCCTTCAAACGCTGACAGATACTCTTCAGCCAGATCTGGATCTGAAAAAAATCATGCCAAACATCATCGCAGAGGGATAATTTATTTGATGAATAGCAGCTCTGTTTGGTAAATAATATTCATCTGTCTCTAGGCCTGGCTACATAAAAATCCCACATCAGTCACCCGGATCGATATTTCATGGAAATCACAATTGAAGGCCTTTCAGGTACCCCAGTCCTGGGAGAAAACCACTCCCCTGGAGAAATCTGGGAGCTCTCAGCGCTGTTTGGGCCAAGTTCATCTCCTGATTTATTCACTTTCGCCGGTGAGAGTGAATAAATTAGGAGATTGAGGTTGATGGCACCAAGGTGGAGCTTCGAGGCGATCCAGATCGTGTTTGAAATCACGTCAGCGGCACGCTCAGCTCGCAGGAACAGTGAAATTCAGTCTGATTTACACCCCAAAATTAATGAGAGCTCTGCAAAGCCACAATTAGCCTGACCTGATCCGTGAGATGGAACAGATGAGGGTCGGGATTCAGGCAGGGTGGTCCCAGGAGTAGGAACAAGTGGAATTTTGGGATTCAGGCAGGGTGGTTCCAGGAACAAGAACAAGTGGAATTTTGGGATTCAGGGAGGATCATCCAAGGAATAAGAACATTTGGAGTTTTGGGATTCAGGTGGGGTGGTCTCAGGAGTAGGAACAAGTGGAATTTTGGGATTCAGGCAGGGTGGTCCCAAGAACAAGAACAATCTGAGTGTTGGGATTCAGGCAGGATAGTCCCAGGAACAGGCTGAGTGTTGGGATTCCAGGATTAGGAACAGGCTGAGTGTTGGGATTCAGGCAGGGTGGTCCCAGGAACAAGCTGAGGGTTGGGATTCAGGCATGGTGGTCCCAGGAATAAGAACAAGTGGAGATTTGGGATTCAGGCAGGGTTATCCAAGGAATAGGAACAAGCTGAGTGTTGGGATTCAGGCAGAGTGGTCCCAGGAATAAGAAGGAACAAGGTGAGTTTTGGGATTCAGGCAGGGTGGTCCCAGGAATAAGAACAAGTGGAGATTTGGGATTCAGGTAGGGTGATCCCAGGAACAAGCTGAGTGTTGTGATTCCAGGATTAGGAACAGGCTGAGTGTTGGAATTCAGGCAGGGTGATCCCAGGAACAAGAACAAGTGGAGTTTTGGGATTCAGGCAGGGTTATCCAAGGAATAGGAACAAGCTGAGATTTGGGATTCAGGCAGGATGGTCCCAGGAATAAGAAGGAACAAGCTGAGTATTGGGATTCAGGTAGGATCATCTAAAAAATAAGAACAGTTGGAGTTTTGGGATCCAGGCAGGGTGGTCCCAGGAATAACTGTGAATTCTTTCGAACCCCCTGTGTGGCTCAAATTTGCGGCGGGTGATGCAAATTCAATCTGTTTTAACCAAGCTGCTCTAACCTGCGAGGCCGTGATTAACACCATCTCGTGCATTTCCTTAATGTGCCTGCTTCATCACTGAAGAATTTAAATTTTTTTCCTGAGTTTTGTTATTCAGCCTTGCATAAAACATTCATTTCGCTTGCTCCAGTCACATTTTATTAGGCAGCATTACACAGACTGGCATTTGGGTGGAAAATATGACAAATTTTGTTTATTTTTAAGACAAATGTGACCAAAACAAACACGTTGCAGAAATCGGGAGAGAAAAACCCCAGAGGTAAAAAAATGATAAAGGTCAGGCTCTGATAGTGAGTCTTGTTTGCAAACAAAAACACCGTGAAACATGTGCTTGTCAGCAAGAAATAATCAAAAACCTGATTATTTCTCAGGCAGACTCCTGACAAATAATCCTGGCAGTTTTTAGGAGCTGAGAAGTGCATTTTTTTTCTTCCTTTTGGCCTCGGAGATGTTTCCCCTCCCGCTTCCAGATGCGCAGAGAGTTAAAAGAAAAGTTAAAAGCAACAAAAGAGAAAGTTAAAAACAATCCAGGTGCTGCCAAAAATAACCCGCCCCAGGCAGCGCCTTTGGTGTCTCAGTCAGGGCTCTGACTTCTGAATTTAAATACACAGAACGCTTTGTAAAAAATTTTGGGTTTTTCTCATCCATTATTAAGCAAATTAAGACAAGTCCCTGTTGCTTTCATGGCTTGGGGAGAAATTAATTTTGGTCTAAGGGAGGTTTTGGTGAAGGTGAGGTGAATATTGAGTTAAACGCCTTCCTTTCTGCACTTTTTTTTAAGAAAAGAAATCTTTAAAAATTTGTATTTGAAAAAAATGAAATTAAAATTGTCAGCGTGCTGAAAAAAAAAAAAAAATCTTTCTCCGTACAAAAAGGCAAAAATGCTTTTCAGCTTCGTCTCAGGAGCTCTCCTGAATAAACAGGAGCTGGCAGAGCTTAGCCTTAAGGCAAAGATATTTTTCACTTCAAATACATCCAGATCCTTGTTTACTCACCCTGTGAATTCGGCGGGGAATTGTCTCGCTGAGATCCGATCCTCCGCAGTGCACGGGAGGTGTGAATGTGGGGCCACTTAAAATTCCAGCGGCGAGCGGGGATGAAGGATCGGGCTGCTCTGCCTGTTCCCACCTCTGCCTGCAGCTGGGAGCTAGCTGGGCCATAAATTACCTTCCTATTAGCATGGAAAATCAAAATATTTCTCTTGTTCCCGGTTTTTTTCTGTAAAAAGGTGCAGAGCGTGTTTCCCTCAGGAATCGGGGGGGCTGGCAGGAATTCGGTGGGATTTCCCAACCTCCTGCCCTTTTCCAATCTACTGCTCCTTCCCAATCCTCCTGTTCCTTCCCAAACTCCTGTCCCTTCTGAGCCTCCTGCCCCTTCCCAACCTCCTGCCCCTTCCCAATGTATTTTTCCCTTCCCTTTCCCTTGCTCCTGCTCCTTCCCAGCTCTTCTTCCCCTTCCCAACCTCCTGCCTTTCCCAACCTCCTGCTTCTTCCCAATCTTCCTGTCCCTTCCCAGCCTCCTGCCCCTTCCCAATCATCCTTTCCCTTCCCAATTTTCCTGCCCCTTCCCAACATCCTGCTCCTTCCCAATCCTTCTTTCCCCATTCCCTTGCTCCTTCCCAGCCTCCTGCCCTGTCCCAGCCTCTCTGCCCCTTCCCAGCCCTTCTTCCCCTTCCCAACCTCCTGCCCTTCCCGACCTCCTGCTTCTTCCCAATCTTCCTGTCCCTTCCCAGCCTCCTGTCCCTTCCCAATCCTCCTTTCCCTTCCCAGCCCTCCTGCCCTGTCCCAATCCTTCTTTCCCTTCCCAATCCTTCTTCCCCTTCCCAACCTCCTGCCTTTCCCAACCTCCTGCTTCTTCCCAATCTTCCTGTCCCTTCCCAGCCTCCTGCCCCTTCCCAATCATCCTTTCCCTTCCCAATTTTCCTGCCCCTTCCCAACATCCTGCTCCTTCCCAATCCTTCTTTCCCTTCCCAACCTCCTTCTCCTTCCCAATCCTTCTTTCCCTTCCCAATCCTTCTTCCCCTTCCCAACCTCCTGCCCTGTCCCAATCCTTCTTTCCCTTCCCAATCTCCTTTCCCTTCCCAATCTCCTGCCCCTTCCCTACACTTTCTTCTCCTTCCCTCGCTCCTGGATGTCCACCTGAAGAATTTGAAGAGAACGATTGCAACCCCAGATTTTCCCGGGACAAATCCCTCCCAGCGGTGACGGGAACATCGGATCTTGGCGCCACCAGAGCCGGGACACAAAAATTCCGACTTCCCGAGCTCTGCTGGTGGAACCTCCAGGCTCCTGGCGGGTTCCTGGTGAGGACTGGATGTCACACCCGGGTCCCCGTGGCAGCTGCGCCTCCCACGACCACCAGAAATTTGCCCTCTCTTCCCCCCGAAAATTTCAAACGCTCCTGCTTTTCCTTTCATGTTGGAATTTGCACTCAGGCTCCCGTGAAAAATTGATGTTTTCGCTCCTTGCCGGGGTTTCTGACTTAAAAAAAAAAAGGTTTCCCCCTGGCAGTTCCTCTCCAGATATCACCAACCCGTCTTCTGAAGCGGTAAAAGCCCCTGCATATTTGATATTTTGTGGATTTGCACCAGGTTTCAGAGGGAGATTACATTTGCCGGGCAGGTTATCAGTAGAACATAAAATCAAAACGAAATTGCGATTTTATGGCAGCTACCGTGACGGTGTCGAGAGCAGCCTGATCCTCCACAACCAAATCTCTAAAAATATTTGATTGACTTTTTTTTTTTCTTTTTTTCCTCCTCCCTCCAGTTAAGCCAGGAAAAAATCCTCCAAATTATGACCATGGTGAAAAACAAAGAAGTGAGCATCGAGGGAGCTCTGCGCTTGGCACAGAGGGAGGTGTGCGCTGAAAAGGTGAGGCCACCCCTTTGATCGATTTTGTAAATGCCCTTGGGAATATTTTCTGTCCCCATCTTCATTAATTGGATTAATAAAAGATTATTATCATGCTTCCATCACGTGGAATTATCCCACGAAACCTCCAGTGCTGTTTCTGTCCGCCCGAGAACGGCTGGATTTGGGTGGCCAAACCTTCTCCCGGTGGTGCTGATTTCTGCTTTTTTTCCCAGGATCCCCAGGATTTGTTGACGGGCTCGCAGTTCAACTTCGTCATCTACAAATACAAACACTACCGGTGGCAGAAGAGGATTTTGCAGGTAATTTTTTAAAAAATCCTCGCTTTTGGATGAAAAGATGTTAAAGCAAATTTGTGCTGATGATACCTGGTGGTGATTTGCTGCTTCTGAGAAGTCAAGGACAAAATTTTCACGGTTTTTTTCCCTGGATTTCGCTAAAACTTCCTGCAGTTTGGACAAACCAACACTGGGCAGTACCTGGATGGGGGAATGTCATTTTTAAATTCTGTTTATTCCGCTCTTTCATCTACATGTGGGAATCTCGGGGCGCTGCCTCCGCCTTCCAACGCGGCCCCAAATAATGAAAAATCTTCTCTTGCAGCTGGATTTCGACAGCAGGATCATTTTTAATATTGAGAAGGGAATTATCAAGAAGCAGTTCCCTTTCTCCCAAGTCAAAGGCTGCGAGGACGCCGAGCGCAGGCGCTTCAGCATCGCCTTCCACGGGCGCCAGGGCTACGAGCTGGAGGCCGTGTCCCTGGCGGATAAAAGGAAGGTGAGGCTGGGAAAAACCCCAAACCCTGTAGGAATCCCAGGGATTTCTGTGCCGTGGTTGGGAAAAACCCCGATCCTGTAGGGATCCCAGCAGTTCCAGGCATTGCTGTGCCATGGTTGAGAAAATCCCAATCCTGTGGGAACCAAAAACCCCAATCCTGTAGGAATCCCAGACATTCCTGTGCCATGGTTGGGAAAACCCCGATCCTGTGGGAAAAACCCCCATCCCGTAGGAATCCCAGCAGTTCCAGGCATTTCTGTGCCATGGGTGGGAAAAATCCCAAACCCTGTAGGAATCCCAGGCATTGCTATGCCGTGGTTGGAAAAACCCCAATCCCGCTGTGAATCAAAACCTAATCAAACACTAAATCCTAACTGGGAATTTCGAAGCATTTTTTTCGTTCTCCATAGAAGATATTTCTCAAAATGCCTGATTTTGGGGATCCTCGTGCTGAGAAGAGACCCCGTGGTTCAGCTTTGAGCATTTTCTGGGATTTTCAGCTGAACCACTCGGGCTTGAACGGCGCTGAGCAGCAACTTTGTGCCAGGCTGCTTTGCGTGTGAATTATAAAATTCTGTTTTACAGGATAAAATTACATTCTCCTCACACTGACAGCTTGAGAATTGTGGGCATAAAACCCGATTGCAGCTAAGCAGTTTTGCATCACGGACCCGATTTATTTTATGTTGATTTATTTTACCTGCTCGGCCGCGGCTTATAGAGCCCTCTGTCATCTCTGCGTGCTTGCAAAATCCAACTGTTCGTGTCTTAAAAAGGAATTAACGTGGAAAATGTTTTTTCTTATTTGTTTTCTAGATAATTTACCTGCTGAGCAGAGTTCTGCGGAGCAACTCCTGCAAGAGAGCAGCGGAATTCTGCTCTGGGAGCGCCGCAGAGCGTGAGGTGATCCACGAGGGGCTGCTGGATTGGCAGCAGAGCACTTCCACCTCCACTCAATGGGTGAAGTATGAACTGGGGATTTCGTTAAAATTCCTGATTTCGTGGAGCTGATAATTTAATTATTTAATTTCTTATTAAAGGTTAAAGGTGCCAGAGCAGCGGTGGTACCCAAAAAATCAAAGTCGTGGTGGGATCTGGAGCCTCGACAGCACGGATCAATAACAGGGCTGGTGCTCAGCAAAAAATTCAATGTTCTCCTCTTGATTTCCCCTCCATTCTCAAGAATTGGGAATTCTCAACTTTCCAAAATTGACATTTTCCCCCGTTTGCTCCCCATCTTCAAACCAACCGCCCTTCCCTAAGGCAGCTCCTAAAACACCTGGAAATTTCTCCATCCGAGGAGAGGGGGAAAAAAAAAAATTCTGTCTGGGCAAAAACGAACGAAAAAATTCGCATTGTAATTATCTGCGCGGGGCAATTATCTCAAATGACTTCCCAGCTCGCAGAAGATGATTTTAATTGCCTTTAAAAGGCTACCACTGTTTATCTTGTAAACACCACCCCCGAGCGTGCCCGGGATTTGTTCCCTTGCAACGCTGAGCAGGTTCGTTAACGAACAAAAATTGATTTGTATTTATCTGCTGGAGCAAAGCCCTCGTTGTTTTCTCCTTGATATTAATCCTCTCTCTTCCTCCTTTTTTTTTGGTTTTTTTTTTTTTTTTGGTGAAGTAAGTGATGGTGGAAGCCTCTGGAGATCCGATTAAACCATAAGTTCCTGCCTGGAAGATAAGAGAGATCAATATTGCTGCCAGCTCCATTAAACAATTCTTATCGCTTTGGCTGTTCGTGTGGGGAAGAGATGCAATTTATATTTGATGTTTAATTCGTTCTGGAGCAGCTGCACTTATTGAAATTCCTCCTAGAACGCCCTTAATCACGCCAGCCACACCTTGAAGAGGGGAGGGAGGGAAAGAGAGGTTTGATGGAGCTGCCAGAGTGATAAAGAAAGGCAGAAATTCTCCAGAAAAATGAGAATGCAGAAGTTCAAATAAGAATAAATCCAGTAAAAAGCCCAACCTCTTGTTATAAAGAGCAGAGCAGAATTCCAGAGGAGAGGCTGAAGCAGAGGATTTGATTGTGATTCAGTCACACCGTGGGTGCCTCTAAAAGCTCCAAGTCCCAAAGATCCAAATAAAAAAATCTCAGTGTCCCGAAGATCCAAATTAAAAAACCTCCAAGTCCCAGAGATTCAAATAAAAAAAAGCTCAGGGTTCCAAAGATCCAAATAAAAAAAGCTCCGAGTCCCAAAGATCCAAATTAAAAAAGCTCAGAGTCCCAGAGATCCAAATAAAAAAAATCTCAGTGTCCCAAAGATCCAAATAAAAAAAATCTCAGTGTCCCAAAGATCCAAATAAAAAAAAGCTCCAAGTCCCAAAAATCCAAATACAAAGAAGCTCCGAGTCCCAGAAATCCAAATGAAAAAAGCTCCAAGTCCCAAAGATCCAAATAAAAAAATCTCAGAGTCCCAAAGATCCAAATAAAAAAAAGCTCCAAGTCCCAAAGATCCAAAAAAAAAAAATCTCGGAGTCCCAAAGATCCAAATAAAAAAAAGCTCCAAGTCCCAAAGATCCAAATAAAAAAAATCTCAGTGTCCCAAAGATCCAAATAAAAAAAAGCTCCGAGTCACAAAAATCCAAATAAAAAGAAGCTCTGAGTCCCAAAGATCCAAATAAAAAAAATCTCAGAGTCCCAAAAATCCAACTAAACCAGGGGAGTCAATGGAGAGGGAGGGACAGAGCGTGGCCAAAGAATTACCAGGATTTGGTTGATTTTTAATTGATCAGATTTTCGGCGGGAGAAATAAAGTGAGAAATAAATCGTTCCAGTTTTGTGTCCCACTTTATTTCGGTGCCGGATGAGAGTAAGAAATCCTCAGATAATAACACCTCACTGATTTTACGCTTTGCTGTTGATATTTGTGACTTTTCCACGGCGGGTGCTGTAAAAACACAGATTTATTGCCGTTAGGAAGTGCTTGAATGAGAAGTGAGTGATGAATGAGCCGTGTCCCCGTCCCTTGTCCCTCAGGTGCTTGGCCCAGCTGCGGGAGGGACAGTTGGCCCTGCACTGCCTGGCGCTGGGGACACGGAGCCATCCTGAGGCCACCGCCACGGTTCCTCTGTCACCCGGGAGCATGAGCGTCACCGGCGCCGGCGAGGGCGGCACCTTCGCCCTAGAAACCCGAGATTACCGTTATCTGTAAGTAATTTAATTTAATTAATGATTCGTTAAACAGAATCGCTGCACGCGGGGTCAGGCAGCAGAGGAGCTCCATGTCCCAGAGTGAAGTGACAACCAGGAGAAACGAGGCCACCAAAATGACACAATTCCCCCTCCTGTTGCTCGGCAGAGCTGTGATGGGGATTTTGGGGAGGAATCCAAGGTTGGGATGAGCTGGATCATCGCAATCCTGGAACCGGTGGGGTTGTGGTGTCAGGAGCCGGGGAGGAGATGCCCCGTTGAGGTGCTGGGACAGATGTGAGGGGTTCTGAGTGACGCCTTAAGGGCTGGTGAAAATCCGAGGTAGCCCCAGCAGCGCAGGGAAAAAAGGGGATTATTTTGGGTTTAATGGGATCCTGGGTGCACAACTCGGCCCAGGTGGGAACAGCCGAGCAGCACAACACGGATACAATTGGATGGAGCTCACAAATGAGCAGATTTACCTAAAATCCCTAATGAGAAACTGAACAAATGAGGGAACTGTCCCCCATTCTAATTATGCCCCTCTAGTTTAAAAAAACCTGTTCCAGAGAGGAGGCTCCGGGCAAGGCTGGAGCCTCTGCTTTGGAGACACTCGGGATGTTTCGTCTGCTCCCCTCAGAGAAGCCCCAAGCTGAGCTCAATCTCAGCCCCCAAGGGTTCTCCACATGTAGGGCTGAGGGACAGGGAGTGTTTGTGAAGGGGACAAGGAAAGGGAATAAAAACGGATAAAAAGAAAAGCCAGAAACCATCATTGGGAGCCGGGGAGGAGATCCACCACTGAGGTGCAGATTGAGGGAAGGAACCCACCTTGGCTGAGTGTGACACAGCTCCCTGCCCATGGGGGACCTGCAGAGCCACCCCATGGCAACACCTCAGCTCTCCAACCCCAAACCCATGGGGTTTCGCTGGGAAAAGCCGGAGCCATCGCTCGCTCCAAGCGGGAATCTCCGCACCAGGCGGGCGTTATTGACACTTCCCGCCATTTATCGGTGACATTCTTCACTGTCAGGTTCCGGATCCCTGTCACCGTGCGGAACAGCGGGCCCGAGGCCGTGGGGAGGCTGCGGAGCGAGTGGCTGTCCCTCCTGGAGGGGCACTGCCAGCCGGGCCGCGGGGCCTCGCCGCCTCACCAGGGGTCTCCGGGACGCCACTCGCCCCAAGCGGATTACGAGGAATTTATTGTGGATGAGATGCCACAATATTGTGGGGAGATTCCCCCCCTGGGTGGGAGCTGTGCAAGCAGCAGCCTGGGCGAGCCTGGCATCCCCTTGGCAGAGGGGGAGGCAGCCCTGGCAGCCGCTCTGTCCCCTGCCACGGTGCCACCAGCCCCGCCTGCCCTCCCGCAGCCCTGCAGCCCGGCGGCGAAGAGAACCAAAGCCTTTCACTGGGATGTTGTTCCTTGGGACAAGGTGAGGATCAAACTGATGGGGGGCTGTTAAAGGGAAAAAAAAAAACCTTAAATATTGGAGCCTTTATTGCATGGATAATTATAAAAATCCAGCTGCGCCACAGAACGACCCGGATGCCCTTCTGGGATGGAACAAAGGGCCTCTGTTCTCCTGGTTTTTTGTTTATCCCGTGTCCCTCCTGGATTTTTTAGATTCAAAAGTCTCTCTGGGCATCCTGTGACCCGTGCAAGAGGAAAATAGAGGTGTGCAGGCTCTGGGAGCAGTTCCAGCTCCAGGAGACGGCCGTGCTTTTGGGCAGCGAGCCCGCTGCAGTGAATCAGCACATCCTGCTCGACCGAAAAGTGGCCCACAACTTCAGTGAGTGGATTAACGGGGGCTGCTGAGGAAAAGGGTTGACAAATCCCAGACTTTGATGTGTTTGGTGCTAAAAATATCAAGGCTGAGGGTTTGAGCCCCGCATGGGCCGTTCACTTGATCCTTGGGGTTCTACCAACTTGGAATAGTCTGTGATTCTGTGACTGATTCTGTGACTCTGATTCTGTCACTCTGTGATTCTGTGATTCTGATTCTGTGACTCTGACTCTGTGACTGTGACTCTGATTCTGTAATTCTGTGACTCTGTGACTCTGATTCTGTCACTCTGTGATTCTGTCACTCTGTGACTCTGTGACTCCAATTCTGAGACTGATTCTGGGACTCTGGGACTCTGATTCTGTGATTCTGTGATTCTGTGACTCTGTGACTCTTCAAGCCTGGCCTGAGCCCTGCCTGCATTTGATCAAGGCTGTGTGGAAATCATCATTTAATCCAATATTTCTCTCTTTATTAAAAAAACCAACCCTGGCTCAGTTTCTTCAAACGTGGCCCTTGCTGATGTAGAGATGAACCCTCCAGGCTGCTTCTTTTCTTGCACAAAACCTGAAAATCACCCACGGCACCCGTAAAATCGGTTTCCACCTCTGATTTCCGAGGATTTGCGGATGTTTTGGGCTGCAAAGCCAACAGGAGCAGCTTGGGAGGCAGAACTGGGGTCAGGAAATCCATGGTTGGGGTGAGAATCCTTCAGGGAATTCCTGGCTTTTCTCAGGATGCTGTTCTTGAAGAGAACCCCCAAAATCCTGGCCTGGAACAGCCTCTCGGAGCTCATGAAGCAGCTCAACCCCCAGCCCTGATCTCCCTAATAAAATTATAAAAATCTTTCCGTTCCTTTGATAGATATTAAAGGATCGGGAGGAATTATTCTGCAAAAATTTCTGATTTCTGCCTCCAAGTTGCCTTTCCCACAAAATTTCCATAGCCCAGAGCTGCATTTAGAAATGTAAAGAATTCGGGGCAGTTGGTTCTGAAGTTTTAATGATTTAATCTTAATGAATATTAATGAGGAAAAAAAGTATTTTGGAGAGCGTGTAAAGTCCTAATTAGGAAATGGAAATGAGGATAATTTGAATTCTTGCATCCCCTGAGTAATAATTGGAAGGGTTAAAAGGAAGAGTGGCAGGAAAGTGCTCCGAAATGCCGGGAGGTTAAAAAATCTCGAGATTTGGAGCGGAGGAAAATCAGAATTCTGAGAGATCCCCACTCCAAATTCCAGATGGATGCAGGAGAAAACGCAAATAAAAGCTGCTCTCTGATGGATTCTTGGTGAAAAAAAGAAATTTCTGCGGCTAAATTTGTTTTTTCTGGTTGTTCCTTTTTTTTTTTCTTTTTGATTTCCCTTCCCTCGGGCGTTTCCTTCGAAATAACCTCAGGATCCTTTCCCCCCTCCAGGCATTTTCCTGAAAAGTTTCCGGATAAAACCCAGCGAGCTGAGGGAGAAGCTGCACATCATCCGCGAGGAGAGCGGCGGCCTCACGGACGAGCAGATCGCGGCTCTGAGGAGGTGATTTTGGGGAAAATTCCTTGGGTTTGGGATGTTCTGGAGAACCTGCAAAAATTTAGAAGTTCGGAAAAGCGCCTTGGAGGGGAGGAAGGAAGCGCGAAAGGAGTTTTACGGGGTTTTTGGGAATATTTGCGTGGCGGAGATTTGGGGGTTTAAAGGGAATTCTGCAGATTTAGCTTGGACAGAACGGAGCAGAATTCAGTTCAAACAAACTTAAATTAAATTAAATTAAATTAAAATAAAAATAAAAATTGACAGGGATTGGATTTTATCCTTTTGAATGGTTTGCAAGGATTTTAAGGATAATCCCTGGTTTCAAGGATTTTGTCCCTTGGGATTTTTATTCAGTGCCAAAATCGATGGATCCACGTGCAAATCTCGAAGGGAAAATGGATTTTTTTTGCACCCCAAGAGCATCTCAAAATGAAAATTTGGATTCCCAAAGCCGTGGAAAATCAGGAAGGAATTCTCAGGGAATATCAGCTCTGTGCTGGATGCGCCCAGTGGGAAATTATTGAAATAATTTCAAGATTTAAATTGATAGAGAAATTATCAATTTCCTGAATGATTCTTTCTCCTCATGACTTCATCGCAAAGCACTCCACGTCTCTCCAAACTTCATTTTTTTTTTCCCCAGAGAAATGGGATTTTTTTTTTGGAGAAATGGGATTTTTTTCCCCCAGAGAAATGGGATTTTTTTCCCCAGAGAAATGGGATTTTTTTCCCAGAGAAATGGGATTTTTTCCCCAGAGAAATGGGATTTTTTTCCAGACAAATGGGATTTTTTTCCAGACAAATGGGATTTTTTCCCCCAGAGAAATGGGATTTTTTTCCGGACAAATGGGATTTTTTTTTGGAGAAATGGGATTTTTTTTCCCAGAGAAATGGGATTTTTTTTTTTCAGAGAAACGGGATTTTTTTTCAGAGAAATGAGAATTTTTTTCAGAGAAATGCGATTTTTTTCCAGAAAAATTGGAGTTTTTTTCATCATGCAAATTCCATTAGAGCTGCATTCCCACACAGAGATATTTATGGGATGAATTCCCGTTTTTTCCTGGCTCCAATTATTTAATTCTTTAACCGCTAAACCTCCTGGATAATCTCTCGGCTGCATTTTCTGTGCACAAAAAACCGATTTTATCGTTTATAGATTTTTATAGATTAAATGTTGACTGCCACCTTTAAAAATATGAATTTACTTAACAAACCCGGGCTGTTTTTAATGGTGAATAAACACCCAACAGTTCCCATATTTTTAAATAAAAATTCATTTTTTTTCCCTGGAAAATTCATTTTTTTTTTCCTGGTAAAGTGGGCTGAAAGGATTACACTGCAACCTGCTATGATACCGATTTAATAATTCAGATTTTGCAATTAAAATATCTTAATTATCGACAGCAGCCAAATAAATCTGAGTGCTTGCCCTGCTAAAATATTTGCTTTTTTCCACCCCTGAGTAAATTTCCTGAATTTCATGGCGATGTAGAGCTACTTAATTTCAATTTCAATTTTAATCTGAATTTCAATTTCCATTTCAATTTTCATTTCTATTCTAATTTCAATTTCAATTTTAATCTTAATTTCAATTTCCATTTTAATTTCAATTTCAGTTTCAATGTCAATTTTAATTTCAATTTCAATTTCAATTTCAATTTCAATTTCAATTACAATTACAATTTCAATTTGAATTTTATTTTCAATTTCCATTTCAATTTCAATTCCAATTCCAATTTCAATTTTAATTTTATTTTCAATTTCAATTTGAATTTCAATTCCAATTTTAATTTCAACTTCAATTTCAATTTCAATTTTAATTTCAATTTCGGTTTCAATTTCAATTTCCATTTTAATTTCAATTTCAGTTTCAGTTTCAATTTCAATTTCAATTTTAATTTCAATTTCCATTTCCATTTCAATTTAAATTTCAATCTTAATTTCAACTTCAATTTCAATTTCAATTCCAATTTCAATTTCAGTCTTAATTTCAATTTCAATTTTAATTCCAATTCCAATTTCAATTTAAACTTCAATTTCAATTTCAATCTTAATCTCAGTTTCAATTCCAATTTCAATTTCAATTTTAATTTCAATTCCAATTTCAATTTCAATTTCAATTTCAATTCCAATTCCAATTTCAATTTAAACTTCAATTTCAATCTTAATTTCAATTTTAATTTCAATTTCAATTTCAACTTCAATTTTAATCTTAATTTCAACTTCCATTTTAATTTCAATTTCAACTTTAATTTCAATCTTAAATTTAATTTTAATTTTAATTTCCATTTCAATTTTCTCTCTGGCAGGTACCTGCCCACCCCCAAGGACGCTGAGAGGTACCTGTCCTTCCAGGGCCCTTGCTCGGAGCTGCACGAGGTCGACCAGTTCATGCTGGAGGTGAGGAGTTTCCCCATGAAAAACCAATTTTTGGGACATTTTCCCAGCTAAAACCACGGCAAGGAGCTGTTAAATTGAAAATCTCAGCCAGAATCAGCACCATTCTGATGAAGAATTGAAAATATTTAACAGGAAGAAAATTATGGATCCCTTTGGATCTCCAAGTGCCACTCCTTCCTTTTCCCCTCAAAGTAGGAGCTGATTTATCCCGAGCTGGATTCCCAACGTTTTAATTATAAAATTTTTAAAAATTAAATTTATTCCAGCCTTTTTGCTCGCGGGAAAGGATTGATTTTAACGAGCACCCGGCGAATTTGCAGAGTGTAACCGCGGAACTAAACCCACAATAAAATAAATAAACACAGAAATTAGGAAAACAGCGGAATGGATGAATAAATAATGACAGAACCGTGTCGTTTTGGGGGAAAAACGGGAGTTTTGATGGCTGCTCTGTCGAATTCCGTGCAGATGTGCAAAATCCCCCAGCTGGGCCAGAGGTTGGATCTCCTGCTCCGCGTCCGCGAGCTCCCCGAGAGCGTCGGAGACCTGGAGCCCGTGAGTGCCAGGAGCCTGCATGGGGTTTTGGAGATCAGCAAAAACCCTTTCAAAGATTTGGGGGATTTATTTTGGGGTTTTTTTTCCTTT
>VYZT01056147.1:0-12969 GCA_013400735.1 Pomatostomus ruficeps | reverse complement strand
AGCTGAGCCTGGAGCGCTTAAAACCGGGATTAAAATTGGGATTAAAATCGGGATTAAAAATGTAATTTATAGGGAGTGAAAGCCTGGCTTGGAGCTGAGCCTGGAGCGTTTAAAATCGGGATTAAAACCGGGATTAAACTCGGGTTTAAGGGTGCTGAGCGACTCAGGGTTGGAGGATGGAATTCCAATGGATTTGCATCCCCGCTCCTCTCAGCAATTCAGAAATTCGGGAATTCGGGAGGAGCTGTTCCTGCCTTTGGGGTGCATCCCTGATTTCCACGCCCCCGGACCTCATTCAGAATTCCTGACGGGAACACTGCGGTCTTGTTTGGAATTCCATCCCCTCCGAGCTAATTAAATTAAATTAAATTTAATTCCCATGAGTCATTTCTCAATAATTTTTGCTCCTGGCACTCCTATCCCGTTTTTAACCCTCCCGATGTGATTCAGCAGGAAAAAGGAGCCCAAAATCCTTTTTTTCCTCCTTCTACCTATGGAAAAAACCGTATTTAATTATCGGTGACGCAACCAGGGAGATCGCAGCCAATTCTCCGCAAGCCTCCCTCTCGCAGCGGAATATTCCAATTTTCCGAGCGTTCTGAGTGGTTTTGCTCGCGGCCGGGGCCGGGCACAAATAAACAAAATTCGGTTTCATGCGGAGGATCATTCCCAGCCGGAATGGGCTCTAATGAGGGTGTTAATGAGCCCATTAACTCGGCGCTTCTCTAACCTTGACTTGACCCGAGCTTAGAAAAATCTGCGTTATCCCTCGCCCTGCCGCCTTTCCAAGGGGATTTTTGGGGTTGTTTTTAATGAGCTGAGTTGTTTTTAATGAGCCGGGTTGTTTTTAGTGCCGCCCGTTGATCCCGCGGCCTCCAGCATCCTCAGCCGGGTTTCCTTTGCTCCCCGGCCTGTTGGGTGTGAATCCTGCGGGAAGAATTCCAGGGGAAGGGGCTCTGCGGGAGCTGCTGGAGGCAGGTTGATCACACATTTAAAATGGGTGGTTTTATTGCATTTTGTTTAAAAAAAATAAAAAAAGCGCAGCTCTTTTAGCCGCTCCCACTGCTCTGCCGGGGTCTTTGGGTGCAGATTGGCCTGAGAGGTGAGAGATAAAATCCTGCTGAGCGGGGGGCAGGAGGGGAGGGAGCAGCTGTCCCCATGTCACAGCTGTCCCCGTGTCACACCTGTTCCTGTGTCACAGCTGTCCCTGTGTCACACCCGTACCCCTGTCACACCTGTCCCTGTGTCACCAGGCTCCTCTGGTTGATTTTATTTTCCTTTCTGGAGCTGAGCTGGGAGACCCCTTGGAGCCCTCAGCCCTTTCTGGAGGGGAATTTCTTAAATTCTCTCTCATTTCCACGTTCCTGAGATCCCTTGGAACCATCAGCCCTTTCTGGAGCAGCATTTCCAAAATTCTCTCTCATTTCCCTGTTCCTGAGAGCCCTCTGGAGCTGCCAGCCCTTCCTGGAGGGGAATTTCCGAAATTCTCTCTCATTTTTGTGTTCCTGAGGCTCCTTGGAGCCACCAGCCCATTCTGGAGCCAGCATTTTCAAAATTCATTTTCATGTTCCTGAGATCCCTCAGAACCATCAGCCCTTTCTGGANAGCCACCAGCCCATTCTGGAGCCAGCATTTTCAAAATTCATTTTCATGTTCCTGAGATCCCTCAGAACCATCAGCCCTTTCTGGAGGGGAATTTCCGACATTCTCTCTTGTTTCCTGAGGCTCTTTGGAGCCACCAGCCCATTCTGGAGCAGGATTTCTGAAATTCTCTCTCATTTCCATGTTCCTGAGACCCTCTGGAGCCACCAGCCCTTTCTGAAGTGGAATTTCTGAAATTCTCTCATTTCCATCTTCCTGAGGCTCCTTGGAGCCACCAGCCCTTTCTGGAGCAGCATTTCCAAAACTCTCTCTCATTTCCATGTTCCTGAGACCCTCTGGAGCTGCCAGCCCTTTTTGGAGGGGAATTTCTGTCATTCTCTCTTGTTTCTGTGTTCCTGAGAGTCCTTGGGGCCACCAGCCCTTTCTGGAGGGGAATTCCTTAAATTCTCTCTCATTTTTGTGTTCCTGAGACCCTCTGGATCCACCAGCCCTCTCTGGAGCGGCATTCCCGAAATCCCCTCGTTCCCCGTTCTCTCATTCCCCGGTTCCTGCAGGGAGCTGAGTTCAGGGAAGGTTTTTGAAGGAATCAGCACCGTTCCAGCCGCTCCTCTCCACTTCCTCCTCTCATCCCTGTGTGCCCCTGACCCTTCCCTCCCCACCACCTCAATCCGGCTCCCGAGCGCTTCCCGAGAGTCATTGAAGCTCCGGGAAGCTCTGGGAAGCTCCGGGATTCCCTGTGGGTGCCGCTCATCCCATCCCCGGGCCAGGCAGAGCTACGAGGGCTGCGGGTCACAGCTTCAGATGGAGCTGCTGAGAGCTCCTCTGTGCGGGCTCCATCATCCAACCCCTTCCCTNCTTTCCTTTCCTTTCCTTCCCTTCCCTTCCCTTCCCTTCCCTTCCCTTCCCTTCCTTTCCCTTCCCGGACCTTCCCGGACCTTCCCACCAAAGCCGCTCTGATCCTGACCTGCGGCACTCGCAGCTCCCGGTTTCCGTCCCCGAGCCGCCTCGGAACTCCCTGGGGAGGCTCTGCCTCCGGAGCCGGGGTTCTGTGGGTTGGGATGTCCCCTCCTGCTGCCGGGAGCGGCCAAACCCCCGCGGTTTATTCCTCTCCTGACTTATTCACAAGGGTGGAATCGCGTTGTTTTCACCTCATAAAATCAGATTTAAATGCTGTTTGCCCGCTGGGTTTGCAGCAGCTGCTCCCAGATCCCAGCCCGTGCCCCTTCCCTGGAGCTTCCCTCAGGGCTGGAATCACCCCTGGTGGATCCGTTCTGTGCTGAGTTCACCCCTCTGCTGTTAAAATGATTTTTCCGTGGAGGAAAACATCAGCGTTTCAGAGCAGGGAAACACTGACGTGCGTTGATCGCTCTTAATAGGGCAGAGGAGACAAAGTGGCCGCAGCATGGGAACTCTTGAAGTTAAAAATCAGAATTGTGCTTTAGAGCTGGTGTTTGTTCCTCCTGTTGGGTTTCAGGGCTGATATTTTTCCCTCCTGTTGAGTTTCCAGAGCTGGGCCGCTGTATTTTTTCCTCCTGTTGAGTTTTCAGAGCTGGGCCGCTGTATTTTTTCCTCCTGTTGGGTTTCAGAGCTGATATTTTTTCCTCCTGTTGAGTTTCCAGACCTGGGCCGCTGTATTTTTTCCTCCTGTTGGGTTTCAGGGCTGGTGTTTGTTCCTCCTGTTGGATTTTCAGAGCTGGGCCGTTGCCTTCGTTCCTCCTGTTGAGTTTTCACAGCAGTCTCCTGTATTTGTTCATCCTGACATCTCTATAAATATCCCTGATCTCTGCCTCGACACATCTGCCGTACAAACCTGTGTCTGTCCATTTATTTTTTTAACCAAACTCCTCAGTTTTCCAGCTCTGGTCCAGGCCTGGGGCTTCTTGTCCTCGAGTGCCAGCCCTGCAGTTCCTGTGGCAATAATTGACCCCCGTTCCCGTTGTTTGCTGTGCTGCTGCTGATTTAAAAGCTGAAAGTGCCCTGGGAGGGTGTGTGGGATGCAGAGGGAAGTGCGGGGTTTGTTTTCCACTCTGGATCCGTGAGCTGTCACGGGGGAGCTGCTGATTCCCAAAGGAGAGGGAATTCCCAGTTTGGGATCGGTCACTGCGGGAGCAGCTCGGATCCGAGGGGTCAAACCCCATCCTCAGAGTGAGGGGGGATTTCCTCTCCAGGGTTTGATGTTTCCTTGAGGAATTCATCCAACCCCTGGCTCTGAGCGTGGGCTGTGGGCAGGAGCGGGAGGGATTTCTGTGGGGGGGGCACAGCAGGATCATCATGAATTCCAGAAGCTTCAAAATCCCGTTTTCCTCCGTGCCCTGGGAGCTGCCACCGCCGCTGGCTCTTGGCTCGGGGACATTTTTGTGTCCCAGACTGGAATCTGGTCCTGGGAGCTGCCACCGCTGCTGGCTCTTGGCTCGGGGACATTTTTGTGTCCCAGACTGGAACCCGGTCCCGTCAGGTGTTAAATTCAGTCTCCTGATCCCAGTGCCGGTGCTCACACTTGGACCAGGCTGCCCCAAACCCCGCTGGAGGTTCCTGGGGCTGTCCCTGGGCTGGGTTTGGCTCCTCGGCGCAGTTCGGTGCTGTCCTGGCAGGTCGGGATCCCTCCGGCTCCTGCTGGGCTCGGCTTTGCCGCTTTTGGCCGTTTCACAGCCCGGATGAGTTGATTTTTCCTTCCCAGGGACCTTTCTTGTGGCTGGATCAGGAAGATGCCCAGAGCATCAGTAAATATTGGAGGATTAGGGATTAACAAAACGCTGTTGACAGTTCATGTCCAAGGACTGCTTGCCTGGCTGGAATTCTCACGGAATCGTGGAGTGGTTTGGGTTGGAAGGGAATTTAAAACTTAAATCCAATTCCAGCCCCTGCCATGGCAGGGACACTTCCCACTAATCCCAGGGTGCTCCAAACCCCGTCCAGCCTGACCTGGGAGCCTTCCAGGGTTGGAACATCCACAGCTTCTCTGGGAAGCCAAAAAACGGTAAAAAACCTGAAAATTCCATCAGCCTTTCCCGTGCTTTCAGAACATTCCCGTTCCTTTGATAATTCCCGGGTGGAGCACACGGGGAATACCCTTCTCCTCCCGCTCTCCTTCATCCCTTTGTCTTTCTCACACACTTTCTAAATTAATTTTATAATCGTCCTTTAAATGATGGAGCAGCTCAAATGAGCTCTTTCAGCCCGAATTACC
The DNA here is from genome assembly GCA_013400735.1 of Pomatostomus ruficeps. Lineage (NCBI taxonomy): Eukaryota > Metazoa > Chordata > Aves > Passeriformes > Timaliidae > Pomatostomus > Pomatostomus ruficeps. The sequence continues at coordinate 8,180 of VYZT01056147.1, read as the reverse complement.
TGCATTAAAGATCTCCCTTAAAAAGAGGAAAGGCATCAAGGTAATTAATAGCTTCAATTATTATAATGTGGCTTAGCTTGTGCTTTTTCTCTTAGAAAAACCCGGTTTTGATAAGTCAGCTGTTCTTAAAAGGGGGAAAAAAAATAACAGAAGTGCTCGGGGCTGGGAGCTGGCACGGAGGGATTTGGAAATCAGGTTGTTCCCTGTGTAATGTCAGGGAATAAATTACCCCATTGATCCTGGAGCAGAGCCCCGTGCTCCCGGCAGCCCCGTGCGCAGGGGAGCGAGCAGAGAGGATTCGGGGGTTTTCTGCCCAGTCCCAGCTGCTTTGTGGGAGTTGAAAAACCAAAGGATATTTGTTCAAAGCCACGCTGGGATTGCTGGAGCCCGGGAGTGAATCAAAGGCGAGGGGAGACCAAAGGGAAATCTTGAAAGAGGATTCAGAGCTGGTCTGTGACGGAGGAGGGGGAGGCTGGAGGTGGCAGAGCTGGGCTGGGGGAACAGGGAATGGAGAATGGGGCAGGAGGAACGGGGAACAGGGAATGGGGCAGGAGCGGGGCTGGGGAAGTAGGGAATGGGGATGAGGGAACAGGGAATGGGGATGAGGGAACAGGGAATGGGGCTGGNCCCTGGAACGCCGGGATCCTGCCCAGGGAGGGCTCCTGGGCTGGGACGGTCAGGAGGGGACCAGGGATGCCCAGGGATCCCTTCTGGTCCTCTGTGCCCTGCTGCTGCTGGGCAGGTGGGAGCTGTGCCAGGTGGGAGCTGTGCCCAGGTAGATTCCGTGTCCTGTGCCCAGGTGGGAGCCATACCCAGGTGGGTGCTGTGACCACTTGGATGCTGTGTCCGGTTGGAACGGCAGGAGGAACGGGCTGTGTCCACTTGGATGCTGTGTCCTGTGCCCCCATGGGTGCCATGCCCGGGGGGTGCTGCTCTCAGGTGGATGCCGTGCCCAGGTGTGTTCTGTGCCAGGTGGGTGCTGTGTCCACTTGGATGCTGTGTCCTGTGCCCGGCTGTGTCCTGTGCCCAGGTGTGTTCTGTGCCCAGGTGTGTTCTGTGCCCAGGTGTGTTCTGTGCCCAGGTGGATTCTGTGTCCAGGTGTGTTCTGTGCCCAGTGGGAGCTGTGCCCAGGTGGATTCTGTGTCCAGGTGTGTTCTGTGCCCAGGTGGATTCTGTGTCCAGGTGTGTTCTGTGCCCAGTGGGAGCTGTGTCCACTTGGATGCTGTGCCCAGGTGGGAGCTGTGCCCAGGTGGATGCTGTGTCCAGGTGTGTTCTGGCCCCAGTGGGAGCTGTGCCCAGGTGGATTCTGTGTCCTTGTGCCCAGATGGGAGCTGTGCCCGGCTGTGTCCTGTGCCCAGGTGTGTTCTGTGCCCAGTGGAAGCTGTGTCCACTTGGATGCTGTCCCCAGTGGGAGCTGTGCCCAGGTGGATGCTGTGTCCTGTGCCCAGGTTGGAGCTGTGCCCAGGTGTGTTCTGTGCCCCAGGTAGATTCTGTGTCCCTGTGCCCAGGTGGATTCTGTGCCCAGGTGTGTTCTGGCCCTGGTGGGAGCCGTGCCCAGGTGGGAGCTGTGTCCTGTGCCCAGGTGGATTCTGTGTCCCGTGCCCAGGTGGGAGCTGTGTCCTGTGCCCAGGTGGATTCTGTGTCCTGTGCCCAGGTGTGTTCTGTGCCAGGTAGATTCTGTGCCCAGGTGGATTCTGTGTCCCGTGCCCAGGTGGGAGCTGTGTCCCGTGCCCAGCCGGGTGCCCACACCTCCTCTCGGTGTCCCAGCTCTGCCGTCCCAGTGCAAACCAGAACATTCCCAGTAAAACCTCCCTGGGCTTTGCCGTTCCCTGCCCGTCAGCAGTGCCAGGGTGCCCGGACCCCGCTCCAGCCAAACCCCGGGATCGGGAAGTGCCTGGATTCCCGGGATGGAGCTTGGGGAGCAGCTCCTGCTGCAGGAATCCCCCGGGCTGGGCAGCTCTCTGCCGTTTGTTCGATGTGCGCTGATGAGGGAGCTCAGGAAAAATCTGCTGCTGCTTTAAACTCGGATATTTCCCCCTCTGATTGGAGCCTCGTTCCAGTTGAAGAGAGGAAAAGCTCCTGAGTGCAGTGGCTGCACTTGATCATCTTAAAAGTCTCTGCCAGCCCTAACAATTCCGTGATCTCTGTTGCCTCGTTCCCTCAAAAACCCGTTCAAAAGCAGAAATGTTGAGGCAGGAGGGGCTGAGCTCGATATCTGCCCTTTCTCTGTTCAAAGGCAGAACAATCCCAGTGATTGGCATTTGGAACATTCTGTCATTGATTTTTTTTTTTTTTCTCGGGCTTTTAAGGAACGATGGATTTGCAGCCCGAAATTAATATATCGGCATTCTGGTGGGCAGCGTAAAACCCTCATTAAATTTTGCAACTTATCAAACAGCTTGCAATTAAAATTCATTTTGAAGTGAGCTAGCAGAAGTTTTGTTAATGTTTAACATCTTTATGGGTGTCATTCTTGAGAAATTTGGACTAATTGAGTCCAAAGGGACAAACTCACGGGTTCTGCGTTTGCCGTGCGTGCCAGGCCTCACTTTGCTTTTGGCGTTTTTCCTCTTCCTCCGTGCGAGTTCTGATTCGAGCAGGTTGCCAGCGAAGGAACTATTTTGTTTTTTCTGCCAAATCGCCGAGAATCCATCTTCCCTAAATCTCAGAAAAGCTCCAGCGAATCTCTGGGAAAGACAGACTCTGAGGTGTCCATTGCTGGGAAATACAGGAGATTCCAAATCGAATTTTTTTTTAGGTTTTCCTCCTAAAAACCTCGTTCAGAACAAGCTGCTCTGGGCATGTGAAATCCTTGGCTGGGCTCGTGGTTGTAGCCTGAAGTTGGGAGTTTGCCTCGCTTGAAACGTTTGGAATTGTGAATTTTCCTGTTCCTCGCTCCCCTTAAATATTTCCCCCGCGATCCCAGAGGTGTTTGTAGGGAGCAGTAAAAGCAGCGGGAATTATTTCGGGATTTGTGGGATCCGGGATCAGAACCTGACCCGGCAGAGCTTTAAAATCCCCCGGGATTTGCGGGCGAGGAGGGGGCAGAGTCGGTGCTTTGAAGGCTCTTCCCAGCAAAGCCGGACTGAACCCGAATTTCTCCAATTCAGGGAAAAATCTGGAGCTGGGTTTGCCAGGGCTGCACTCCTCAAACACCATCAGCTCGGAATGGGCTCTTAATGGCTCTGTATTGATCGGGAGGGGAGAGTTCAGCTAAACGGGGATAATTCTGGGAATTTCCTGGCTCGGAGGCTGCACCAGGCTCAGAGGTTTGATTTACAGGCAGCAGCAGCAGCGCAAATAAAGCTGTGGCTGCACAGGAGTGCTCAGACCCTCCCAGAACCCCTGGAATTCCAGAGAATTCCGGGCTGTGCCAGCTGTGAGGTGGCACCGCTGATTCGGACCTCAGCTCCGTGGAATCCCCCATTCCCTGGGACAGGACGTGGGGTTTCCCTCAGAACTGGGACAGGATTGTCGGATTTTCCCTTTTTCCAGGGTGGGAATGGGCCCCTGGGGTCTTTCAGCTGCTGGAACCGTTTGGGTTGCAAGGGATCTTAAAGGTCATTGAATTCCAACCCCAAATACTATTTGGATGTTCACATTTTGGGGTATCTGACCCATTCTGGGGTATTTGACATGTTTTGGGGTATTTGGCACATTTGGGGGTATTTGACCCATTCTGGGGTGTTTGACACATTTGGGGTATTTTGCATATTCTGGGGTATTTTGCTCATTTTCGGGTATTTGACACATCCGGGGATATTTGACCCATTCTGGGGTATTTGGACATTTTGGGGTATTTGGGACATTTTGGGGTATTTGACGGTTCTGGGGTATTTTGCGCATTCTGGGGTATTTTGCACGTTTTCGGATATTTGGCACATTTGGGGGTATTTGACCCATTCTGGGGTATTTTTTACACCCTCCCCACGAGATCTGCAGCTCCCTCTCTGCCGGGTGGAACTGGAATGCTGCGGATTTAAGGGAAATCAGGAAGTTCCCGAGCAAACCTGTATTTTATCCATGCAAACCATAAATTCTGGGAGAGCAGAACTGTGGGTCTGTCAAGCTGCTGCTCCAATTGCACTTCTGATAACTCAGCTGCTGCTTTTTGGGGGGAAACGAGTTTGGTGCCGAGCTGTGGGATGCTCTGGTGCATCCAGACCTGGGACGTGAACCCAGCCAGGGCCATGAGAAATCAGTGAAACAAATTCAATAAATTCACAAGTGCTCAGAGCTTCCCCTGCTGCTGATGATGATGCTGTGGCACAAGAGCAGCTCGTGCTCGCGGGGATGGAAATTGCTGGATGAGGGAGGTGGGCTGGAGTGCCCTTGTTCCCTGTGAGCGAGAGGGAATCTGCAGAGGCGCGGCTCTCGTGCTGGCACTCGGTGTTTTGTGCTCCATAATTAACACTCGATCCCAGCTCATTCCCACTGCCAGCGCAGGAGATGAGAGCCCCGAGACTCCTCTGATCAGGGAGATGCCTGAGCAGAGGCTCCCTGGAGCAGAGGCCAGACAGGATTGAGAGAATAAACTGGGGATTTATTGCAGGGCCTTCAATAGGGACACCTCGGGCACTCAGAGCCTCTCCGGGAGAGGCCACACCCAAGATGGACCCCGGGGCACGAGTTTGCTCCACTTGGATCAGTTTGGATCCATTCCCAGATCAGGGTTCATTCTCCAGTGACAATTGCAGGGGATGATGGAATTGAGCCCAAGTCTGTCCCCCCTTTTAGAGGCTCCGTTTCCATCTTTGGGGGCCTGGGCCAACGAGGTGTCCTTGAGTGCAGCCTGGAGAGGATTTGTTGTGTCTGAGCAGGTTGGGAGAACAGGAGCTCCCAGCCCGTGGGGAGTGGGAGAGTCACACACTAAAGCAGCGCAGGGGCTGGGAAATATAAAAACTGAATTTAAGGCATCAGTGGGAACAGCCAGAGCGGGAGTTTTTTGGGGTGTGTTTGTAAGCAGTGGATGTTTCAGGCAGAGCTGCAGGAGTTTGAAGCCGTTCCTCAGGACCTCTCCTGTGTGATGGGATCCATCGAGTGGAACCCTTGTTCCAACTCCCCCACGCCTGATTTTGCCTGAGTGCCACTCGTTTATGGAGCTCTCCGGCTGAGGGACGGGGGGACGCAGCGATTCCGAGGGAAGCGTAATTGGCTGGGTGAGATCCGGGGCCTCTCTGACCACTTCAGATCCGTACCATGCCAAAAATAGCAGCTCCTTCTGCCGGCGCCTGGGCCGCCGCGGCTGGGAATAGATTTTAATTGATGGATGCTGTCAGGCTCTCGGCGGCCGTGCGGGCGGGAGAACCATTAAAGTGAGATTTCTTGTCCCTGCTTGCTTAAACACTCTGCTGCCAGCTCATGGCAGCCGTGCGGTGTTCCCTTCATATCCCCAGCCTTTGTAGCCACATCCTGGGGCCGAATCCCGGGATTTTAGCTTTTCCAGCAGGGAGAGCTGCTGGCCATGGGCTGGTGGTACAGGTGTGCTGAGACCTGACAAAATCCTGTGTGGAATAAGGGGCAGGAACAGCTTGGGAATTGTGTGTGTGGAATAAGGGATGGGAACACCTTGGGAGTTTGTGTGGAATAAGGGGCAGGAACAGGTTGGGAGTTTTTTGTGTGGAATAAGGAACAGGAACACCCTGGGAGTTTTTTGTGTGGAATAAGGAACAGGAACACCCTGGGAGTTTTTTGTGTGGAATAAGGGACAGGAACAGCCTGGGAGTTTGTGTGGAATAAGGGGCAGGAACACCTTGAGGAGTTGTTTGTGTGGAATAAGGGATGGGAGCACCTTGAGGAGTTGTTCCTGGAGGCTTTTGGAGCTCGGGGAAAAGGTGGAGTTGGACTGGGGCACTGGGATGTGACCTCGTGTGGGAACAGGCTGTGACTGTCCCTAAAGGAACCTGGACAAAGGCTGTGGCCAGGAGGAGAAACCCCTCTGAGAGGTTTGGGCTGTGCTGGTTTGGGCTGTGCTGGTTTGGGCTCTGAGTTTGTACACCTTCCCAAGGATTTTTCCTCGGAAAAGTCATGTTCCTGTGTTCCCCGCACCCTCCTGTCTGCACGAGCTGGGCCTCCTCCTCCCCAGCTCCAGCGCCAGGATCCCTCATGTGCAGAGGGAGCCTGTTTAACTCCTGCTTTGGGCAGGAAATTCTCCACGGGCAGAATTTCGGGATGTGCCGTGGTGTTTTCCCGCTGGATGTGCAGGAGCATCCATCCCCACCCCGCCCCAGCCTCCCGTCACCACCAGCTCTGTTAAACCCGAGTCACCGCCCGGCCCAAGGACACCACAGCAGCCGGGGTTTGCTGCAATAACAACTGGGAACTTTATTGGGACTTCCCAAGGAGCTGCAATCGTGGGTGGGACTTGAGGAACTTCTCGAGGAACGGCAATCACGGGTAGGACATGAGGAGCTTCCCGAGGAGCTGCGATCACGGGTAGGACGCGAGGAACTTCCCTCGGAGCTGCAGTCACAGGTAGGACATGAGGAAATTGCGCAGGCTGGCCGCCTTGGTGGTGAAGGAGATCATGAGGTTCTTCATGGCCCTCCTGCGGCCGGACATCCTGGGACCCCGGCTCCTGCTGCGGCTGCGGCGGGGCCTCCTGCCCTTCATGCGCTCAGCCTGCTCCTTGTACATGTCCTTGTCAGCTTCGGGCAGCTGGCGCCACATCCTGCCCAGCCTCTTGGCCGTCTGCACCACGGTCCAGTTGGGGTAGGACCTCTGCAGGCGCCGCCGGTGCTTCTCCATGAACAGGAAGAAGGGCGGCAGCGCGTGCCTCGAGGACCTGAAGCGGACGCTCTTCCCCAAGCGCCTTCCCCTGCGCACACGGAGCCCCGAGCGGGTCCTCAGGGGTCTCCCGAAGAGGTGGCCGGGCCGCTGGATGGTGATGCGGAAAAGCAGCGTGGTGCTGGGCGCCTTCCCCGCGCGCACCGGCCGGGCCATGGCCGCTGCCACCACCACCGCCGCTGCTGCTGCTGCTGCTCCACGGGACGGCTGCGCAGGAGCCGAGTCTGCGCTGCCCCTCAGCTGGGGCTGCTGGAGTGCTCTGAGCCCATGGGCCAGGCCAGCGCCACGGTGTCACCACACCACTGTGACACTGGCCTCCGGGGACCAATCAGCACGGCCCAGGATGGATCCCTGCAGTGCCATTGGCTGGGGGACGTGCTGATGTCATAGTCGGGGTGCTGGAGGGGGTTTGGGGTGATGTGGGAGCGCTGCCGAGGGTGGAACGTTGGGATGGGCGCTGGTGATGTCACTGTGCTGTGGGGACACAAGGTCCCAAAGTCCAGCAGGACAGGCCTGGTCCCTGGGACTCTTTCGACCAGAGGGATGTGCTGATGTCATAACTGTGGTGGTGGAGCAGATGTTGGATGGGTTGAGAGCGATCCATGGATGGAATTTTGGGATGTGCTGTTGTGCCATCACTGTGCCTTGGGGACACGAGGTCCCAAAGCCCAGGGACGGACCAGGCCTGGTCCCTGGGACTCTTTTGACCAGAGAGATGTGATGATGTCCTAACCATGGTGATGGAGCAGATGTTGGATGGGTTGGGAGCGCTCCATGGATGGAATTTTGGGATGTGCTGTGGGGACATCACTGTGCCTTGGTGACACGAGGTCCCAAAGCCATGCACGAGGGGCCAGGCTTAGTTCCTGGAACTCCGTTGGCCAGAGGGATGTGACAAAGTCAGAACTGTGGTGGCAGAGCAGATCTTGGATGGGTTGGGAGCACTTCATGGATGGAATTTTGGGATGGGTGCTGGTGTCATCACTGTGCCTTGGTGACAGGAGTTCCAAAGCTGAGTGGGACAGGCCAGGCCTGGTCCCTGGGACTTTTTCAGCCAGAGGGATGTGCCGATGTCCTAACCATGGTGGCAGAGCAGATCTTGGATGGGTTGGGAGCGATCCATGGATGGAATTTTGGGATGGGTGCTGGTGACATCACTGCCCATGGGGACATGAGGTCCCAAAGCCGAGCGGGATGGGCCAGGCCTGGTCCCTGGGACTCTTTCAGCTGGAGGGATGTGCTGATGCCATAGCCATGGTGGTGGAGCAGATGTTGGATGGGTTGGGAGCGCTCCATGGATGGAATTTTGGGATGTGCTGTTGTGCCATCACTGTGCCTTGGTGACACAAGGTCCCAAAGCCAGGTGGGACAAGCCTGGTCCCTGTGACTCTTTC
>VYZT01056146.1:24069-40890 GCA_013400735.1 Pomatostomus ruficeps | reverse complement strand
TTATAGATCAAATATATTAAATGTATATAAATATGATTTTATCTATACATATATTTGTCATATAGATGAGAAACACACATGAGAATAGAAAATGGCCAGCAAAATGATTATTAGAAAGGATGAAATTTTGAAAACTGATAAGGAAATATAAGGATATTAGAATAATCCTTTGACTGAGAGAACCATCTTAAAGCATTGCAAGCTAGATATTACAAAATTATTACTAAGAGTTATTCAGTAAATGAAAAAGAGAATATATTCATTATAAGTATCCCTGCTTAGTATACCAACCAAGAAAATGAAGCATGAAAAATGAAGGATAAACTAGCTCTGTAGTGACAGCAAAATGTCAGGGACTGTCTATAATCAATTCACAAAGAGCCAAGTGAGGAAAGGGAGTGACGTTATGGTTCCAAACTCAGGAAAAGGTTAATACTGAACAAGATACCACTGAAAAACTGAGACTCCTTCTTGTTTCCAGAGATCTTTTCAGAGTAGTTTAAAACTGCTGTCCTACTCCAGTCAAGTTAAATTCTCATCTTTGTGACAGCAACAGAGCCTGGTTCCTGCTGAGAGGACCTGATGCCTTTATCTTGTCTCCGTGTGAGGTAGTGACTTCATTTCTCAGAAAAAAAAAATGAGAGCATATTTTACATTTTAGGATATAAAAGTGATGGAAAATCACAGCATTGCATGCTGCTAAACTTCAAGTATCATCTACCATGAATAAATATATTCAATTAAGATAATATTCAAGAGTCCTTAAAAATTGGCTGAGGAAATGTCTGCTTTTCTGATGTTCATTTTAATAAATTTCCAAACAAGAAAATTCCAGCAGCTTGAAGAATTGTTAATCTGCCACAGACAGGTAAGCCTTATATCAGTCCTAAGCAATAGTGGAAATGCTGGTATAAAACTCACTGATTAGAAATTCAGTGAGAGGTATACAATTAATGCTAGCCAAAATAATTTTACGTAACTCAGATCTAGTCAAATAAACCTAATTCTAAATTGATGAGATAAAACCTAATTTGATGAGAGAAAAAAATTTGTTCAGAAAAAGTAAAAGTGCAGACATTTTATACTCTGACCATGCTAGGCATAGGACACAGTGTGACCCAGAACTCTGATTAACACTATACAATATCAACAGATCACATAAGAAATTGATCCAACAGATGGATCTCAAAAGGGTGTGTGTCAATGGGGAATAACCACTGTGTTTCTCCAGTGGAACTCCACAAATATTAGGTTATTTGACATCCAACTTTTATGCAGCATACCTAGAAATGGTTCAGAAAAAACCAGAAATCATGGCTAAAACTGATAGATGTTGAACAGATTGGAGCAATTAGTAATAAAGAGGAAGATGCACAAATGGGGTTGATGCATGATTTCTGAATAAAATGGGACCACTTACACACAGCCAGATTTAACAGAATCAAATAAGAGGTCAAAGGTCTTGTAGCAAGCAGTGCAGGAAATTTATATGGAAGAGAGAGTTGTCTAATAAAAATCAAGATTCCAGAGAGGAAATAAGAATCATAGTGGGTGAACGACTTAATGTCTCTTGTCAGTGGGATGCTGTGGCAAAAAGACTAATAGGGAGAGCAGAAGCAAGACACTGAATTTTTTCTTTGTTGTAACATTCAGAGAGATTTTAATATTGGAATGCCATTCACAATTCCTGTGTTCCCACTTTTTGAAAAAATGCTGCAAAATTGAACCATTTGCACAGAATTCAGCAAAGTGCCAGAAAAAACCTGTGAATGGTGGAATTCTTCAAGTTTTTGCAAAGCAGGTTTAAGTGCTTGTAAGGAGAAGGTGGAGATGTGAGCTGATTACACTATACTTAACTGGTGAAGGCATTTGGTTTTCTTATATCCACAGCCAGTAACTAGAAGCTGAAAGCAGCCATTCAAAGAAGAAACAAGGCAAAATATTTAATAGCTGTTGTAGGAATCATAGTTATTCTAAGTAGGAATTGTGTTACCATGGATAACTTCTGTCTTGGTTCAGTTCCATCTATTTTATTTCCTTTTCTTCTTCATAGTTTACTTGAAATATTCTATCTGGGCAGACATTAATGTTTTTCCATCCTTATTGAAGTAATAGAACCCAAAGTTACCTAAAAAGCCAAATGCACATAATCTTTAAGGTAAACTTCTCTAACTCATATAAATGTTCTAGTTGATGGTGACAAAATCAACAAGCAGTTTTAAACATATTGAAAGTCATCAACATGTGAATTCTCAACAGACTTAATCAAGAAGATAGTACTTGGTGAATGCTTTGGTATTGTAAGTAGGTGAAAATATCAGTTTTAAATTAATTTCTGTTGAAAAGATAAGATAAAACCGCATTTCTATAGCACTATGAATTGTTTTGAAAGTGTTTGAGGAAATCCCCAGAATTTACATTCTAAGAAGTAGTAATTACACAGATGGATCATCCTCATATCCTGTGAATATTTAATTTCAGATTACAAATCCATACTGGAACATTGACTGTGACTTCATACAGAATAATAGCCACTAGAAGTGACTCTTCAAAAAACATCATCATATGCCTTAGTGTATGATATCAAACAGACAGGTAGTCCTTATTCATGTATTTACTAGTAAAAATACAGAAATCTTTCTCAGTTTTTGAGACATTATCATAGAATTCCAGAATATGCTGAGCTGGAAGGAACCCATCAGGAACACTGAGTCTGACTCCTGCCCCTGCACAGGACGCCCTAAGAGTCACGCCACGTGTTCAAAGCATTGTCCAAACACTCCTTGAACTCTATCAGGCTTGGTGCTGTGACCACTTTCCTGGCGAGCCTGGAAATTCAGATTCTCATCCAATCTATTAATAGAAGCCGCCTGTGTTTCTTTATTATGTACTATTAAATATTAGAAACTCTTCTGTGGCCCAGTAGGCCTTTTCTGTGTGGCTTTGGTTTGGGCTTTTTTGAATCCTGTGACATGTATGATTTCTGAGAATTTCAGAATAAGATGCACCTTGAAACCATCAGCATGAACACATTTTCCTGTGTTATTTTCATTATGAATTGCATTTGAAAACCACTCTCAAAAATTTGCAGAACAAAAAATTATCACTATAAGCCCATAATGAATTATTTGTCTACAAGGATGGTGTTTTATGTCTTTTTTCTTTTTTTTTTCTTTTTTTTTTTTCTTTTTTCTTTTTTTTACTGTGCCTGCTGTTGGATCTATTCTTCCTAGAAAATATATGCTGGCTCTTTCCCATTTAGTGTCTGTTATTCTACATTTTTTGGCCTAAATTTGACATGATGAGCAGCAATTGAATGAAGCATAATTATAAAGGATTCTATGCCTGTTGTTTAAAATAGAATTATTTGCATGACAATGTATCCTGGAGAAGTAGAAACCTAGAACTAGGACAAGCCTGAGCTTAAACAGGCTGCTGCTTGGTGTCTACTTTAGAATCATTCTTCATGCTCTGACACAAATAAAGATCAGAGGCACCATTCAATTGGCAGCAATATTTGATATGGGGATGAGAGTGATAACACAGGGTTTCAGAAAGTTTCATAGCTCAGTGGTTGTGGGATTTGGATGCTTATTGGGATAACAGGGACTGCTTCTATTGGCACTAAATGACAATGCCTAAGCAATGGAACTAAGCCCTAGATCGCTGTTAATTCCATTCACTGAAGATTAATCACTTACTGCACGTGTGTATCCTTATCAAAAGTTGCCTACATTTAGGATTCTTTATTTGGAAATTATTACCAATTCAAATCACTATTGCCATGAAAACGCCACTCTGTTTAGATTAAATGTGTAAAAGGTGAAACATTTTTGATACATACTTATTTCTTCAATGAGTCCCAAAATGTTTTCTATATGGAGTCAGGGACTCGGAAGTAGACAGAAGATTGACTGACTGAGCTTTATCTACAGGTAAAGTCTTATCCAGGTCTTGCAGCCCTGAGACTGAGCTCCTGATGGAAAAGGAAACCTCATGGAGTAAGCCTGTCAATTTGTGTCAGGGCCCTAATGAGCATTCACATGTGAATATTTCAGAAGGAAAATCCCTCTCTGTTTGGAGAGAGTCAGAGCTGATGCAGAAGGTACACCTTGGTTTTAGTATTCCCTCCAACAAAACAGTAAGTCGCTGCTTCTGTATCTGTACTAGAATGTTTTAGTGAAATTCCTGCACAAATAAACTCCAAACCAAAACAAACAAACAAAAGCCCCCCGGCCCACCCCAAAACCCCCCCAAAAATAATTGTCACCATTTTGTTCTGAAAAATCCCATTCCTTTTTTTTTATCTGGAAGAAATAAATGTAAGCCAAGTTTAAGGGAAAACTTCTCCTTGTCCAAAACTAATACTTCTAGTTTGGCAAAACAGCAAGCGAAAACAATTTTACAGTGTCAGGCTTTACAGAAAAATTACTATTCAACCATCAGTACATATATGTACTTCATAGAAAGAGTGAAATAAATTAAAAGCTCTTGGGAAACGGAATAGGAGAGAGAATTTCATTTTTATAAATCTGTTTCAGTCGAAAGCTACTATGAAAAGAGAAACAGGATCAGGTGTGTCACACAGTTCTTTATTTCATGTTTCTTCTTGAAATATCAACTCCTGGAGCTGTGAATTTGTGAAAATGGATACTGCCTTTAACTCAGCATTACACCCTTTATAAAAATAGATGAGTAGTCAGAACTGTCCGCTGACTAAGTTGTCATTAGTGAAGAGAAAGGTTTTGAAAGCTTTCTAGCAATTGTAATACTGCAATTGCAAAAAAATAAGACTATAAAACATACTGATTGTTCAAGACTCAGACTTAAATGAATTAATTAGTTGTATAACAGATCAATTAGCAGAAATCTAGTTGAAAATCATGGAGATTCTTTATAGTGCTACACTGGGAAAATGTACACACATATTTAAAAGCAATTTTTAAATATATTCCAGTTCTTTTTGTTAATGCAAATTTCAAAATAATTAGAAATTTCAAATGCACACTTTTGTGAATACTTTATGTCTCAAACACTTTAGTGTATTTAAAGTCTCCTTTTTCGAAATTTTGTCCTTCTAAAAGAGAACCAAGTCTCACCATATAAAATGGATTTTAAAGTGAGGTATAAAAATGTGACAAAATAAGTTAAATAGTAGTGAAAACAGCATAACAATTTTAAAAAACTTTGCTCTGCTCAATATTCATTGGAAATAAATGTAAGCTTTGCATTATTTGTCTCTTTTTTTAGCAAGGTCATAATGAACAGAATCAAACATGTTTTACAACATTAAAAATAGAAAAGACAGAAGAAGCTTTGAGCTTTATGTTCAGAGTAGAGAGAAGCAAAGGACACAACATATTAATTTTTCAGAAAACATATTTATACTGTAACGACCTAGCACAATATGCACACAAAATTACTTGGGCTGTCAGATCTGTGGAAGTAGCATTTCTGGGGAATCATTAGTCAGGACAGCTGTATTTTTATTAAAATATTAACTTGAATGCATCCGTGAAAACTATAAAATAAAGTTAATATTCTTGAAGCTCTAAACAACCCCCCCCCCCCCCCCCCCCCCCCNCCCCCCAATGTCTAGTTTCTAGTAATTTAAGAATACCAGCATAAGAAACAGATGGCAAAATAGCTCAATATCCTTTGGAAAATCTTCTGTTACCATTAAAAGCTACACCTGCTGAAATGTGTGATCTTACTATAAATGTAGAAAAGCATTAATAGGAATGTACAGCAGTGTGGTTATATCTCTTAATTGGTATACCCTAGTGGAAGCAAACATGCTAATTAAGTGATCATCCTGATTATAAGAGCCTGATAGGAATACACAGTGCTGGGAGATACTCGTTTCTATTTTAGCAATGGCTTTAAAAAGAATCATAGTTAGATGATTGAAATATTTGTATTATATAAGTGAAAGTGACTCACCATAGAGCTCAGAATGAGCATGAACAGAAAAGGATTGAAGTAGAGATATTTGTAACACAGAACAAAGTTGCAACTTTAATTTCCTCTATATAGTATTGTGGACAATACCAGATACTTTGATTTAACTAGGTCTGTCATTTTTCTGCTCATCAGAAATTGAAATTCATTGCATTCAATACATTCAATATACTCAATGTATTTTCTGAACTCATTTTGTTTAAGGCTTTACTTTAATCCATGTGCCAATCTAGAAACTGATTTCAAAGGTCTTGTTCAAAGCTCCTACTGCAACATTAATCTGGAATGCTTGGTTCAAATTCTTCTAGTTCTCCCTGAGAGGCTTGCACTATCATTCAGTGAAATTTGCCTCCATACTCAAATAGACTCCAGTCCCCACTTTAGTTTTAGCTGGTTGATCCTGTCAGACTCAAACCAGCTGCTGGATACAGCCAAATGAGAGAGGCATCAGAGTTTCCAGACCCCTGGTCATTAAACAGAAGATTCAGGTAACAAAATAGATGTTTGGATCCTTGGAACTTTCTGGTCTATTTTGGACTCCAGAGAAAGAGAGGTAAAAAGAAATAAAATTCAGTTGGAAGTAGGCAATGGGGATAGAAACCAAAATGTTGCCTTCTGAAGGAAAGCCTTTTTTGTGGAAATATAGACTATTTGCTCAAATCCAACAAGGACTAACAAGAACAAATGTTTCCCTTGACTGAAATGCATGCTTTTATTTGAACCATATGGTTGAGGACAAAGATCAGCATTTATTTGATCCTTACAATGGCACGTACTGAATAGAAGACAAAAGACTACAAGAAATTACAAATGCTGTCAAAGTACCATAGATCATATGGAATAAGGGCTGGAATAGAGGATTACTTCACATGTTGGGTTAGGAACTGCTATTGGAGGTATGCTTTTTCCTAGAAGAAAAAGGAAAAGGAATCAAACAAAGCGTAAAGTTACTGTTAAATTTTAAATCCAGTCTATAAAATCCAGTATTTTGTAAGAGATTGAACATATTGCCACCAATTCACTCTTAAACTTACATAGAGCCTAGGAAAAAGAGAAGTTTCTGCAATATTAAATATTAAAAAAATCCCAGCAGCTAGCAAGACATATTTCTGATAAGAGTTTTATTCCTTAATGTATGTAGAAGAAAATAAGAACATGCCTGCTTAGCCTTTCCTCTGTTATAGGTCAACAAAAAATTAAATAATTGTATTTATAGCCAAAATTTCACAAAACACTTAGCACTTAGCATTGTGGTCATGAACAATAGAATTGCTCATTAGCAGGCAGAAAATATACCCTTTCTTTTTTTTAAAGTAGAATTAAAGCTCTAAGAATCCTAACATTTTTCTTTGGCAGGTCCTTTCTTGTCTCACTCCAGCTGAACCCTGGGCTTTTAAACTACGTGCCTCAACCGCCACCCCAGTGCATTCCTGAACTGTAGGAAACCTACTCATTGCAGCCTGAGATTTTGAGAATCTGCTGGAAGCTTCTTAAAGATTTCAGGAATAGTTTACTATAAAATGAGATCTGAGGTTTTTATATTTCTATCTAATTCATCAGGTATTTCTATATAATTTAAGGGTTGTGGCAGTAGGTTAAAATAAAAATAGCATTTTACTGTTTGGATACCAGGATTGGCATATAGAATATAAGATACAGTATGTATGAAACTGCAGAGATATGGCATTACACTCTACTTGAGTAAAAGCATAAAAGATCTCTGGGCACAAAATAGTTGTTGAATTGCCACAATTAAAGACACACAAGTAAGAAAAATGAAGAAGCAAACAACCCTGTTTTCTATCTTTGTTTTGTAATTGTTTATAATACCTAAAGAAGTCCACAGTAGTGCTATGATTCCTTTTCTGAATTTTAGGTGTGTCTCTCCCTGTGAGTTTTTTGCATGTTTTGCTTAAAAAGTATTCAGAACACCAAGCAATGAGATTCCTTCAGTCCTTCTTAACGTGATTTGTGAATCCTTGAACTTGCAGCATATATAGGTAAAAATGCACATGTGCCTTTGTCTCTCTCTAAAGTATACATGTACAAATGTTTGTGTGTGTATATTCATATGAATATATAGTAAGCTGAGGCTCTCAGAAGTTAATGAATGACACCTGCAATTTAGGAACACTGAACCAAACAGTGCAGGAAAGGAAAAGCCCTGCAAGTGTAGCTCTGCTAATGGCTTTTGTGTTTCATTCCAGCCTGTTGCAATGTAAAATGTCTGACTCGTTCAGCACACCTAAAAGACAGCACCACAATGAGACCACCACAGACCTTTGGTATGTGTGTGGGTAGCAGGACAACAGGCCACTTGCTGTAATAAGAAAACCAATTGAAGAGACTCCTTGTACAACTGAGTGACAGCACTGGAATTTTCAGTGTTCAGAAGTAATTAGAAAACAGCTGTGAAGGAAAATCAATTGTTCCTGGTCATCAGTGGCTTATTTTCCAGAATTAGAATAAAGAATGCAATATGACATCTTTGAAAAGAGCAAATAATTGTTTCTTCTTTGTTTGCTGTTTTAACATTTCTCAGTTTATTTGTGATAGCTGTATTTTAGTTGCTTCAGGACCACTTTTAAAATTCTTTGATTCTCCTAATTATATTGCAATTCCATCTAGTTATAAAAATATCTTTTACAGAGTTCTTTAAGGTGTTGACTTGTGATTCATGAAGAAAGAGTTGAAGAAATGCTTATAAATGACTCTTTGATGGTTTAATAACAGAAGACTTGCTAAATGAAAAAAGCTGAAGCCCATCAATGAAATTGTAGACTTATTAATAAGTATTTGACCCATGAGAGGCCTGAAGCCTTCAGATTTGTTATCCTGATCTTTGAAGGGCTTTTGAGTTCCACCTGTATTCTAATATGATCGTTTTCCTTTTGTTGACATTACCATGAAGAGAGTAGGAGTTGAAGAGTATTGTGTCCATCATATAGTGCAACTAACAGACTGTAGGAAGAACCTCTGCAATTCAAATCATGAGATCAAATTTTAATTCTGGCAGGAAAACATGTGTTTTAAGCTATTATAATTTGTATTATGCCAGTGTTGTTAATATTGATTTAGTCTTACACAGCGACAGAAATTGAAATGCCAGGAGTGATAGCTGTGCTGAACTGTTTTGAGCATGCAAAACAGTGCAGTATTCGATTAAATCACCCTTGATTCATTTGTTTATCTTGTGCTGCACTGTAAATTTAATCTCTCATTACATGATTTGGATCCTAATTTACACAGGATTCGAAGCAGGAAAGCAAAGCACACATATTTGCAGCAATATTCCCTGTGACCTCTTGTTAGTGTGAAGGACTATTCCCTCAGAGTGAGAAATGCTCATGTGAGTGTGTGTTGCAGGAACCTGCTCAGCTATTCAGGGAAAAGAACAACCCTGCTCTCATTGTGTGCTTGCACAGTGCTCAGTCCAGAGAGGACCTGATCAATAATTTGAATCCTGAGAAATTGCTGCCATGCAGCTGACTATTGAGATAACCACACTAACAGCTCTTGGGAGCTGTTCAGGAGCAATTCTGTGCCTGCTGCACCGTGCCACTGCTGGAGAGGCTCCTGCTCTGGCAGGGGTGGCAGCTGCTAGTGCCCGAGCACTGGCTTTCGATGCTGACATTCAACTGCATGCTGTAAAATGGTGCTCGCCTCTGGATGGCAAGCCGAGGCACAGACTCTTGCAGCAAGTGTGTCTTAGTCACACTCTTAAACTTTCTTCCTCAGTCCTCAGGGCTGGTGTGTCTTCAGCCCTTAAGTCAGATGCCAGAATCACAGACCTGGACCTATATTCTGGTGCCATTCTTAAATTAGCTTGTTCATTAAATGGTTGCAAAGTAAATTCTGCTAAATACGACATGCTGAAGAAGATATTTAACTGCAAATGTGCTAAAAACACCTTGCAGAATAATAATAAGGAGATGCAGCTCCTATATTTCTTCAAAAAAGAAGACTGTACAACTTCCAAATGAGTCTGCCAGAAAATTTCCTATTCATAGCTTTGGGCTTCATATAAGAAATATTATTGTAACAGCATTCATTTAAATGTAGTACATTCCTTCAGAATTTTGGGATAGCAAAATCTAGAGTTTGGGAACCAGACAAAACCATAAAGTATTTTCAGAGTATTAGTGAGGACAGATATACTGTCATCTGTAAGTTTCTACCTAGGAGTTTTAAGACTGTCTTTCCTTGGCAGGATTCATAGAAATCAATGCAATAAATCTGAAGCTTGATCTATTAATTTACTCAGAATAGTGGTACCAACTTTAGAGAGCACATCAAAGACTGGCAATGGAGTTACATTTTGGATAAAAGCTCTAAATGTCAACTCTTCTACTTACAGCAATTTTACATTGCTGGTCATTCTGTAACTCTGATGAGGTTCCTCCTAATTTACACCAACATAGATGATATGAAAATAAAGGTCAAATGTTTTCACAGATTGAGTAACTTATTTCCCTAGAGCAGCTTCAATGTCTGACCAAGAAGACAGAGACCAAAAGGTTGTATCATCCAGCAGATCAGCAACCTCTCTTAAAGGTGATCTTCCCCTGTTCCTGTTTCCTGACAATAAGCAAGCAAATAAACAAGTGAATAAATAAAGTAGTGCTATCACAACTGGCAGTCTTGCTGAGGAAGTGTCTATAAAGGGGTCAAACAATAAGTCTGAGGGCTGAAGAAACACACAGAACAAGCTATTTTACCTTCTAGGCAGCTTCTGAAGCTGAGTATTGATTTTGAGGCAGCAGTGTGGCAGGGAAGGTGGTGGAGCTGCCCATAGGTCTGTCTCTGTGACCAACAAACTTTTATGAACATTGGATTTACAAGGAAATTCTTTTCAATCTGAAAACTGAACATAAAGAAATTTTATAAATGATTGAAAAGAGCTATTTGAAATGCTTATATTACATTACTGAATTGTTTAGCTGATTGGAAAACTATGGACTAATGTGAAGACTAAAAACCCAGAAACAGCATAATTTGTGAGAATGGTGGCTTTGGAAGTGTGAACAGGTGATGAGTGTATCTCATCTGCAGAATTTTAAAGAGAATTTATTAAGACAGTGTTTTCCAAAGAAAAAAATCCTGTAGAATAAATTTGTAAGAGAAGAAGGTAAGAAAGACTAAACACTGACCTAGTGGCTTGTAGTGAGAGGTGCAAAGAAGGGAAGGAGATCAAGCAAGTATGATAAGGAATGAAGCATTTAGAATTGCAAGAGCATAAAAGGGAGGATCTAGGAAACAACAGAAAAAAATCATCTGGATACGTGAAAGTTTGGATGGGTTAAATAAGAGGAAGGCTATTGAGCCAAACAAAGATTTTAAATTAAATACAAGATCTCTTAAATTTAACATTTTCTTTGATCCATACATTCCACAGCACTGCTTTACTTCCAACTTTAGCTAACTAAAAAGATATGCTGCTGTTTATCATACAATTAGTAGTGCAGGGGGAGGGATGCTAATGGCTGACCAACAAAGTTTGAAAAATAATGATGTTGCAGGACAGAGATCCAGTCCCAGACTCCTCCAGATTCACCCATGCTAACTTTTCCTTCTTGCTGTGTATTTTCGACCTCTGGGGCTTTTGCAGGTGACAGCATTAAGATTCCAGACGGCATGGGGGGGCATTGAAATTCCCTGCAAGTTTAGGATCCCTCTCCATTGATCAGTGTGTCAGTCCATGAAGCAGTCATGCACAGATGTTATACAACAGCAGCAGGTTGCAGAGCTCTAAAAATATTTGGATTTAATTGAAAAAAAGAAAGGTAGATGTTTTAAGCCCTTTATTTGATGCCCCAGCTTCCTCTCTGGGATGAAACAGAGGTTGTGGTAGCTAGAAGGTGGCTTAATCTTTTTGGAGACTACAATTGATTCACATAGAATTTGAAAGGGGAAAAAAAGGAACAAAAAACATTGCATCTGAAAAATAGTATAGATAGAAAAAGAAAGGGAAAAGCAGACACTTGAGAAATTTTTCAAGCATGATTCTTTGTCTTCTTGAACTCTGATTTAAAGGTTGCTTAGCAACAGTGGCAGTAACAGCTGGGACACCCTTGATCTTGTTGTGTAAACTATTAAAAATAGGTGATGGAAAGTAGCACCATGGAAACAATGACAATTCTGAAGCAGGTGTCTGCAGTGCTGTTTTTCAGCTAAATGTCAGAGGTGTAAATTACAAAATTTACTTCTCCCTTTAATCTGAATTTTTAATCTGAAAGGAAGAAATCTTTATATTCCGAAAATTAAGTAAAACTGAAGATTACGTTATCCCGTTCTGTGGCACTGACTCCCCATTATTGCTTTATATGCTTTCTTGTCGGAACCTTTAGAGGATCTTAATTTCCAGAGACAGAGGTAATTTCACTGCAGTGAATTACTGAAGCAGTACTTCAGCAAGGGTCATAACTGGTATTTACAGTATTAATCTCAGCTATGAAAGGATCATAACCTTGATTTCAGTTGGACAGTTTAGCTAAAGCCTCACCCAGAATTACTATTATAAAAATCTATTATTATAATCTGAAAATGCTTACTTTATATGGGGCTAATAATCATAGCTAGGATTAGTAAACATAGACAATGGAATCAGCAACACTTGTTCTGAAAACATTTAGAGACCCAGGGTCAAGTTTTTCTTAATATGACTAGTAAATCTGTGGCATGCAAAAGAGGACCAATTCTCGGAAAAAGTAATTGTCTGCCCTTTGAAACAGCCTCCTTTTAGGGCTCTTTAATTCAATATCCATGTTAAAGCAGACTTTCTTAAAAACATGGGACAGTATCTTTTATTAGGCTGAGGTTTTTGAGTGTGAATAAAACACCCTGCATTGTTAGTGAGATTTTTATGCACTGTTAAGCTAAAATATTACAAAAGAGAAAAACTATTCTTAACCTATGGGATAGCTGCATTTTATATTTTCTTTATTTTTATTTATTTGTAATGAGAGGTAAATAGAGTTGAATACTCAAAGAGGTTCAGAGGTCTATGTCATTTTGATATGTCTGTTCTTATTCTGTCATAGGTGTTCCTGCATTCTGATTTACTAGTAATCACCAATTGCACAATTGAAACAAAGAACTATATGGAAAAAGAGCATAAACAATTGTTCAATAAAAGTAGCTGTGAATCTAAATAGCAACTGCATAGGGTTATTCTGACTGACCGAAGCATCTCCATCTCTTTACTGCAAGAAATTATTTGAAGAATTCAGCTTAATTTTTAAACGTTTTTTATGAAATAGAAAATTATTCTTTCCTTTGAGCATTTTTCCTGCTGCTGATATTGGTACTTTAGTAAAGCAGCATCTTCTATCAGTCTTGCTTTTGCTTATCTTGGAAGAGAGAAATTAGGTACTAGAATACATAATTTTTATATTGTGTTGTAGTGGACTGTACCATTTTTAGAAGATATCCTACACTGAGGTAGGACAGAGCTGACATGCAATGTCACTGCTTCCTGAGGAATTAACTTCTTTTTCAACCTTGATGTAAAGGAAATAGTGGGTATAAACCTTACACTTTTTGGTTTACAGCAAATTTCATAGAAACCTTTACTGCTATCTTGATTGAACTAACATTTCTATAATACCATGGAATAGTTTGGTTTGGAGGGGAACTTAAAGATCATCTAGTTCCAACCCTCCTGTCATGGGCAGGGATGCCACACAAGTGGATCAGGTTGCTCAGGTTATAGGGTAGCATGAAAGCTACAGACTGTTTCTTCTAATCTGCTTTAGACTTACATACTTTCATACATTGCTAGGCAGAACAATTACAGACACGGGCACATTCTAATAGTCAAACTGACACTGGGCTGAATTTGAAAGAACATAGGAGTATCAAACCTTTGTGCTCAGCACCCATTTCTTCAAAGACTCTTCTGTAGTGCGCAAGAATGATGTACTATCCAAGCAGATCGACTTGTCTTCCTGACCTCCATGAATAAAACTAAGTGCCAGAACTGACTTCATGCAAGTCTCTTCTTTCCAATAGTTTCATAGGAGCTATTCTACATTAATCTAGTAATATTAAATTATTTATTTTGCTCAAATTATTTTATGAAGTAATGTATTTGATTTCATTTGTCCTGCTCTGTATGAAAAGCAGTCTGTCCTCTTCTGCAGTTTAGATTAATGGGAAGTTGTACAAAAATGTAGGATTTATTTTCAGTGTTCTGTTGTTTAAGTCTTATTGGTAGCAGCCAATTCACAAAGAAACCTACTTTAAAAAGTTTGATTGGGGAATTTAAGTAATGGGACTTATTTTAATTTGTGGCATATCCAATGGTTGGCCTGATATCTACAATATGGGGGAGTAAAAAGAGATTTTTCATTTTTAACCTGAGTATTACTCTAGTCTGTAAAATCATCTGAAATCAGTGAAATCACCTAAGGAATAAAATAGCATAATTGGTTATACCATCTGTTACAGATTAAGAAAACTTTTCAAAGCCTATATCTGGTACTGAGAAAGTGTAATGGAAATTGTTAAATACTCGTTTAAGTATTTTGGGGAGAATAAAACTTGTGACATGTGTGACTAATCTATGTCTTCAAGCATCTATTACACCAAGTCATTCCTTGAGTTGTGCCAGAAAATATGCCTGTTTAAAGGCTTTAAAAAATCAAGGTGTTACAAGTTGCCTTTACTATTTGCTAATGTCCTAAGTTTTTTGAGGTTCCTGAATTTCTGTAAGCATAGAAATATTTTACTCTAAAAACAACCAAAGCCATTAGGGTAGGATATCACAGGCAATGAACTCCATTTTACAGGATGATTATTAGTTAGTAAAATATTTTAGTACTCCACCACTAGCATACCAAAGCACCAAAATTATCCTAATATGAAGGAGTAACTTTCCAGGTTATGTGTTTTACTAAAGGAAAGTTTTCAACTGAAATTTTCTCACAAATATGTCCTCTTCATTGGAGGAATTTGAGGGATAAATCCAAGAGAGAGATAATCTTAGTGTTTCTATTATTAGCTAAATGTTTCTTTAGATTCTTTTGCACTATTTACTAATGCTATGTGTTTCTGGGAATTTGTACTTCAGACAGATAATTTTCCATAGCTTTTTATGTGCTTCCAAAAACCTGGTTTCTTCCTTTTTCCTTATTTGCCACTTGCATAAAAAGCCCATGTACTTAGGAGTCAAAAATTTTCTGGGGTCAGTACAAGCTTACTAAAGAAACCTTCTGGGAATTTAGAGCCGCCATGGATCTACAGTAGTCTCTACCAATCCCTTCTAAGCACAAGGTATACCTGACTTCTTCCACAAACATATTAAAAAGTCCTATCACACTTCAACTTCATTGAACAAGGTTTTCTTTATTTTCAGGAGCTCAGGAGAACAACTAAAGCTACAGAGGTCCATCATGTTGCTCAATGTACTGCTGTGATGGTCTATGATATTCAGTACAGGAAAAATAAGAGCAGTGAAATCCGAGGCTACCTGTTGGGGCTGAAACATCCTCTAATTGATCACTTTGTCTGGCAGAAGAGCTGCCTGGAGGCTTTTCATGTGGATTCTGAGACTACAAACTTTAGCTCAGCTATTCTCTTCTGTTTGTATAACATGAAGGATTACGTCCTTGATTTAACAACGGGAACCCCCTGAAGCTGCCCTCTGAAAATGAAATAAAACCAAAATAGTCACAGAATACACAGTATTAAAAACCTTCCCATATGACACCTCCACTTTGGCAGTGGTCATAATTTTTTTTCCTCACTCGTACTGATAAAATTGATCACTGGGGTAGAACTGAATGGGAATGAGGAGTCTTAGAAATACACCAGTCATCTTGTCATCCAGGAAATTCCATGTCTTCACCTTATGCCACTGAGCAGTGTGGGAAGCAGGGGGGCAGGGGCTGCTCTGGGTGCTGGAGCATTAGAGAAGGCTGCAGGGCTGACTTGTCTTTGAATATTGTTGCCTCAGGTTTCTGTGGGTTTTGGAGGTCAGTCTACAGTTGTGGGACAGATTGGGGGCCAAATCCCAGCTAAGGCTGAAATGGCATCTCCATGCCACAAGGAGAGGGTAGCTAAAGAGGACTCATGTAGGGATGGTCCAATAACACTTCTGGGTACACTCAGTGCCCTGATGTCTTTCTCCTCTGTCAGGCAAGAAATTTCCCATCTGCATTTCAAGCCCCATCCTCCACTCCTCTCTCTCAGCCTCTCTGTCTATATTTGCTGGGTTCAGCATTTTCAGGACCTTTGTGTGAGACTGTTTTCTGTACATGCTAGCAAATAAACATATGGAGCAGCCCAACAAGCCCATGCTCTTGCTGATTTTGCTGCCTGCTGGGCAGTATAATGAACTACCAAATAAACTGTTTGCCAGCAATATTTTGAGATTAATGCTTAAAAAAATTAAGCTTAAGAACAGTAATGAAAGAGTTGAAAACTCGACTAACCATATTCCATACTTCTGTGAAAAGATGTATTTTATTCCTGCTACATCTTGACAAGTATCTTCCCACCAGGACTGCAGTTTGCAATGTAGAAATTAATCAGATGTTCAAGATAATTAAAAACACATTTCTAAGTGGTGTTAGGAAAGAGAGATGTGGAATGAAGGGACAAGTTCTTAAATGGACTTACAGACAATGATTTTACAGTTCAGTTCCCCTGAGCATCCCCATTAAAATGAATCCTAAAGTTACTTTCAATCTCTTTGCAGATTTACAGTATCAGCAAAACAATTATGGACACTTTTCTCAAATGAAATGCACATTAAAAGATTGGGGATTTGGGGTTTTTTCTTTGTCTCTTTTTTTTTTCTCCCCTCAGCAGCAGCATTTAAGACAGGGTTGAGTGGAAAGAAATAATATTTTATTCACA
>VYZT01056146.1:3616-23273 GCA_013400735.1 Pomatostomus ruficeps | reverse complement strand
TCAATGCTCATTGTCCCTTCTGGCACTGGAACTACATAACACTGAATATGTGTGACACCACATTAATTTCCATAGTGAAGGATTAGACTATTACAAACATGGGATTAGGCCCACTTGAAGGATCAAAGCAAAAAGAGAAGTGAGATGTGAAGAATATTTTTTTGCCAAGCGAACAAATTTCCAGGATAACAGAGCAAAAAAGAAAGCAAGTGTCCAAGGGAATTTTTATAATTTAACTTGAACTCCTGATCCTGAACTAAGAATATTGAATTTTATCTGATATATTTTTTACCAGTAGAAAAACTCTGAGTTGTTTGTTTTCTTTTGTTTTCCACTGCAGCAGCATTATTCATACAGAAACCAATACAGAACCTGAAACAATATCCTGAGGCCATTTTCATACAATTTAGAATCTTGTATTCATGTGCATCATCGAACAGCTACACTTCCCATTCACGTTGCTAAACTATTGCAGTACATTCGTGGTTGATTTTTCCATTGATGCTAGAGCAGTGTATAATTAGCAGTGAATAACTTATTCTATAAATTCAACCTCATTTTCCTCTTTGTAAAATGTCCACAAATAGATAAAAACATACCCCTTATTCCATTTCACTGTGGAATAAAGAGAAGCTTTCTGTCTTAAACTCTGTAGGTTTGTATTGTGCTGCAATTATTCAATAATTTAATTTGGATATTAAACAGGTGTTTGATAATATGATTTTTTCACCTAATTGCCATAATTTCTTATCATTTAATTCAAAAAGTGTTACAATTTCAGGATGAAAGAGTCATCTGATACAAAACTAGTACAAATTTCTTGAATATAAGAGCTGCTTTGGGGGCTGAAACAAAGAAAACTGAAGCAACATGATATGTGTAGTGACATTCTGGACAAAACAGAAAACTATAAAAGAAACAAAGTGCTCTGAGCCTAAAAAAACCCAACATTATTTCTCTTAAGGAAAATGTTTATATATACCCCCCAGCTTCCTCTAAAGAGGTTATGATTTACTTCTTAATGGAAAAGCTGGTTCAGTAATGTTTAGCTGTTGACAAAGCCAAAGAGCTCTAACTGATTCAGAAAAGGTAAGAAGACAAACATGATTTTCACATTTCTTTTTCACATTACTTTCCTTTGTTAAGCTGCACCAAATACTCTCTTCTTTGTTGTCCAAGCAATCATCCGTTTTGCTTCCACATCTGAACATGATAAATTAATTAAATGAAACAATGTTTTTTTTAATAGGAAATTTCCATATCAGGTCTGAAAATGTATGTATTTAAATTTAAATATATTCTTTATGATCTATCTCTAGGCATAAATACTATATTCCTTGAGGATTAATGAAAATGCCTGTCACACAGAAAAGCAAACATAATGATTAATCCCTCTTAAACATCTTTTAATTTTTTATCCATCTAGAGGCATTGCCAAGCATATTTAGGTACTCTGTTTAGATGGTGGATATTAGGATGAGGCAGGCTTCTCTCATGGACAGTAGGGTGAACAACAGCAGTGTTTACCCTGACATGTAGGTATGTGTCATTCTGTGACCCTGTGATTCTGTTTGCATCAGTTCCTCATAAGTGACCATGCATGTGTGGGAAATTATGTTTGAAAATGTGATATGTACCACAGCATCCACTTTAGAGCACTTTTTACAGTCAACAATTAGCTCAGATAAAAACAAAGTGAATGAAGAGCAAATGCAATTTGCTATTTGTCAAGACTGAGAACCATTCCCTAAAATGACCAATATATTTCCCCATTTACCTGAAAATTTGATAAATAGAAGTTGCCTTTGTATTAATTTTGCAAGTCAGACTTCCATACTGTGAGTAATTTAAAAGTATATAGTTCCAATGCATAACTGACAGTACCACCAGCAAATCTAATTGTATATGGAACTTGAAGATCTCACTGGAGAGTCCTTCATTGAAAATAATTATGTGCACTCTAGGCAGCAGAGTCTGGAGAGCTTAAAAAAAACCAAAAAACCATAACAACAAAACAAGAAAAGAAAGCAAGAAAGAGTGAGTGAGAGCATTTTCTTGCCAGGCATATTTATCCAAGCTCACAGCTCAAGATTAATCCACAAGGGCATAGAGGCAGAAGATTAATGAACTAAAGACAGTCTTCATTCCTTGCTGAATTTTATTTCTACTTTGAAGCTATTTGAAGGAATATGTCCATAATACTGCATTCTGTCAAGCACAAGACATTGTTCATGAAACAGATATCCAATACATTTGTATCATCTGTGTAGTGGCACGCACATAGAATTGCACAATGGAAGCTATATTTTCACAGAAGCTGCAGAGGAATTTATCACATGTGAGTAAGACATCAAAAAAATAAATCCCATTTTCCTTGTTTTCTAGCAGCACTAGAATTAAGGCTATATTTATACTGAGGAGGGCATGGAAATTTTGATGGAACATAGCATTCACAAGGAGTAATGAAGCAGCAAGACTAATTCCTCACTTAAATTTGAAAGATTCAGGAATTATACAAATCATGGGAACTCTAAGCAAGCACTACAGAATAAGAACTGAAAATTTAAAATGTAGCAATTATTAAAGTTTGGTCTTAAAATATAGAATCACAGAATATTCTTAGTTGGAGGGCCCACAAAAATCATAAAGTCCAGCTCTTAAGTGAATGGTCCATACAGGGATTGAACCCAAACTCCCGGAGTTTTTAGCACCAGGCTCTAACCAACTGAGCTAATCTATAAGAGGCACTCAGTCAGTCAGTTAGTGGGAATGTGCTCCAAAGACACCCATACAGTCTTACACTGCATACCAAAAATTTAGCTGAATAAAATTAAATATAGGTGTACACATATAGACAACTAAAGGGTTCAAAGTAGAACACAATACATCAAAGAATTTGCTACAAACCAGAAATTATTTGTTTAGTTCTAATAATGCACTGGTGGTTTCTCAGTTCTTTTTGGTTTTGTATTACTATTTTATGGCTAAAAGTGCAAAAAAAAAAAAAAAAACCAAACCAAAAAACCTACCTATTTTTATTTGAAATAAAAGTAAAATTATAGTATACAGAAAGCATCTCCCATACATTGCCAAAAAAAAAAATGAAACGGGCTCTGAAATGGACCAAGTCTTACAAAAAGTGATGGGAGAGAAAAATTGCCATAAATAATGCAATAACTTGAACTTGTTGGAGACAGAATCATTTTCTACTCATTCATGAAATCAAAAATACCAAAAGGAAAGCATTGATCCTGGTAATGGAAAATGCATGAGGAAGATAAGACCCAGATGACTTAAAAGACTGTATAGATTAAGGTAACTTGCACATTTGATCACAGAAAAATATTTCTGGAAAATGAACATATGCAGGAACATCAGAATGTAGGTCTTGAGTCCATTCTGGACCAGACCTCTACCCTGCACTGCTTTTCAAAATTCATCACAGCAAGGCTACTGCTATATGCAATGTATTATTCTTGTCCTCACACAGTTATTCTGGGGCAATTTATATTTAGTTCAACAACGTCCTAGAAAATCAAGAGATTTTAGAAGTGGGACAGCATAGTACAGACCTTCTCAATATGACATATAAGTGGTCTCTTCCTTGAGTACTTTCTCATTTAAACTATGTCATGCAAAAGCAAGGAGAATTTGCGGTCTTAATCTGGAAAGGAGATTCAGGGATGAATGAAACTTCTAGATCTTGTATGTTAGCTTCCTCAATGAAACTGCAAAATATATCCAAGGTGCAAGACACATAGGTGAAGTTAGGGTCTGCTTCAAGAAGTGATAAAAGTTTCTGCTAAGTCAGTGGAAACAGAATTTCACACTATACAGTGTCAGTCCCTCTCTGACAGAACAGTGATAAGCAGTTGCTTATGAAGACCAAATATCCAAGTATTAACTGTTGTGCAAGTAAAAACTGCACATGAAAAACACAAAAATCGGGTATTAGAAGAACAGCAGATTTTTTTTTAATACTTATGGATAAAAAAGATTATTCTTTTAAGAAATGCAGGCATTTATTCAAGGTATTTATTGCTTTTGGAGGAGTAAACCTATAAGGTGGTTATACCCTCTTTCTGCCCCAGATGTTGTAGAAGACAACTAAGGAAACCCTTCTGCTGGTTTGGGCTGGGATAGAGTTAATTTTCTTCAGAGTAGCTGGTATGGGGCTGTATTTTGGAATTGTGCTGAAACCTGTGTTGATATTTCAGGGATGTTTACATTACTGCTGAGCAGCACTTGCACAATGTCAAGGCCTTTTCTGCTTCTCACACCACTCCACAGTAGGATTTTGGGGGTGTATAAGAAGTTGGGAGGGGACACAGTCAGGACAGCTGCTCTCACACCATATGATGTCATGCTCAGCATATAAAGCCGGAGGAAGAAGAAGGAAGGGGTGGTGGTCTTTTGTCTCCCCAAGTAATTTACTTGCTTCATTTTGCTTTTTGCTTTCATGCATGGCTTATGCTTTCCCTATCTCAATGCATGACTTTTGTCACTTTTACTCTTCTGGTTCTCTTCTCCATCCCACCAAGGGAGAGTGAGCAAGTGGATGTGTGCGGCTGAGTGGTAATTAACGTTAAACCACACCAGCCCCTTAGACAAAAAGCATTTATTACTATTATCTGGAAAAAAACCCATGAAAATTCTGAAATTATTTCCAATCTAAGCACTGCAAACATCTCTAATTTGGTAGAAACAGAAGTCAAATGATGGTGATGTATTTGGACTGATATGTGTTGGTTTAAACATCAGATAATCTTCCCAGTCCTTGGAACTGAACTGTCAGAGCATGTTCTATACATGATTGTCCCTGAATCAGAAGCAGGAGGACAAAAAATTATTGTCTAGGCCCTGGTGAGAATTTTAGTATCTAAAGTAAAAGTGAGAGCATAAAAGTATTTCATTGACTCACATGAACTGGATATATAATATTATAAAATTAACTGTATTTTTGTTATGTCAATATCTTTGAACCATATACACATATAAATGGCCTCTCCCATTCAGAAGATTGGTATTTAGGACTTGGAATGTCTCTACAAATACATCTTGTACAGCACCATTTCATTTCATGTTCTTTACAACTTCAGCATCTCATGCAATGTTTCTTAATAGCTGTAATAAAGTGGCTCCATGCAGGAAAGTGACAAAAGTGCATTCTGCCAGGAAACAGAAAACAACCTTTGCTTGTACACTGAGCACCCAATAATTTTCTTGGCCATGTGCTTTACAGTCGTGTGACAATTCCTGATTTTCATATCAGACCAGAACAAAAAATCTATTATTGTGGCTTAGAACCTGCATAGGACGTACTGTAGCAAGAAAATATATGTGAAGAAAAAAGAAAGTGTGTTGCAGTGCAAACAAAACACGGTGCTGTGAGTTAAGACATGAGAGACTGATTCAATAGGAGTCAAAATGGTTCCTTACCTAAGCATGTAAGACGTAAGTTCTACATTAAGCAGTAGATATTTTGTCTTTTATTTCAGGCTTTGCATAACCTTTAATATGTGATATAATTTTCTTTTTGTTGTTATTTTATTTTTTATTTTACTGTCTTCTTTTTCTTTTGAGAGTAAATTAGTGCACTGGCATTATCTCTAAGGTTGTGCAAATTCTACCCAGTTAACTAGAAGTAAATACTTTGGTATTTTTATAGAAGCCTGAACATATGCAAATCCCTTGGGCATTGCAAAGGCAGGGAAGGTTCTAACCCACTTTTTAAAAAAATTCTGTATATATGATGGGCACACACATAAACTGGGCAAACTTTGATGTCAAACTCCTGTAGACAGCATTGCCTGCAGATCTCAAAGACACCCATTCTCCAAGTTACTTTTTCAATTAGAGAGCAAGTTTTTTGTAAGGTTGTTCTGTACATGGACAAAATGTTAGATATGTTTTAGGTATCATCACCCAGGCAAGAAGTTTTGTCTGTGACTTCAGTTCAAGGCCATCTTCAAAATATTCTTCTAACCTGCACTGTGTATTATTCTTAGGTTTCTTAAATAATTTTTAGCCTTTTCCTGCCCACTCTGTTGATTCATTCACAATTTTTTATAATACTGTTAAAACAAACTCACCTGTCAGCAATCACATTGTCACTTAACAATAACAGCAACAACAACTCAAACGAGAGAGAAATAATTCACTATCAGACAAAAAACATCGTGGTCATAGCCATTAGCTGCCCATGTTACCTTACACAGAAGAAAAACTTGCACACAACAGAGAGTTTCCCAATGATTCCAGCAGCTAGAAACTCGAACTTGTCCCTGCAAGCTAAATCTACAAAAAACAAACAAATTCCTGTTTTTATACAGTGGCTATGACAACAAAATCTTGGACATTAGGCAAATGAATTCTTTATGAAATTACATAAGGAAACAGAGACAGGTTTCCTAGAAACTGGATTAATTCTGGGACTTCAGGGTATAATTCTGAAATTTGTCCCTCTCCTTTATGTTGAGTCATTCCTAGATGTCTTACCACCTCCACGCCCAAAGGGAAACTGAACTTCACTGCCTGTACATATGCTGATTGGTATGTTTTCTCAGGCAGGAAGCAACTCTTTTGAGGTTTCCCAACTTGTATTTGGTCTGGAAACAAATGACCTTAGTTCAGAAACCAGGTAGCCATGTGGTCTTTAACTTTACAAGGTTTTAAGAGGTAAAGGTTGCATTATTTTCAGGGGTGCTGGCATGGATGTGGGAAAAGGCTTGAAGGAAGCTGAACATTGTCTTACTGTCCACTGATAATACAATTAATGTATTCTTACTATCTTCTTGGTATTGCACACAAAGACAGCCTAAAGATATCTGAGGACATCTGGAGAGGGAAAAATACTCTGTCTGCCAGAATCTCTAAACCTAACAGTAGGCTCTAGTTGAGCTCAAGCTCAAGACTCCTGTCATTTCTCGAGTTAACAGATCACATTGGGGATCCATAAAGTGGAACTTAAAGAAAGCGAATTTGAAAAGATACAAATATATTTGATTCTTATGTTATATGACATCAATAACATCACCAGTGTAGACCAAGAACATTAACACTGCCAAATGTGTTTCATCTCAAGCACTTCACAAACAGACCACTGTAACACCATCATACTTTGTGGGTCATTAGAGGATGCCTGAAAAAAATAAGGGATGCTTTTCACAGCAGCAGCAGCAGCCATGAAGAACTTCCCAAGCTGAATTACTGTGTCAAGTTTTCTAGACCTTTGGCTTGCCAAAGACCAATGTTCTGGTTGGCATGTCCAGGTACTGAGTCCTAAAAAGTGTGGATGGAGAGTGAGCTTCCCACTCTGATAAGCTGTTGGGCTCTGGATAGATTCTGATAAAACATGCAATTCAACATAAAATAAGCATACAGGGAGCATATGGAGAGAGAATTGTAAGGCCCCGTGAGTTTTTGCTGCAAAACTAGGTATCAGAGGTAATATTCAGTCTAATGATTACCCTACATCAGCTATCTTCTTTCTAAAAAAGGAGAAATATTAGAGACACAAAGACTTTATCACTCATATAAGAGTAAGATTTCTCTTGCACTGGTAGTGATAAATGGGCAGTGTTGTTCTTCCCAAAACATATGAATTAGATGCAGGATGACAGGAAAAAACAACAGTAAAATTAATTAAACAAACAAAAAGATAATGTACCCAGTGATGGAAAGAGGAAATAGAAAACTGAAAAAAAAAATTTAAAAAAATCCCTCTGCTTAGTAAAGAATGCTGACAAAAAGTGCTTTATTTCCTAATCCTGTATTGCATGCAATATTGTTGCAGAAGATAAACTTTCCAAAGCAAGGTACTAATAAAAAAAATAACAGCGTGTTACAGAATTTGGCAATATTTTTCCAGTAGTTCCTTGCATCTGTGAGGACACCATGTAGATTATAAAAAATTTAAATTATTGCACATACTTTGTCTTAAAATCTCACTAAAGTTTTTGCTACGCTTGAATTTCAGGAAAACAAACAATTTATAAATGCATTTTCATACATAATTTTCATATTTTCATTACAGAAAATGATTGTCAACTAACACTTATAAAAAAATCTTTGGAAATGAGAGTATTATGTACCTTTAAAATAATAGGTAGGTATCAGGGCTTCAGAGGCGTTTATGGATTTAATATGGCTAAGAAAATGTTTTGTAAAGAAATTTTCAAGAAGAGTCAAACAAGACATATGTTATTAGTTAAGAGAAATTGTGTTTAAAAAGTAAGAAGATTCAGAGAACATATACATGAAAGCTAATGCCAACTAAGCTTATCATTCTTTTAAAAGCTAGAGAATCCACATGATACTGTACTTATTAAACAGAATGTTTAAACTGAAAAATTAACCAGATGAAACAGCACTGATGCTTTGGAAACTCATCTATCGAGTCTTCTGGAAAAACCAGAGAACTAATTGATGAGATTGGAGTGTATTGTCACAAGAAACAGGATGTATCCCTTAATTCTAAGAGATGAAACTTCACTGACCTCATGTCTGAGCTCCATATTCAAATGATTTGCTCTTTATTATTAACAAGTGTTGTTAATTGGACTTTCACCTTATAAATTAGTGGACAATCCTGTGAGGTTCTGAACACTTGAGTGATACTATGTCCTGGGGTGATTTTTATGCTCTGGTTTTTGGTTTTTTCTATCATCTGCTTAAGCCCAGGAATGGTTTCTGTGACCTTGAGCTCACAGAGAGAAAACCTGGCATGCTTTGCTTCTATCTCTTTGAGATAAAAGCACAAGTTTCTTTCCTTTTTTTTTTTTTTCCTTAGTTTCCAGCAGGAGTCTGCCCGTCTGTGGGTTAGGACAGGGGGTTTTCTTTCTCCCTGGTCCCTTTTTTTCTCTTCCTTTTTTCCTGCTTTCCTGTTGGGATTGCAGGGGTTTTTTTTCCTTTTTTTTCCTTTTCTTTTTTTTCCTTTCTTTTTGGGTTTTTTTTTTGAACTGTTTGGCCTGGGTTTTTTTTCCATCTGAACAACCAGACGATCGCCGGGGAGACAGTCGGTGGGACCCTCGCCAGGAGCTGCCGGACCCCCCGGCCCAGCTGGGCCGAACCTTCAGGAGGAGTTGAACTAAAGAGAGACTCTGAAAATTCCACCATCTTTCCTCCACGGTAGAATATTATTCAAGTTTGGGGTTTTGTTTTTTTGTTTGTTTCGTTTTCTTTGTGCCTGCGTGCACATCACTTGTTAATAAACAGTTTCTTTTTCACGTCTCTCCAAGAAGATTTTTAATTCCGAACCTTGGCTGGGGGGAGGGGCTGTAATTCTGCCTTTTAGAGGAGATACCTTTTCAGAGTCTCCTCCCAAAATTTGTCTAAAACCGGGACATACTAAGAACACTGAATTTTAAATGCGATTGAAGGAAAACATCAACTTTCAGTATCTCTTTACAAAACAAAAAATGCATTTTAAGCATTTAGATTCCTGTACTCATGGTCAGAAACTGGTATACATGGTTTATACACTGTGCTTGTGCTCATTCAACTCAGAAGAAAGCCACAGCTGAGTTGCTTGATTTCCTTCATTTAACAATAACTACTAAGGACAACTAGAGCGTAGCATGCTGCAATATCAACTTGCACCTACCTGAATAAGCACAGCATTTTCATTCACTCTCAGTGCTGTTTCTGGCAACCTTTTGAGTGTTCAATATGCACTCCAGTCCCAGAAATACAATAAAATAATGAGATTAAATCAGACAAGTGAGTAATTTTTTCAAGGAAAAAATATCTGCAAACAAAAGTTGTGTTCAGAAAATTATCATGAAGTCAGTTGCAAGTATCTTCTCCATAAACAGTAAGAAAAGCACCCTGAATAACTGTGAATTTTATAATAGTTACAGAAAAATATCCATCTTTTTATATATTAGATGCTTGTACTCTTAATGCACTATATAGAATAGGACTGATTTCACCTGTCAGTCTCAAAGAGTACCAGAACAGTATGCAGTATTTCTTCCTGAAATTATTTTAAACTTTTTTTTGCATTGCACACACTTCTAAAGATTTTCCAAGCACTATAAGAGAAACAAATGGAAGTGACTGCTACTTCATGACTCAAAATACAAGAAGAACCTGTTTAAAGATAGAAATATGAAAAAAAATGTCCAATCTGAAATTGCTCTGTACAGGCTTACTATTTTAAATTTTTAAATTTGGAATTACTATGATAAAACTGATTTCATAAGGCATTAAAATCTTTATGTATGACTTGTGTTATGTTGTATATAGCAATTATCTTCAAGGTTTGACTAATATGCTTTCTTCTATTAGCATAAGGCTTTAATATTAATCTATATAAGTAATATTTTCTAGAAACTTTTCAGGAAACTAATGAAAGCAATGGAGCATAAGCAATGGAAAGCAGATATTTTTTTCCCAGGAAGTTAGTAGAAATCACTGGTTATTGATCATAGACATTGGAAAGTTGAGTAGCACTTAGTAATGTTTCATAAAAGTGCAATCATAGAGAAAGAAGACTCCTATAACCAGACAGTTGCAGAATTTAAAAAGACAAAAAAAATGTATAATTTTTGGAACAATCAATATAGCGGAAAAATTATTTTTGTGTAATATTAAACTTCTGAACTAATTCCTTAAATTGAATTATAATGGATTAGGGATTAGAAGAAGAATATTCATAATCAATTTGGAATTAAACCACTTACAGAGAATGT
Source organism: Pomatostomus ruficeps (assembly GCA_013400735.1). Lineage (NCBI taxonomy): Eukaryota > Metazoa > Chordata > Aves > Passeriformes > Timaliidae > Pomatostomus > Pomatostomus ruficeps. The sequence goes on along the minus strand of VYZT01056146.1, from coordinate 12,579 downwards.
GACATTTCTGATACCAGCAATTTTTGATATTGTCCCACTCAGGGATAAAATTTGAGGCAGTAACTTAAAACACACAACCTTCTTGTGCCCAAGACATTAAGTATTAGTCTGCTAGAACACTAAATATTTGAACTAAACTTGAAAGGAGTTCAACCTTAAATGAAAAATTATTTCACGGTCTTTGATGCATATTCTATGGACATAAACTTCTTAAAATTCTGTTTTCTGGAGAGACACTTTCTACCAAGGCCTGTAGTAACAGGACAAGAGACAACTGTTTTAAGCATAAAGAGGGTAGATATAGATTGGACAAAAGGAAAACCTTTTTTATTATAAGCATGGTGAGGCATTGGAGCACATTGCCCAGAGAAATTTTGGATGCCTCATTCCCAAATGTGTTCAAAGTCAGGTTGGAAGGGGCTTTGAGCAATCTGATCCAGTAAAAGATCTTCCTGCCCAATGTAGGGTGTTTGGAATAGGTGATCTTTAAAGGTTCTTTTTGACCCAAACTATTACGTGGTTCTACAGCTCTACACAATTTTTTTGCTGTCATTTATTATTTCTGTGATTTCTTTTCTAATGTGCTCCTGAAAATCTCAATAACAGCATTGAACTAACATACACATTAAAAACCATGAAGAACTTAACTTTGAGGAGAGTGGGGCCACATTTGTACATTATGCAGTATTTCTGTTGAAAAGACACTTTATGTAAACTTTTACAGAAAGAGATCAAAGGATGCAAACTATGCAAACAGATCAATTTTTTCTGCTTTTGGATATATGATTGTTTTAGCAGGACTGTGGTGTAGTCTGACCCTCCATTTGAAAAGGGCTTGGGATAAATTTGATTTAAATTAAAAACAAACAAACAAAACCAAAACAGAAAAGGATGAAAGTTCAAGGGCAAGGCACAGCTATATTTCTATCTGGAATGATTTAACAACCGCTAGCAGGCTTGCTAGAGAGATTTTTCCAACTTTAGGCAAGGGCTTTCAACACTTGCCCATCTCCCACATTCGATTGCTTTCTATGAGGTGAGGGAGGATGTCTCTGACAGCACTTCTTGATTGAATTTTGTACTGTTGGGTAACAACAGATCAGCCATAGTGCACCCCTGGGGGATTTGTACGAGCTGGGGGATACAGCAATATCCTATTGGATTTTTTGCTATCATAGGCAGGATGCCAGACACAACAGAGAGAATTAATTATTTAACAGTACTGCTATCTTTCCAACTTAGCTTCAAGGCACTATTTTGTTTGCTCTTACTGATGATGATAATTTCTCAACTGTTCCATGTATAATGAACTGCATTTGCCTCTCAGATTTCAGACCTTAATCTAGCAGGTTATCTGCTATAGCCACAAATCCTATCATTCCTTCAGTATCCAGGTATTGGAGTCTGTGATTTAGACTACAGACCTCCCTGGTGTGACAGTAATGTGTACAGGATTTCAGTAAAGAGCATGTTTAGGCAGATCCATGGGACACTTGACAAACTCATGAAGGATGCCCATTGGGAGACTTTGTGTTCATATATTCCAAAATAACTAGCTAAATTCTATACACTGACTAATGGAGAGAAGTACGAATGGCATTCATGGACTAATTTGCAGTGACAACTGCCATTGCTTCAAGAAGGTGACAATTCTCTTTCAAGTCTAAAAAGTGCCTCAAAACTTAAATTATTGTGAAGTCCAAGGACTTGCACTCCTAAATCACACAACAAGTAGGCTGAAGAAAATTAAGTGTGAAAATGAAGAAAAAGATTAGAAATGAGATTTTCAAAATGACCATAAAATCAGTAAACAATGACATTTTTTCACTAAAATAAATACTGAACCAATAAAAAATGAGGCCAAAGCTATCTGTTTTCTTACTACTTGTATAACACCAAAGTTATCAATGTGATCAAACAGGTAAAAAAGCAGCAAACAATTGTTTTTTAAGTGGCCAAGGCTGGGTTTTCATTGTTCGTGTTACGAGGAGTTTCTAATTTAAGTATATGTTCAAGAACAAAATGAGAGCTGTGTAGGTAATTTCTTCTCAGAAGCAGGTAAAATTCAAAAATATGAACATTTCCAAAGATGTTCCCTTAAAAAAAAATTACATTAGAAAATACATTTTCATTTTAGAAATAAAATGTCAATTTGACATCAATCAATTGGTATTTTTAAGGGGGAAATCATTATATGTCAAAAATGCCTCTCATCTTCTCTTGAGACTGTTATGAGACTGTCTCAAAGATTAACCTCTTTCATTAGATTAATGTTAATATTCAAGTGTTTTCAAAGGAAGTCTGGGGGCACCTCTTCATAGGAGAAAACAAAGCAAATCTTTTTTTTTCATGTGGCATTTCTCAATGCTTTCTTGTGTATAATAGGGTAATGAGATACATATTTTGGATTCTAGATTCAAAGCCTGTATTTGTATTGTGCTTTAATGGACTCCATATTCTAATTAAAGTTAATAACAGAGAAGTTCAAATTTGGCACTTAGTATGAACTAAATTAAATTTTTAGTAATATTGAAATAAATTCTTGCCCTTATTTATCAAGAATTTTAGTCACCACTTTTGCTTACTCATTTAGAATACAACTAAAATGGTTCTGGACTGTTATTTATAAATTACTTCTTAAAATCCTGCTTTTAGGCATTTTGGTGAAGTAGATAACCAAATTAGGGTTTCAAAGTTATTTTGAAAGATGTTATAAATTTAATATGGTGACGCAATGGACTATGTAGTCTTCTGTAATCAGAAGATGATAGGTGTAAGGTTTTTGCTATTTTCAAAAACTGATAATACTTAAGGTTAAAAGATGAAAAGAAAGAACAAGAGAAAAATTACAATGAAGGTATTTATTTGTTAAGTCACTGTGCTCCCTTCAGTCAAGGTATGATTTGAAATCTTGATATCTTGTCCTTTGCATAGTTTCTGCTACATGAAACTGAATGCTGGGGCATGGGAAAATGTAACTTCAACTATCAAAATTCAGGTTGAATGCATTGTATATATTCATCAGGGAATCAAGGATGCGGCTTACAGCTGAGATAATGAAAACAAATAAAACGTCTAAAAATTTGTTTAGCTAAAGAGACTTTTCACAAGAATTAAGCTTCTTTTTTGGAGGTTGCCCTTTGTAAAGAGCATCTGAAATCATTATTATATCTTCGGGAGGATGGAGATTCTTTTAAATTTTTTGTAATGATTTAGTTCTGGAAATAGTAGTATTGCAACAATCCATGCAATCCTAGCTTGAGTGTAGGTAGAAATGAAGTGCAGAGTTCAAGTCTAGCTTGATCACAAAATAATTCCTACCTCATAAAAAGTTTGAGAAAAATGAACTTATCCAGAGCGTTTAAAAATTGAACTTCTGGAGAGGATTCCCAATGTCTGTTGCAATATCTGCTTTTCACCAAATGCAACAGATAACATTTATGACATCTATGTAAATTCATTTTTCAGCTCATAATTCCTTCCTTTCATCCTTGCTTTGTAACCTGTTTTGAATTGCTGAGGACAAATGTTGCTATTCAGCAACATATAAACTTCTGGGAGATGTCAGATTAATTTTTTTCAAATATAATTGGCATTTCTGCAAAAAATGTTCTATTTTTCCAAACAGGAACATTACATACCAAGGATATTTTGCAGCAGTACTGCAAAGACTGATGGTATTTTAGAGCACAGTGGAGCTTTTTAAGAAAAGTGTTATCTAAAGCCCTGGTATTTGCTGAGTAAAAGCAATGGATAGCCTTATTTTTACTTACATGTTTGTTGAACAAGCTTTGAGCATTATCTTGTGGTTTTATACTTGACTCATTTGTCTATTTGTTTCTTTTCGTGGAACAAGCCCCACAGAGCAATAGAGAAAAAAGTTAAATGCATGAGCAACACTATCTGTTCTCAAATGTCCATAGAAAAAGAAATGGAAATCGTAATTATTCATTGTGTTAAATAACATCCTTTTAACGTCTAACATTTATTTTGAATGTTAGAATCCAATTACATGTTATAATAAAGACCTTTACAGTACAATATCTTTCAGCACAGGGGGCTTATGTAGCTAGTTTCCATCCATTATTTGTACATTTTCAATCTGTTTAGTACAAGAGTGTAATTATGGAGAAAATTTGGTAGAATAGAAACAGTCCAATTTTGTCAAAAATGTATACAAATACAGCATGATGCAGGAGAGTAAAAAAACCACTATTAAAAAAGAAAGGCCAAAGCATTTAACAAAAAAACCCACCTTTATCTGCAAGAGAATGCAATTGAAACAGAAGACAACTGAGTATTTCAGTTATATATGACCCTGTTAAAGATGATCCGAATGAGCATCTGAAACAAACGTCAATATGATCCTAAATAGCCCCCAGGGATACCAGGACTAAGAAAAGTGACAAGCTAGTGTGTGTCTGTCCTACAAAACTGATGTTGCTGTAGCTACTGCTGGAGATAATATCATCCAGGACACACAAGCGCTTCTCAAACAACAAATAAACATGCACTTGCATGGAACAAAGTGTGCAAGCACATTGCTATTTAAGCTTTAAAATGGGAAAAAAACAATCATACACGTAACGTCACAGACAAAAGAACAAACTTATTTTATTCCTATCAGAAGGAAAGGAGGCCAAGCAGGTAAAGAAATTAAAGACTGACTGAGACGTGAACCTCCATTCTATAAGTGAGGGTATAAAGCAAGAAGAATTACATATGGTATGGATAAAAAGTTCTGAGAGCTGCAAGAAAATAGATTTATAATTATGAGCAAGAAGAAACTTAATCAGCTACAGACCAAACAACAAAGAATTACAGACTTGTCTTCATTTTAGCCTCTATGTGCCAAATTAGAAGACACTTGGGCTATAAAAAGAAATACTGTTGGCTTTCTGACTTTTTTTTATGTGTTCCAAAAATAATATAGTTTTGTGGTTGAGTGTCGCAGTAATATCTCAAAACCAAACCAGAAAAATAGTATTCATCAACCTATACAAAGAATAATATTTGATTGGTATCTTAGTTTATTACGACCATCTATCAAATAAAGTATTTCAGCCCTTATATATTTGCATATCTATAGATCAGAATGACTACTAAACTTTATCTATTTGATTAAAGAATATAAAATCCTCTGTTTTCAATCTTAATTTGAAATATTATGTCAGTATTCAGGGGGAAGGTGCAAGGGTATATAGATATATGGCATGCATATTCTTAATAACTGTTTTGTACTTATTCACAACATACATTTTGCTGTTTTAATTAGTGTCAAACTTGGGCAAAACAGTTTTGAATAAAGAAAGAAATAAGTAAAAGACACTTTTGGAAAGCTTATCTGAATAAAAACATTGAAATAATTTTACATTTCACGTGTCTCTACCCTTTCTAGACATACAGGAGTTGAAGATTGAAACAAAGACTATAATAGTAAGTATTTAAGAGGGCACAATTATTCACAATATTCATTTTTATCCTGTATGACTTCCATACCTTTTTCCTTTGACCACTGGATTTTGAATTAAGTTTGCTTATATCTGTAAAGAACTGTTTGAACCCTTCAGAAAACCTACTATCATGGTTCTCCTTGAATACTCCAAATTATTCTCTTTTAATATACAATGATCTAAAGTATACAAATGAAATAATCTAAGTATTCTTCCTCACAGTCTACAGAGTCTTGCAAATGCTGTAAAATGTTCTGCAGTTGTTGATGTTTTTCAATATTCAACTCTGGTAATCACAGTCTAAAGCACACTTCCAAAACCTGTAGAGGAAAATGTGATTCCTGCAGACCTTGCCCAGAACAGCAAATCTCCCAATCGAGCCAAACTGAAAAGCAGTTTTAATTCAATAGCATGATAGGTTAGTGACAGATTTTTTTCCTCTGTGCATTTTCAGGTTTTTGCCATCAGCTAGGTCAGTGCCCTTATTGCAAAAGAATTAGTTACAAAACTGATTTTAATAGGGATTATATATCCCTGCCCTTGGTAATAAGCCCAAGAAACTGATTTTTCATAGAATTTCTAATACAGTTTCATTGAGGACAAAGGTTGGCAATTTTAGGACAGCAAAAATACCCCAGAATTGGATTTAGAATAGGAACCTATTTTCAGACTACGAAAACTTGGAAGTACAAGCTTAGAGCCATGTCAAGCACTCCAGCTAAAATTTCTATTTTATTTGAAAACAAAAATGTACTCTTCATGTTTATAGTGCACACACATACCTTTCTATGCTACAAGTATTTGAATCAAATTCAAATTACAGGAGTTACAGGAATATGAACCATTTACCATACAATATAATTTTGGAGTTTAGAGTCAATTATTTGGGAAGACAAAATAGAGTCAGCACTGTGAAGTCAGCAGTCAGTAGATTATTCTGAAGCACACACCATCATACTGATATTTTGAGATGGATACTAAAGAATCACATTGGGAGATATATTAAGTAGTTTTGGAAATAGTAAATATATTTAAACTAGCAGGGCTATGCCTATAGAGACAGAGATTTCATTTAAAGTAAAGCACCTTAAATGAAACACTGTGCGAGCTGTTGAATTTAAAATCATCATGGGAACAGAAATTTCTATTCTATTCTATTCTATTCTATTCTATTCTATTCTATTCATTTTATGTTAGACAAAAAGCTCAGAGCTTTCATAAATCCTGCACACTAAAAGGCTTTATAAAGACTAAGCAGATTCTTTTTTGGCTCTGATTAAAGTTGGAAGGAGACACCAGAATTATAACACCTCCTATTTGAGAGATAAAGTCTTTCTAACTATAGGCATTTCCCAGTTTGCACAGGATATAAGTAACAGGTATTTTGAGTCACGAAAATGACTGTGGCTCAATTTACTATGGTATCTTGACAAAGAATAATGGGACTTTATTCAATTCACTAAGTATTATTTACTGTAGGAGGAACTACAGCTGAAAAGAAGGAATCAAAGACTTTAAGACAGTGATCATCTTAATCTTTCTTTAGCTAAAAGAGAATACTAATCTTATGTGAATGTGTGGGGGAAATATGCATTAAGAAGTCACTTTGTAGAGAGGTTAAAGCAGTTGCAAAATATCAGTTCCAGGAATTGCTCAGAATATTGTGCAAGAAATCCTCTATACTATGCTGGTAAATCCAGTGGTGGGAGGATGACAGCTTGGGGATTATTTCTTTTTTTAAATGGAAAGTAGGTTTTTTTGCTAGGAAACTGCCCTAACCACAAAGAGAAAGATTCACTGTGAAAATATGAACTTGGTTCTGTTACATGACTAGTTTTATGACAGAGGCAGTATCTCTTAAATCTCCAGTTACTGAAATAAAGAGATTAGAGAAACACCTCAGCTTTCATTTTAAAAATGAGTATATATTGGTCTTTCCTACCTACAAGGGAAACCTGAACAATAGTCAAGTTCAAAAATAAGTATGGAGGCTTACCATTTACTATTTCAAACCTCATTGATTTAAAAATCAAACCCCTAGCTTCAAGAGATCCAAACTCAGGGTTTGGCAGTGTTAGGAACTGGTATGTAAGCTGTATGCTTACACTTGTGATAAACTCACAGGCAGTCAGGAACATGTTTCAGCATGTTAAAATGTAGGTCAGATTGGGAGAGTGATACGGGGACACCTTGATTGGGAAAGGAAATATTGCTGTCTATCAAAAGTAAAGAAGCTGGTAACTTCTCTCACACATACACAGTCTAGCAAATGACTTGTGTGTCCCATCTAATAATTCTCTTTCAAAGGGGAAGGAGTGCCAGGAAGAAATGGATCATTAAACGTCATGGCAGAATTATGAAGTCAGGGTTTTATTACACTAAAAAATCCTAGAAGGAACTACCTTAGGACATGTCAATTGGAAACAGGCAGACTCAAACTCATTGCAAAACAGCTTATTGACACAGGTGAAGTGGAGCACAAATTTATACAGCCTTCAGCTCTGATCTACCTCTGCTACAACAGTTTGAAGCAGTATTATGTTAAACAATCAAAGTTCCTCCTGTGTGCTAAAGGGAACAATTGATATGTGGAGAAGGAATAATGTTCTGTATCTTGGCCTTACTGTGGCCTGCTTTTGAATAGAGAATGCAAACATGGCTGATGAACTATGCAGAGAGAAGTTAGAATCATTAGCAAAATGTAGAGGTGTGTTGAATGCAATTCAGCAGAGATCTCACTTCAGTCTTGACTGATGCAGTTCCATAAGTAATCTATAGGATAGAACACAGGAGATACTTTTTTTGTATTAAGTCAGTAAGAAAATTGAAGGTATTTGATTAGATACATGTATTTGTGGCAAATAAGACAAGTGTCCTGGAGAAACAAACAAACAAACAAAGAACAGACATAAAAACCAGAAAAATGGGGACAAGTGCAAAACATTTGAGAATGAAAAAAATAAAAACTGTTTAGGCGTAGACTTAGAAAGTCAAGGCTGATCATAAAAGGAGAGTCAATAAATGTGTCAATCTGACAAAAGTATTTGTGGCAGGAATTAAGCCACGTATGTGACATAGTTACTTGTTTTATGCAGCCCTGTCAGTACCCCAGCAAGTGTATTGCAAACAGATGAGAACATCACACCTCTAGAAAAAGTAAGATCCCTTGAACAGCTTCCAGAGGAGAGCAGTGTGAATGATCTGAGGTCTCTAATAACTTTGTTCTAGAATGAGGGAACTGAAGACTCTGAACAGTGTAGTCTGAATAAGGGAACAGAGGACAGGAAGACACAAAAACAGGCCTTGAAAATGTAAAAGACTGATACAACAACTGGAAACCCCTCCCATAGACATGCTTTGCCTGTCTCCGCCTGAATGACATAGAGATAATTGGTCCTGACATTGTTTATATCGTCCCAATCCCTGGAGTCATGTTTTTTCAATACGATTTTTTTCTGTCTCCCAAGGTGTGCTCCTAGTATTGAGTTGATCAGAGAGGAAAGTGATTAA
>VYZT01056145.1:49653-62930 GCA_013400735.1 Pomatostomus ruficeps | reverse complement strand
CCAGCACTTAAGGCATCACTACACGTGCAGGGGAGACCATGGACATTCACAGCATTCCATTCTGCATGCTGGTTGCAGTGGAGCAATGAATTCTAAAAGTAAAGTGATACTGCCGAGGGAGATCTGGAGAGCCACAGTTAAACAATCCAGCAGCTCTGAAGAGCAAAGCTAACAGGATGGACAATGAAAACCATGCAGGAGTGCCTAAAACAAGTGCTCGGTACAACCAAACCAGATTCATCACCTGTGGCACACTCAGCACTGTTACAGCAGGAGCACACGTGTGCTGGGCTAAACAAAGCAGCAAAGCTGAACCAAGACAACATTCCCTCCCCTCACCTTTCAAAACGTCATGGAATCCATGGAGGCTTGCAGCAATGTTTGTAAACACACGGTTGTAATTTGTCCGAAGGAGTCCTTCTGGCCTTGTACCTGAGAGTACCATGCAGGAAGGAAAAGAAAACCACAGCTCTGAGACTTCACCATGAATGAAAGAAGTTAGCTTTGAAAATAATTCCATTTCCACCTACTAGAACCACCTGCATGGAGTGTGAGTCACACCAGATTCATTTACTTACAGTTCCCCCTCAATACCAAATGTACCCAATTCTGCCAGGGCAGGCAGTAAAAGACTTTCAAGCTCCCTGGATTTTATTCAGATCCCATAAATATCAATTGTTTTGGTCTCAAAAGCCACACACACAGAAAGAGATGTTCACAGCTGTAGGAAAGACCACCCAGGCCCTTCTAGAGAGGGAAGGCTGAACTAACCTGGAGCTGTGCAGGACCCATTCTGCAATTTGCAGCAGGCACCTGGAGACAGCTTCCCCACACACACCCACAAAGGCTTTACCTGACTTTATTCAGCCATTGCCATCACAGCTGTAATAACCTTATGAAGAGGAGGGGCTGGAAGTGGTGATTAGCAACAGAATGCAGCTCATTACCAATTTCACGATTAAGAGGTGCCAGAAGGCACGCTGTCACCAGGAACACCCCCAGCAAACCAGTCCCGGGGCAGAGCTGGCACTCACTTGGCAGGGCCAGCAGGCTGATGTAGGTGTGTAGCTTCTCAAAGACTGCAGTCAACCTTTGCATGTCTCTCTGCAGCTCCATGTTCCTAGCTCTCAAAGCAGCTGTGCAAAGAGAAGACTCACACTCTTCTTCCAAACTAGGAATATATGAATTATTTTTTTTAAAAAGCAAGCAATTGTCTTAAAAAAAAACAAAAAAAAAAAAAACAAGTTTACGAGTTTTGGCGCAGATAAAGGTATTCCCTGCCTCACCTCCCCAGTCCAAAGCAACAGCAGAGTAGGAATTTATTTCAGAAAGATTAACAGAGCAGAGGAACTTAGCAACACATGAAAATTACTGTGTGCATCTCCACTCTCAGGTGCTTCTGCCACAAGCCAGCAATGACTCTCACAGCAAGGAACTGATTGCAGCAATTTAAGTTTGAAGACATTTCCCTCCACTACCTAAATTCTCTTTTGCTTCCTGAAGAGCATGAAAATAGGTATAAAGGAGGCACAAATCAAGATTCTTCTTCCTTAGTCCCAACCCTCCTTTTCAGCAGTTCTTTGCACCTGTAATTCAGCTCCCTTCGATCAGCTCAGGAACAAAGCCTCTCACAGCAGAGGGGATGTGCACCTGGCCAAGTTTCACCCCACTGCTGCATTTACTGACTGATAAATAACCCCCAGAGAGGCTCAGGGCATTGCCAGGCTCAGTGTATCACACCCAAACAGTACCAATGCTACTGAATAACCTTAAGAACCATCAATGAAAGCTGCACATATTTTTAAAGTCTCATCTGTGCAGGGTGGAGAGGAGGAGCTTTAAAATACACGGTTTTAGTCCCTTAAAAAAGCCATACCTTATCTCAAGGTTTAGAAAACAACATACAAGAAAAAAATAATGATTAAAAAGAAGAGTTCAGCTTTTTAAGACAGCAGAGGCCAGAGGGGTTTAAGGTTTGACTCAATATTTGAGTTGTAGGTGCTGACAATGCTGCATGCCTGACACAGTGCCTTTAAATCTGATCTATGAAATGAAAAGTACCTTTTTAACTGGTAAGGAAGAATCTTTCTTAAGAAGCCTACGTAGGAAGCTAAGTGTTCTGAGAAGGCCTTCAACTTCACAGTTGTTTCCTGAAAGGAAAAAACAACAGGTAAGTGGTTTTGCTCCATAAAAATCTTTCGGGATACTAAAAGGGAGAAATCTCACCAGGACTGTCACGGTGTCCTCCGTGATGCTCTGGAACAAGTGCAGCATTCCTTCCTCCAGAGGGCGGACGTAGGAAGCGTTCTCGTGGAGGTGCTGGGAGAACTGAGGACAGAGAGGTTTGCAAAGGGCCAAGCTCCCACCTGAACGGGGCTTCCACCTGCGCCCTGCAGCGACGCCCAAGGTGTCACCAAGGACACACAACAGCCCGGGGAGGTACAGCACCCTCCCTGCAGGGCAAAAACACACCCTCAGGGAAAGGGGGAAGCACTGGAAGCCCAGGTAAACCACCCCAGGGCTTTGTCCAGCACCCCATCCCCTTTAATGCCATGCCCAGCACACCAAACCCCCAGTTTTTAGTTCTGGATATTCCTGCAGTCCTTCCCGAATCCCACCCAAGCAGGGCCAGATCCGTGCACCACTGAGCCACCAGGACGAACTGTCCCACCTTTTCCCAGGTGCTGTTTGCCTCCCAGCCTTGTCCCTCAGCACAAACACTGGCAAAGCTGTGGAGAATCAGCCCCGAGCCCAGACTGAGAGCAGGGGATGTGTCCCTGTCTGTGCCCAGCTTCCACACGGGTCTGAGGATGCTCCTGCCACTGCCCAGCACGGAGCTCCAACCACTCACTGAGAGTTCTTATTCTAAACCCACGACAGGTTTGGGCAACAATGGAACTTTGGCCTCACGGACCTGCCTGACTGCTAAAAACTGCCTCAGTAAATCCTACAGCTAATTCTGCCTTCAAGAAAGCAGCCCTGGGAACACAGTGAGTCCTCTCACACAATCAAAGTGTAACAACACCATCAGCTTTCCATCCTGGTACCTCAGCACCACAAAAAGCTCCTTCCACAAATTAATGCAGGTAGGGAAAAGCAATCCTGGTTTTTATTTCACCCCACAGAAAGATACCTTCACCTTTGATTATTTATACCACAACAGCAGCTAAAGGTCCCAGGCAAACAGAGTGCAAGAGCTTTTAATTATTCCTTGTGTTATTACAGTGCAGGAACACGGTGTTAACAAGGAGAGGGAGATGCTCAGCTCTCATCCATGCATGCACAGACCTGGATGGAATTAGGGAAAATTCCTAAACTGAGGAGGAAGAAATAACACATGCAGAGTGCCCCTGGCTGGTGTTGCAAGAGAGAGGGCTTGAATCATCCAGCAGGATGCTGCAGACCCAGCAGAACCCAGCAATCCAACACTTAGAGAGAAAAGGAATACTTGAACCTGGCAGGGAATTGTCCACATCTACTTTGAGTGTTTGGTGGGGAAAAGAGCTTGAGAGCACCAGACAAGACCTGGAGTTGGGGAAAAATAAATCAGTGCAAGTCTGCTAAGCCAGTACCTGACACTTGTTTCATGTTCTCTACCATATTAAGGGGAGGCTTTTCACCAACTTGGTGGAGTAGCTAAAAAAAAAAACTTAAAAAAAATCACACTGAGAACACTTGCCAAGCACATAGATAAATTAATCAAAAATACAGGAGCAACTACAGCTTCAGGGAGCAATAAGAGATGCTTCAATGCTGGAAAGTCACAGCAAAAGCCCTGGGAAGTAGGATGCACTGAGGGAATTAGGTCATGAATACACAATGGGGCAGACTGCAAGAGACATAATTAAGAAAACAAAGCCCAAACTACTGAACCAGAGTCAGTTATAAGGAAAGGAAAATGAAATTATGGTTCTGATTAAGTTGCATGTTTCAGCTGCACTGAAAACCAACAAAGACGTGTTAACTAGGAGGTCAGGGGGAAAAAAAATCTATGAGAAGAGATGTCTAGGAAACCTGGTGTTACTGCCTTAGTGTGAACTAGAGCAGTGTCTGAGAATGCAGTCATCACACTGGACCACATTTTAAAAAAGAGACACCACTCCTGCCCCACAAAATCTGAAAGATGACAAAACCACAGTTTCCAGAAGGAGGATGTGTCATTTTTAGTGCATTTGGTGGCAGGAGCAAGAAAATGCTCTTGAACTAATATTGATGCTGAATCTCTGCAGAAGGGCATTGCTGACTGAAGCAGCAGAAACCCCTGAGAAGGTGAACAGGACGGGGTTTCCTAGGGGATAACCACCCTCGCAGGCACATCTGTTACCTGCCAAGACATTCCAGGAGGTTTTCCAAAGAGCAGGAAGGCTTTGGGACAGTTACCTCTGACACCACATGCACTGCAGCCACTGAGCAGTGCAAACCACAGCTCATCTCAGCAGCCTGAGCCCTACCAAGCACTGAACCAAAATTACAGACTGAGTCACAAAACGCTGCCACCCTGCAACCTAAACACTCACAGATCCCTAAACCATGCAGTCAGCTCTGACCCGAATGCAGCTTGTCCCAAAGCACACACATGAGCATCCCCACACAAATCCTTGTGCGCAGTTCTGTCCAGAAAAACAAACTCAAAACGTGCAGCTGAACAGCTCTGGGTGGCACTCTCAGAAAGTCTTTCCACAGAATTGGGTCAAAAGAGACAAGTCGGATTTCTCGTATTGAATTCAACATGTTTTACAAACCTGAAGCTTCAGAACACTTACAGGAAAGGTCTTCACACAAGGAGCCCAAAATCAGATTAAAAAGTTGGTTTTTGACAAGGGAACAGAGTCCAGGCTCTCTCCCTCGTAAGCCTGCCTTCTGTGCTTTATTTACCATTAGAGCTAAACACTGAAAACACAGAACCAGGTTCTGTCTCCTCATCTTCCATGCCCTAGTGCATGAACCAAAGCAAGCTTATTAACTTGTTTTATTAACTGAAACAAGCTCTGTTCAGCAGTGCAATATTTGTGCATTATTATTTCAAAACAAGTCAGCTGAACTTGCAACAAACGCACTTCAACTGAGCAATTAAAAAGCAAAGCTTTGATCTGATTATCATGTTGCTCTTCTAGCAGGGGCACGGGGGAGAGGATTCCCTGCAGCTACACCTCACCCACAGCCAGAGAATTCACCCAGCAGAAAAGGTGTCTCAAACAGGAGAGGCTGCCTCTCTCAGCATCCCAGGAAAGCTGCTGGAAGTTTGCAGGACTAAGAGCAGTCACTCCTGAAGTTTAACCAATCCAAGGTACTCACAGGTGAGGTGTGTCACCCTTACCTTCTGGTTCAGGGGGGATATTGTGTCCGTGGCAGAGTCGATGGGGAAGATCTGCACCTTCTGCTCAGTGTAGGTGTGGAAGTTCAGCAGAGCTGTTACAAGCTCCTGCACGAAAGCCAGGGCCTGCCCAGCGAGGTCTCGCAACTTCAGCTGCAAAGACAGTTACAAAATGATTGCTTTTGAAAAAAAAAAACCCAACTGTTTGGATACAAAAAATTGTTATTAAAACTTGTTTTCTTTCTTCTTATTGTTTCAGCCTAAAATAGATAGCAGCAATTACATTTAACTTAATTCTCATTCATAAACTCCAATGCCACACAGACAAGCAACTGCTCATGCTTTGCCTCTGCTGCATTTTTACAACTTACAGACCACAAGAACGCTTAGAGGGCAGCACAGTTACAGAATCTGTGTCTGAAACCTCCAAAGAACAACAGAGTAACTGCTGACAACTGCTCAATGCCTGGCTGCACGGAAACCTCAGTTTAATGAGTAAAAACCAGTGATGTTTTCTCCCAGAATTAAAGGTGCCTGCTTCTCCAACCAGGAACACTCAATTCTTACTCTCCTGGACAGACCTGAGCTGCTGTTCTGGGCTTTAGTACAGCAGGAAGGCACCAGAGAAATTAATCCAGAATGGAAAATAAACTCCAGAGAGAAGAAAACGACACTGCTGTGACTTAGGGGCAAAGAAGAAGGTTACAGGGACACTTCAGGCAGGAGTAACTCATCCCTCAGAGATGTGCTCCCAGTGCTTCATGCACTGCTGAACTGAGTCAATCCTGATTATGGATCGGGATGGTGGCGAGTAATTAAGGCAGTCATTAAGCTCAGTTTGTGTATGTTAATTAGCTATGCAAGACGGAAAACAGGCACTGTGACTGCTGCTGTCCTTCACTCTGCAGCCTGTGCTCACACACCAGCATTCTGCCTCCACTGGCAAAGCCAGTCACAAAAATCTGTCCTGGAACGTTTTCAGGACTGCAGATCTTGAAGCAGGAGGCTGCCTGACATCGTGCTGGCAGAAAACAGTAAAAGGAGAAGCTCTCCACGCAGTTATTCAGATTTTTCTTGGAACTCAGCAGCAGCAACCTGAAATTTAGGGCTATTTTCATCACAAAACTGAACAGCAGTCACCTGGTCTCACAGCAGTCATTCTTAGGAAAAAGGTCCTTCTATAGGCACTTCTGAAGAATGGAGAAAGGAACTATTTTAAATCTTTCTGCAGCGGCATCTGAATGCACTAACTTGAAGGCTGGAGACGTACAAACAAACAGAAAAATCCCACAGTGCTGTGGAGCCCATCGTCAGTGGGAGCAACCCAGGAAAATCTTGACTGCATGCAGGCACCTGATTTGCTGTTGTAAAAACCCTTAAAACATTCAGCCATTCACAGAAAACCAGCGCTCAGTTTTGAATACTGAATAAACAGCATTCCCAAGGAACCTCATGAAATCACAGTACTGAACAGAAACTGTTTGTCTTCTGAAAATATTTGAATTTATAAGGGTTATTTTGCTGCAAGTAAGAGGTGCTTTGGCAACAAGTACCGCACAAAACATAAATGCACCACGCAGAGCTCTCACAGTGACAGGATCTACTCCTGAAAGGACTGTGACTAGTGACAGGTCACGTTGACTAAGGTGGCATTTCAGTGCATAGTTCACAAGTGCAGACACTCTCTAGAGCCCACGTGGTGTGACTGAAGCAGCTCAGTTTGAGGGAAAAAGGAATTTAAGGTACCAAACCTACCTTTTTTCAACAAAAGACCTCTGAACTAATGTAGTTTTAATCAACTTTAAAGATGAAATGTTCCAACTTGTACCTTACTGCAGGCTGACCCAATAAAAGAATATTTCATATGACTCCAATAAGACTCCTTGACAGCGGGTTTATTTCAGTACCTGTGCAGAAAGCTGCCCAGAGTCCCAGGAAACCACGGGAAGCGCTTACCTGATTCCTTCTGTTGTGCAGTGGCACGTTCAGAGCGTTGTACCGAGCGGATCCTACAGGACAAAAACGGAGTTACATGTACTTGTTAAATCGTGGGGGTTTAAAGAGACTTTTTTTTTTGTAAATACAGTTTTAAAAAAAATAAATAAAATTTCATTGCAGTGGAATTACAGGTTATGTAAGCAATATTAACTAAAGAGACACAACCAACTGACTCCAACACGGCAGGCCTAAATGTCCTCTCTTGAGAACAGTTTCTGTGATTAAGTGGAGGGAAAGCAGTTCAGTACTTGCCTCAGACTGCAAGTCAAATTTAATCCTCTGAAGACTCTGAATTTGAAAGATAAGAGCAGACTCCTCTTGCCCAAAGAACAGTATTCATCACAAGCAAGAGTGAAAAAAATCTTTTCAAAGAAATCACACTTAAAGAATTCAAGATCATCTTCAAATTTCAATCACATTCCAAGGAGAGCCAAGTAACACTAATATAGTTTTTAACAGTTTGAACGTTTTTTAAAGCTCCTGTATACTTGACAAGTTGATAACTTAGACTAAGATGTACTCTCCGTGTATTTCAGCATTCTGCTCCAGTCATGCAGTAACTGGAATGATTACTCAGTTACAAGCAGGCACAATTTCCAGAGGGGCAGAAAGCTATTTGGACCTAGAGAACAGCTTACAAAGCCTTATAAATTTAAAAGGGATCACATCCATTCTCAATTCAGTTGAACAACAACCAGTTTAGTTTAAAATTTGCTCACAAGGGAAATTCACAGTTTCTTATTCCTTTTGTGTCACTCACATTTGGCTATTAACATGTGGGAACAGGCAGTTATGTTTAGAGGAGAAAAACCCTGTCCAAGATTACTGAATCCTACTCCTAACTAAATGCTTCAGGAAACAACTTCTGCTCTGGAAATCGTGCTCAGCAGTCAGGAATCATTGGATTGTTACTGAAATTAGCTGCTGGTTACACTTGAAGCCAGCCACAGAGTTTACAGGCAGCCAGCTGGAATCCCCAGCAAACAAACACCTCCTGGCTTCCACTGATCTGTCACTGAGGGGACGCTCTCTGTGCAGAGTTTGTACTGCACGAGCAAAGTCTGAGTGTGCTCTGATCAACGAGACACCCTGACCATTCCCCACTTGTAATAATGCAGAGATGCAATATCTCTGCAGCCCCAGTTTATCCCCACCCTAACTCACTGCAGCTCCTGAACAGACCCTGCCAAAACCAAAACTCTTTGAGATGAGGAACCAGTCTTTGTGGAGCAGCCATTAAAGTGACAGTGTTCCTTCACCGCTTGCAATGTTCTGTCAACACTAAGCAAGACAAGTGGCAAACCACTCAAAAGCCTTCAAAAGCTTCAATTTTCATTACATAGATAAAAACTCGGTATTTCAGAATGACTGAAGAAGACCATGCCAAGCACTGGGAATACTCACTACAGTCACCTCCAAGAGCCTGCTCAGACGTCCAACACTTCCTACAGCTAACACATTTTAATGCAGAAGGAGAGCTCCCTCCAGATGGACACCCAGCAAACCACAGACACCCACACCCAGGCAATACGTACTTGTGTCATTAAAAGGGACTTTTTCATTAATTATGCACAGAGATTCTTCCAGTCTACTGCCCAAAGCTGCTTGAAGATTCTTGAGCTGTTGCTGGCTAAGTAACAGAGAGACAAACGAGAAACC
The DNA here is from genome assembly GCA_013400735.1 of Pomatostomus ruficeps. Taxonomy (NCBI): domain Eukaryota; kingdom Metazoa; phylum Chordata; class Aves; order Passeriformes; family Timaliidae; genus Pomatostomus; species Pomatostomus ruficeps. Next base: position 53,959 of record VYZT01056145.1, on the reverse strand, counting down.
ACACACACACACACACATTGTAAACCTTTAAAGTTCCATGTGTTTCACCACCACCATATATGAGTGTACAGGCATCTGTCTCCTTCCAGAAGCCAGACATAAATAACACAGTAGGAACCATTTGTCCTCCTTTATTCATATTTAACACAACATTGAATCCCAACCCCTAACAAAAGCAGCGGAAGTTACCATAAACTTGTAAATCCTAAATTCCATTCTTGGGAAGCTCAATTTACCTCAGAGTTAAAATTCACTTTATTTTCCTGTTGTGCAACTATCATGTAAGCTATCTGAAGGCATTCCTCTCTAGCAGGGTTCAGATGGGAAGGTGAAAGGGCCTTCAGATCAGTTACTATGGATCCAAGGCAGTGTTCCAATGAGCAGGGAATGAGTTGTCAATAATTCAGTTAACTATGTCACATCCCCATTGGAAATACCTCACAGGCTTTTCAAAACCCCGTATTTCAACCCTGCTTTGATACTGCCTGTTCTGACAAGACAATTCTGCTTCTGATGCATTCCCAAGCGATTTTTCTCACAATTTTCTTCACTTGCATTTGACTGCATATACACATGTGAACCTCAGTAAAAAGTTATTTCTTTACATCAATAAAATTCCATTATATGAAATAAAGGCACTCACCATTCTTCAGTTCGAAGCCTACAGTCCTTGGCTTCTCTTTCTAGTGTCTGAGACTTGATCTTTATGCAAGAAGATAATCCCACAATGTAAGTGCTGACACGGCAAGACATTGCATTTCAAAGCTTTGCAAACTCGCAAGCAAGAGGGAAAACTCCTTACTTCTAACTTGGCTTTATCGTTCTGCAGCTTCTCGATGGTCTCAGTGTATTTCCTGGTTAAGCTGTCCACCACAGCCTGGTGCTGGGCAGCGTCCGTCTCCAAAACCTCCAGCCTGCTCCTCAGCTCTGCTTCCAAACGCTTGTGCTGCTCGTCTGCCTCGAAGAACTGAAGGAAGAAAAGCAAAGCTCTTTAAAAAGCTTCATTTTACTACTGAATCCAGTCCCAGAAGTTACTCCAATTTCATTAGTCAATTAATCGCAATTACCAGTTCTCAGACAAATAGAAATTTTATTTTGCTTACAGAGGAAAGAATGAGGAACAAAGTACTTTAATAAAAACAAAGTTTTGTAGTAGCAAGCATTCGTTAAATATATTGCTGACACATGAAAAACTGAACTTGAGCCGTAAGGTTTTTCTCAAGTTTTCTACAGTGAAATGCATTCCACTTTGGTAAAGTAAAGTAATGCCTGACTTAGTTATGGTAACTTGCAGAAAATACTTTAAACTTTAAAGCAATTCTGAAACAGTTAATGAACTAATAAGAAATTTCCATCCAGTACCAGGCTATTTTCATTAGGCACATCACCAAAGTTAAAAACCTAAATGAGAAAACACATCTCATGTGATTCCACAGACTGTCTCATGAATCCAAAGTGCAAATGCTTTCTGATTTGCCTAGTGAAGAGCTTTATAACCAGGTTATCTGACCTGATCTCCTGCTTTGCATACAGCCAAGCTTCTAAACCCACCTGTTTTCAGGCAGCACTGCCCTTTCTGTGTCTTTGTGTCACCGGTTTTCTGGACCAAAAATAAAAGGCTAAACAAAATTCACTCACAAGTATATGCAGTCGTTCATTTTCTTCTATTTTCTTCTGAAGATCTTCATTGAAGACACTTTTCTGTTCTTGACTCAGCTGAGATGAGGACTCCACACTTTTCTAGAAGAAACAAGAAACTCTCATTATCTCCAGGTCCTGGGTTTGTGAGAACAGTTCCCACAGCTAATTCCCAAAAGGGGCACAGCAGCAGGAACCAAGAGAGGTTTCCTCACGAGGAAAGCAGCAAGAGATGCTTGAGAGTTCCTGAAGTGCAAGCACACCACCCCTGGATTGTCATGTTACCTACAGAAGGCACACCTGGTGTTAGAATATGGTACTGCTGGGTTTAATCTGCATTTTGGCAGAGGGAGATCACAGCACTGAAATTATTCTGTCAATTATTCTGTCATTTTGAAATAACGTAAAGAATACAAGCTAAAAATTGAGATTTCAAAGCACTTGGCAAGGTTCACATAGAAAAGCTACGATCACAGGCTGAAGAGTTAACCACCAGCACCAAAATTCCAAAGCAGAGAGGTGGGGATGGGAAACGAGGAGGGATCAGCTTTCTGCACAATCACAGAGCTCCGAGGTATTCCCAGTCGTTTGAACACTTAATAAATATCCATAAAAAGACAGCAGCTCAGCGTCACTCAGCTGACAGACCAGAACAGCAGAGAATTACACAGCACGTGTTACACGTATCAGTACCTGTTCTATGGTATTTCCACTAACAGCAGAGAATGACACAAGTTCTGACAGGAACATTCAGCACAACCCTCGACACAAAACACCTGCTGCTAAAAACCAGGCTGAGCTTTGACCGGTGAGGGGCAGACATCTGCCAGGCAAGTTCTTTCTGCCTCCGGCACACACCTTGTTCTTTTTGCCCCGAGCTTCACTTAATGCAAGCTCATCCTGGAGCAGCTCCACGCGCTTGGCAAGCTGCTGGTTCCGAAAGGTCAGGCTGTCCATCTCCTGTTGCAGTTTTCTCAGGGATTGATCCTTCATCTTCAGTTGCTCCTGAATGGCAAAAGTAATGTAATTTTTAAATTTTCGCACTTGTTTTTGCACATTAAAAACAAGAACAAATTAGAAAATCGATTCACTTTTTGAACACTGAAGATACAAAAAGTATAATTTCTAAACTAAAAAAAATGTATTTTACTTCCTTGAGCTGCCCACACACCACACTCAAGCTGCTATTTCAGTCTATAGGATAATCAGCAAGAAGCAACCTTCCCCTTTGACAAAGTCAGGACTTATAAAGAACAACAGGCTAACTGCAAAACAGGAATTCTTTTACTAAAATCACGTTTCTTCTTCATTCTTTTATTGACATTACTTTTTAGAAGAAAGTACCCCTGTTTAGTTATTTTGTCACAGCTTAGTCCACCTGACATGGGCAGCTTCTGGAGATTACCTTCAGTGAAGCAGAGTTTGCTTGCTCATCTACAACTCCTTTCTTCAGGACCTGGTTCTGAGCGCGAAGCTGAAAGAGAAGGGATGCCAGTAACTACACAAGATAAGAGAATAAACAAAAGCCATCCATGGGAGTGCAGAAAGCATCGTATTCTCCCAGGAGAGCACCAGGTGTGAAAGCTTTTCCGAGAGATAGCAGCGGTATCCGGTTGAAAAAAGTATCCAATTCACACCCTGACTTGCCGAGGAACAAGGAGTTACTTTACCACCTGAACTTCTGGGTCAAGTAGAACAGAGTCCTCACTCAATAAATACCTTTGAGGATCAGTTACTCAAATACAGTTGGGATTTGAAGAACTAGGCACAAACAGGGGAAAGCTGAAACTTTCTCCTTGACTAACGGAGTTCTTGGCCATACTCAGTGCTATTTCTGTCTCTCCCCAAAACTGTTTATAACCAGTTCTGGAACATCAGCAGGACTCAAAGTCAAAATCTGTTATCAATTCAGGAGTTTAATGCAGAATTACTTATCACCATTTGCAGCGGATGATCCAGAGGGAACAGACTGACACAAAAAGGCATAAAAACCGCAGAAGGAAAAGCCCTCAGCGACCACTGATCTCCGAAGAACAACAGAGCCACTGTATAAACAAGAAAACACGTGAACTCTGTGACCCACCAAGCCGCACAGTAAATTAAATTTCCTTGAAATTATTTTGTGGAAGCGTTAAAAGGAAATGTATCTGCGAACAGTTTAGATTCTACACACCGTGTTTTCACAGCAGTTCCAAGGAGAACAGCAGTTAAAGACAGGTGGTTGTGTAAGCTGGGAGAAGTGTCAAACACAGACAAGTGCCAGGCGCTGATGCTGGGCCGCACAAAACCCAAGCGCTGCCTTTCTCCCTGCTCGAGGACTGCGCCCTTCAACACCAATTGGGCTAAATTCGGCTCCACTAAATTTTCCTTTTAGTGCAGAAGACAGAATGAAGAGCTGGGTGTGAAGCCAGGCTCCGCTGCTTTAGGAGTCCTCGGGAAGGAAAGGCTCTCTCCACTTCTCTGCAAAGCCCGTGTCGAGCAGCACCAGAACAGGATGGGAAGGGCAGAGGAGCAGGGACAGGCAGGAGGGCAGGGTGGCAGCAGCGTCCTGCCCGCTGCCAGGCACGGCCGGCGACACCGGCACCGGCACGGCCAGCGACACCGGGACCGACACGGCCAGTGACACCGGGACCGGCACGGCAGCGACACCCGGCACCGGCACGGCCAG
>VYZT01056145.1:18795-49028 GCA_013400735.1 Pomatostomus ruficeps | reverse complement strand
TCGGCTCCGCTCGGCTCGGTTCGGCTCCGCTCGGCTCGGTTCGGCTCCGCTCGGCCGGACTCGGCTCCGCTCGGGCGCTCCCGCCGGCCCCGCGCGCCCCCGAATGGGAGGACGCACTTCCGGGTTCAAGGTGGCGGGAACGCGATGACGTAACCGCGCCGTGCGTGACGCCGAGGGGGCGGGGCTTTAAGCCGCCGGCGCCACCATCTTGACGCAATTTCCAAGATGGCTGCGGTTGTGGGCGGGGCTTCGAGGCGGGCCTCTGTCACGTGACACCGGCGGGCACTCGCTTCCGCCTCCTGTTGCCATGGCGACAGCTGCGGGCTACGGGGCGCCGCCCCGCCCAAAAAGCCTCGCCCGGGCGCGGGGCGGGGGGTTCATGTCGCGATAATCGTGATGGTGCGGGCGGTGCTCCGGTGCCCCGGTGCCGTCCCGGTGCCATCCCTGCCTGGGCACGGTGCCGGGGCCGGGCCCGCTGCTCCCCGCCCGGGCAGCGCTGTCGGCAGGGGGAGCCCCGGGCCGGTCCCCGCCGCTGTCACGGAGGCGGCCGCGGGTGTTGGCGGGGACTCGGTGGGACAAAGGGCAGCTCGGCCACTTCCCGCAGCGCTGGGATCCCCCTGCAGCCTTCTGTCCTAACCTGCTGAATATATCCGTGATGTCCTAACGAGGGAAAGCCCCGGGAGGTGCCGGTGCGTGCCGTGTCCTCCCAGGCTGCACAGACTCCGCTCTCTCCTGTCCAGCATCCCTGTTCCACAGCCACCCCTGAGCTTCTCCAGCGCTCAGCCATCCTTCAGCGTTTGCTGAGGCTCTGCTCATTATCTCCTGTTTGCGTCTTCATCCTCAGACTGGGCACACATTTAAACGTGTACATACCATCAGCACATCTCAAGCAGAAACATCACCAAAGGTGTATTTGGTCCTGCCAACCTCTCAGCCAATGCAGGATTTTGTTCCTGAACATAGCTGAAAACAAATGTGTAAGGAAAAGAGTAATAAAGCAAAACTGTGATGAGGATTCACCAGTGTACGCTGAGCACCTGGCGATTTGCAGGTTAAGGGCTTCCTGCTCTAGGACACAGATGTAGCAGCAAATTATTATTTTTGCTCAGTTTCCATGGTATCACTTCTTTCCACTTGATTTCAGCTCGGTGTCTTCATAGCCGTTCCTCAGCAGTGGGTAGTGCTAGAGGTGATAAATCATCGTTTTGTTGCCTCCTTTTGTCTCTGTTCCCCCTAGGTAGAGTGGATGGAAGGTGCCTGGAATGGAAGCTGATTTTCTCCTTGGTCCTGAGGCTTTGATGGGGTGTGTGTGCTGTTCTCTTGCTCATCACAGCAGTGGAGCTGGCAAGCCCTAAATATCCTTCCCTGGTACATCCTTATGTGTTTGTACAGCACAATTATTAAAAAGCCTTTACATTTGACCCCAACCTGTATTTTCAGGTGTGCATTTTCTGGGATGTGTGTTTCATTGAAACATTGCACTGAAGTACTCTGGATGCACTTGGCAGTTTCCTGAAGCAAGTGAAAGGACCAGATAGAAGCTGGGTGCTTCCACTGCTGTAGGGCTGGGAGCTGCCTGCAGGATTTTTAGGCTCACCAGAACAGCCCTATTTGAGTGTATTTAAGCATCAGGCTGACTCCTGTGTTTTAAAGGGGTGCTGTCTCCTGCCCAGCTTCTCAGGGATCCCAGAGTGCTGTAATGTTAGTGCTGTAATTTATCCATGTCCCGTTGGCAAACAGCTTCAGCAAACTTCCCCAACAACACAGGTGACAAAAGCTGGCTTGCTTGCTGGCTGGGTTTGGTTTTTTTTTAAATTCTCTCGCAGGAAATTCTCAGATTCATCCTTGTGATTTGCCGGGGCAGCTGCGGCGCTACTTCCCCAAACGTCAGCTGCGAAAAAATGTCTTCATTGTTCTGTTTCCTCGCGAGCACATCCTTAATTCCCACCTCTCCCTGGAGGGCAAGGCTCCTCTGGTCAGGAGTCTGGAGTTCAGAGCTCGTGGCACTTTTGATTCCAAGGGTGGCCGGTGTAGTCCTTCCCTTCTGCCTGTGCTCAGCAGCTGCTGCAATGGCTCTTGAGTCCTAGATGCTGTCTCAAGAGAACTGATTTATTTAAGAATTACAGTGGTTATTTCAAAATATCCTATTTCCAACCTCATTCGTCCTCCCCTCCCTGCTCAAAGTGTCTGATTAGTCAGAACTTGTGCTCATGGACCCCGTGGATAGGTGCAAGTAAAGAAATAAACAAAGAACATGTTTCAGATTATCTGGGATGTTTTCTGTTCTTTGGAGAAAAAAAAAACTTCATTGTCATCACTTATGTGCTCGCAAGTGCTCACAACAAAAGGGTTTCTAAGAGACAGAAAATTCAGAAATGATTGGAAGGGAGCCATCTTCAGTCAGCAGACTATCAGAGGCAGCACATAAACCACATCCTCGGAAGCCGCGAACACCCGAAACTGGTGTTTTGTTTCTGTTCTCGTAGCAACGGCAAGTCTGAGCAGCAGGATGTGTGCTCACAGTGCACATTATTCCTCCTGGTGTCTGTAACAAACTGCTCCTTACGGGTAACCTTTCACCTCGCCAAAACCTGATTACTCTGATAAAAAAAAGTCAAGTTGTAAAAATTAAAAAAAAGCATATGTATGTACAGATATGCACCTCACAGTTTATTTTAATTATTATTCTATTCATTATCATAATTTCAGTGTTCCCATCGCGTTTAAAAATAGAAATGAGAACAAGTCTCTCTCTCTCTCATGTCCCTTCCCAGCCCACAGGTTAAACAGCTTGAGTCATCCCTGGGGTGTGTGCCCGGCCAGGGGAGCGGCGCCTTTGTAGGGGAGAAATTGCTGAGCACGAGAGGATGGCAAAACTGAGCGGGCGGTGGCTCCGGTGATAAGGCAGAGCCGGACTTTGCAGCTCACGCTCCCCGTGGGCACAGCACGTTCCAGCCTGGTGCCACAGCAGAGCCCCACTGACACCCACCCCACAAACAGCAGCACCGGGGAACAGCCGGAAAGTCACAATCCTTACAGGCCCTCACGCTTGACTCCAACCTGTTTAGGTTTGAATGTTCCAGGATGTGTCTGTCACTGCAATGTCACACTGAAATTCTCTGAACTCACTCTGCAAGCACTCCCAGGTTGTGCTGCGTTCAGAGCTCCCAGCGATGGGAACAGGACCCTAACAATGGCAGGAGGAAGAATCCTAGCTGGGATTAGGAGGCTGAGATGAACTATATTAGCATTTTCAAAAATAGTAATAATTTTTTAAAGTTTTACTAGATTTGGGAGGAGGAAGGGGTTATGCTGTTCTCAGTGTTTTTTCTTTTGTTGTGGTTGTTGTTGTTATGATTCTGACCAGTGACAGCCACATTATCTCAGCTGAGTGAAATACCACATTGAGAGGGTAGCAGTGAACTTGAGTGCACTTACAGGGACGTGCAGTAATTAATCAAACAGTGACACAGCTGCTCTGAAAGATTTTCTGCTTCTTTTTTTATAAACTACCTGAGTAGCATTCAAGGCTACTTGAATTTTAGAAAGAAATTAAATATAGATAACTATATAAAAAAAAAGCCACACCAAACAACCCTTCCCCCAAAAACACACAAAAAATACTCTGTAGAACTTCATCATTATCTGTAAATGTAATGATTTAAAAGAATTAAAGTTTTCTAGTGAAACCCCCTTTAATTACAAAATTACATTATTGTTTTCAAATGCCTTTAGATAAGACAAGCTTCTTAACCTAGATGAAATTCAGTGAGAAACAAGGGGACACATAATATTACTAAAAATTGCAGCTTAGTTGCTATTGCAGTTCCCATCCACCAGCACTCATCCACCTGAATTCCAGCATTCCTGAGCAGGAAAGCAGGGGTGAAACACTGGCACGAGCGAGCAAGGAAAGGAACATTCCCTGAACAGCAGTGCAGGATTTTCGCCTCTCATTGTGTCCCACATTTCCGTGCATAGATCAGAGCTAAAGTGAAATTGGGTATCGAGCTCTACCTGGGGCGGTTTTCTTCTGTTCTGAGATGTTCTCTGTGATAAATAAAACAGCACCTCTGCGAGGAGCAGGGTGTTCGTGAGGCTGGGCACCAACAAGTAGGGATTAACCAGCAGACTGGAAATAATGAACCTTGACAGATCTGGGGTTAAATACTTTAAAATTAGATCCTGCTGAAAGCCGAATCCCGTCGCTTAGCAACGGCCGCCGGGATGCTGCTGCCGCTCGGAGGATGCTCCTCTGGGGAGCTCACATCACGCTGGCAGAACGGGCTGGGATTGGGGCAGGCTGACATCACATTCTGAGGCAGCAGCGACACGATCCTGCTGGAGTTAACACCCAGGGATTCAAGGAAACCTCTTCCCTTTCGGAGCGGCTCAGCTCTGCCCACACCTCACCTGACCCCGCGCGGAGCAGCGGGACGTGTCGGCCAGCACATCACAGCCAGACCCAACCGCTGGAGTTCTCAGTTTTTCAGCTACCCAGAGCCTAAAGCAAAGCAAAATGCCTGCTATTTGTGGAGGCCTGGCTGCATTCAGAGCGTGGAAACCTCCACCAGCAGTTCAGAGAGCACGCACAAAGCCAGTGGCAGAGAATAAAATGTACCCTTACTGAAAATAACTGGAAATTCAGTTCGCTGAGCTAATTTTAGCACTTATAACAACTGGGAACCCACTGGATTTTAGTAAGGAACCAAGATACCAAGTTAATTAAATAAAAAAAAAGCCTTTGAGGCACAAAATCTGTTTTTCAGTGATGCTGTGCTCAGGTTGGTACAGGCACCTCCAGAGATGTTTCTGAACACCTGCCTGGCCATTCTAAAGCCCTTATGCACATCAGAGCATCTGAGGTTGGTCTGACAGGCACCAGCCTGCATTTCTAGGTGTGAAAATACCCGAATGCTAAACTGCTGCCAGCTCCTCTGGGATGGCTACAGAAAATGGGTGTTCAGCCCAATCTAGTGTGCTGCCCATTAGGGCTTGGAGAGTCAAGGTATCCTGGAAATGGAGATTGTGGCAACCAGCCTAAAAGCAGCACTCAGGCAGACATGCCTAGATTTAGGAAACTGAGTGTCCTTCTCTGAACAGTGAAACAGCACAGACAGCTCCTTCTTTTTTTTTATTTTGGGCAGACTGCGCCAAAAAGTTGCTCCTGGTGAGCGGGAAGATGACAAAGATCGTGGCAGATCACATTAAATCAGCTTCCAGGTCATGAACTACCCAATTTCCTGCTGGCTGGGGCCTCCCCACTTGGCAGCGAGGGAGGAGAGCACAGACAGGGACATATTGGTTGGTAACAGGATTAGTCAGCCACATGCGAGCAGGTGAAGGCCGTGCAGGCAGGAGTGGTGCAGAGGCAGGGAAATACCAAGGCCAGGTTTCAAAAAAAATCCCCTTTAGAAGAGTTTTCACCCTTCTCACGCACGTGCCAGCAGGCTGGCTGCAGCCTGGAACTGAGGTACAGGAAAGCGGTCAAGAGCAGTGCAGATCATGTCTCCCAAACGGAAAACAAATAATTCTGCTTTGTTTAACAAGTCAAGGGTCTGAGGAGGGAAATGATTGCCTTTGTCCTGATGCAATAGGAAAATAAACACAGCGCTGTTCACCGCAGGGCTGTTTGCACGGGCCCTGGCAGAGGGCAGGCAGCAATTCTGTGGCAGCTCCAAGGAGTTCACAATGGTAAGAGCAGGCTGCTTTCAGGGGAGTCCTCTGGAGGAAGGGGAGAAAAAAACCCCAAGCGATCTGAAGACTGAAAATCCGAGCTGAGGCGATATTGCTTTGCCTTCCCGGATGCGAGAACAACCCTCATGGGTATAAACAGGGAAGATTTTATGGCTAAATAAACAGCAACAGCACTGCTGGACTACTGTGTGATTAAGCCACATGTTTTCACTCCGACTACTCAAAATAAGAACACTTACAGGTACCTGTAACCTCAAAACCTGTGAAGAATAACCATGTTCCCTGTCAAATTTAGACAACCATTTTTTCCAGATAAATCTAATTAGGCATTTCCTCAACAATTGTCCTTAAAATACAGCATAATTGCTTCAGTTAATGCTTTATTTTGAGAGTTGTGGCTCCATAGAGAGGATAATTTCCAGCAAAGTCATAACAGAGGAAAACACTCCTGGGAAATTTAACAACGAGCTCGAGGTTCTCAGCATAATATAGTGAGTAACAATTAGCAAGGTATCATTAACATATGATACACGGCTGTGATTTTGTCCAAACTAATTAGAGCAGTTGTTCTGTTATCAGTCCATTAGGATGAACACCAAATCCAATCTATAAACAGTGCACATAGATTCTGTAATGTGTGGTTTAAGTTTTGTTGGACACGGCAGTAAAACAAGTCTTTGTTAACATTTCTGTTATCACCTCAAGTGCTGGGAAAGTTGTGTTGTCACCAGATGCTGGAGAGCGAGCTCAGCTCGGTGGGTTAAACAGATAAAAATACAAGAGATGGAGCAGTGTCTGCTTTTACCAGAGATAAACATCGTGTCACAGCTTGTTTTCCTCCTCTGGTGCTTCTGCCTCTCAGGCACTGGAGGGCACACGCCAGAGAGAAAAGCTCAGGTATAAAATGGGATGGGGAATGGTATTCCTGCTGCTAAGAGGGGCCATTCCCACCTGGGTGCTTCCCATAAGCCCTTCTGTATGAACAACCAACAGACATCATAAATCATCACCTGGAGAAAGCAAACACTGAGAAAAACCCCCAAACGAGACCTATGCTGCTTTATCCAGGGACTCATGTTTAAATTACCTGCAAATCCTGCTCAGAAATACCCTCAGACTGTGGGGATTTCACAGGTGACTCCACACACGTGCAGACACCTTAACCAGCCCGCAGTGAATCACCCATCGGGCTCCTCACACTGCTCCAGCCCCTGCAGGAGATTTAAATGGAAGGTGGAATATCCAGCACCACCCCGGAGCAGAGCCGGGGGCTGCAGACAAAGAGAGGACACAGCGCTTTCTGTTTGCAATGCTGTTTATTTTAGAAAAGCCCCTTCGATCATCTGAATGAAAAATGTGGGCAGAAAAAAGTCACAAATGTTATAAAACAAAGTTTATTCTGCAATATTTCGTCATAATGAATTGCATCTCTTTGGTAAAAATAAAATTTATAAACATTTTAATTAACGGAGATTAGCATACAAAAAACTAAACTTTTGTAAATTGTCTTTAAAACGGGTAAAGGACTAAACCAGAGGAAAAAGGGTTAGAATTGGTCACCTATTGGCAAAATCATTCTAAACAAACCCAAGGACATTGCTTATGCTACATTAGAAACAAGCTAACGGGAATGGTTTAAAAACAACTCTGGTTCATTTGATCAGAAAGCATTCTTACAATTCACTTTTAAATAAATAATAGTTACAATGAATTGGCAATTATAAAATGTTTTATATCACTATATGGCAGTAACATAATACTTTTAATTATGCACTTTTTAGTTTGAAGAAATGTACATTTATAAAACAGACTTGATAATGGCACTGGCAGTTAGGTGTGAAGAATGTGCTTTAAGATAAAATTGCAGGTGCAACGTTTAAAATATTCTACCTTTTCTTTTCAATAAATATTTTGACCACACCATTATTAACGTGTATGAGTATACTTTGCTTTAATTAAAGCTTGTCCTTTTCAGGTTGATGAGAAGTTGCAAACCGCACAACTTCCATTTTACAGCTGGATTTAAAACCATTTGATGTGACTTCTGCGGATCGGTAATTTAGGACTGGAGTCTGAGAAGCCAATCGAGGTTTGTGCAGGAATCACATCAGATGTACCCTGAACAGAGCAACCCCCCAGGTCTCATACACCTCTTCACTGCACTGAGAGAACTGGATGTGGTTCGTTAATACTCCTCTTGCCAAAACGGATCCACGTCAGCCATTGGCATCAACACCTTACAAATGTCACTAAAAAAACCCGAAGCCCAACAATCAAAATAACTCTGGATTATGCTCCATTTATAGTATGTACACCAGGGTCTCCAGCTGAGTGGCAAACCATCCCAAACCCACGGGGTGTGCCGGGGACAGGGCGGGCAGCGCTTCCTGGAGGCTGCAGAGCTGCAGCCACCGAGCAGGGCAGGCAGCACCCTCTGCACAGTGTCAGAGTGACACTGAACCACGGCAGTGAGCAGAGCCTCACAATGACCACAGCATCTCTGAATCCTCCCTCTCACACCGACACAGCCCTGCCCCTCGCAGTTTTCTGTGAGTGTTCAAAAGCAGTTCCACCAACATTCACATCTCCAGCCCCTGAAACCCTACGAACCACCGCGCTGGAACTTCATTTTCCTTCAAACTGCGAGTTTTACCCCTACATTTCCCTTCAAACAGCGCGTTTTACCCCTGCTGCCCCTCAGCGACACATCCAGTGTGGGATCTGAGTGGCCAACGCAGCACGTGTGACAGCCAGAAGCCACACACGCCTGCACACACGCTGCCCTGTCACAGGCGTAGGCCAACAGGGGCCACACAAAGCAGGAATGAAGCAGAGTATTTTCCTTCCCTTTCAAGACATAAAACAAATCATTCTAAAGAAAAATTAAAAAAAAAACCCAAAAAACAAAACCCAACTTTTTTCTTTTCTCTCCTAGTGTTTGTGCTTTAAATTCCAAAACACAAAGAACCTCGGATGTTTCGGGCTTGATGCAACAGCCCGAAAGGCAGGGGGAGCACCACCGTTGTCTTCAAGAGGCACGGGACGGCCCTCAGAGCAACAGACCTTCAGCAGCGTGGCTGTGTTTGCACGGAAGCAGCCAGGTGAGGACAGGAGGCACCAGGAGACCGACAAATCAGGAAAGAAAAAAGAAAAAAGGGGCAAAAACACCCACACTAGTCTAAGAAAGGCATTTAATAGCCAGGAAAATACTCCTGTAGGGAAAGGTTAACTTTTGGCTGAACCCAGCACTGTTTTCAGCAGTGGGCATTGGTTTCCTAAGTGGCTCTGCTCCTCATTTTCACCCAGCTTGCCCAACACCTGGCGGAAGCAGCAGCTTCACATTGGTGAGAACATTTATGGCACATCATGCGACCTTTCAGCAACAGGAAAGATGACCTTGGATAGCTGTACACAATTCTGCAACATACTTAAGGCATCCTTGTATGTACAGTACTGTTAAAACCCACTCCAACAGAACTGCTTACCCAGTTTTGAACAGAAAATTAAAAAAACAACAAAAAAAGGCATCATCTACAGGAAGATGTAAGCAATCACCACTGACTTTAAAAGAAAAATGGGGTTGAGGTTCAACACACCACAAAACATTTTTTGGCTGAAGGATGTCTAGGAACTATAAAGAGATTCTCTTATTGCAAAATGAATTTGAATCCTTTACATGGAAGTCAGAGCCCTTAGACAGAACAAAATTCACCTCTGCAGATGGGGCCAGCAGAGATGTCAGTATGATCCACAGTGTGCATCTGAACAAACAGATCTCTGAAAAAAAATAAAGTCAACTATTGAAAAGAAAAAAAAAATTAAAAAGTGATCATTAAGAAGTATGCTTTCGGGTTTCCACAAGTCATGCATATCTTCTAATTTGAGAAGATTAAATATTTTCTTTTTAGGTGGTGATTTAAAAATAAATGGCTAAATTATAGTTTGCGCCAAAAATAAAAAAAAAAAAAGCAGTGAGTCCTCTTATGGCTTTGATCTCCCTTGTGAAGGGCAAAAAGTAGAAGAGTATTGCCACAATTAAAAAAAATATATGTATATATTCAACACTGACAAACGCACTATTTTTTCCTCTGCTTGTGGCAGTGGGTCTTTGCAGTACTTATGAGGGAGCTCAAGCACGTCTGGATGCCGGCGAGGTGCAGCAGGGACCCCGCGGCCTCCTTGAGCTCCTCGTCGATCTCCTGGCACAGCTCCTCGAGCGCGCGGGCGCTGGACTGGCCCTGGCCGGAGGGGTGGCCGCAGGGCTGCCCGGCGTAGCCGCTGTCCGCCAGCGGATCGTCCTCCGAGTCGCCGTCCGTGTCGCCCTCGCTGTGGAAGCCCTCGCTGCCGTCGCGGCTGCTCTTGGACAGGAACTCGTAGACCTCGTCCAGGGAGGAGAGCGAGGAGACGCTGGAGCGGGAGGCGCAGCGCTGGGCGCCCGGGCTGCTGGCGCTGTAGTTGTGGTCCTCGCTGGGGTCGATGCTGCCGCCCGCGGCGTCGCCCTCGGGCAGCTTTGTGGCACCGGGGGCGTCGAAGGCGCTGCCGTAGCTCCTCTTCTTGGGCGCCTTCAGGGGCTGAGGCTTCTCACCTGCAGGGAACACGGCGTGTCAGCCGGGGAACACTCCCCTGGGATCACCCTGCCTGCACAGGAGGCTCCACACCAGCATCTAAAACCACAGCGTGCCCATCTACTGCCACCCACAGAGGACAACAGCCAGCCCCTCAGCACAGCCCAGAGCTACAGGAACAGAGAAGCAGCAGCCAAGAAACTCTTCTTACCACCTAGCCCAGACAGAGCAGGGGTAGAACTTGGCAGAAAGAAACTAAAATTAACCGGGGAAAAGAAAAAGAAGGCTGCTTCTAATAAAACTCCTGCAATGCTAGCTGAGGGAATAATCAAACCAGAATTACTTCTTGACTGCTCTTAGTGTTTGGAAACTAGACCATACTTGTTTCCTGAAGTTTTATATAATACTTTCATATTTAGTTACTGGGTAGGGAAGAAAAACAAGAGTAAAATGGCTCATGCTTACAGTCCAGCATCCCTTGTTGAATGGAAGTATTTAACAGCATCATTGCAGTAGCAGCATCAATGTCAGATTCTGTGAAGCAGAAGCAGCAAAAAATTAGAACCCAGGTGAGCCTGACAAGATGAGGTCTCTAAAATACACAAAGAATATACAAATATAGATCTGTGTTTGCCTGAACTGGCCCACAACAAAGAGCAGGGGTGGGGGGAGTGTACAAACAAAGGCTGACCCTTGCACAGCTCAGCACCGCTCCAGATCAGTCCCATACCTCCACCGTGACATCCAAGGGCCGAACTCTCACGTTGCGCTCACCGCAGCCAAGAACCAGGGACACAATTAGGCATTCATGTGACAATGCTGCTGCTATACTTAACAAGTGCCTTTTGTTTGTGCCAGTTGGGAGAGAGAGATCAGACCCAGGGCCCAGCCAAGCCCCTCAGCAGCTCCGCAGCCCGGCTGTGTCACCGTGCGGGGCTGGGTACGGCCGTGCCCACCTCCCTCCTCCAACAGGATTTTCCACACCAACAACTCAAATGGGAGAAACTGAGACTGCGAGGGGGGAAAGGGCACAGAAGTGCTCGATCCAGAGAGCAGGGGGATCCAAATAATAAATAGGCACATAGAAAGGCTGAGGGGAAGTGTGGCACTGGCAGCTGCAGCGAGCAGCGCTGCTGCAGAGTGCCATCCTTGGCACGGTAGATTGCTCACGTTTCCGAAAGGCACCTTGAGGACAACAGGGCAGGCAGTGACATTTCTAACCAGCACCAGGTGAAAGGGAAAAGAAACAAGCCAGCCTTTCCCACTCGTTTCAGGACATGCTCATGCCCTTCAAGGAAGAGGAAACCCAAGGTGTTCCTTGGCTCAGTTCTGCAGTGGGAGATGAACTCTCCTTGTGCAGGACAGAAATACGTGTGGTGCACTAACCAGGCAGGGCAGGAGTGCGGGGACAGCGAGCTCTCCCCACAGCCTGCGTGTCTGAGAGCAGAGGGTCCCAGCTGAGGTGTGGGTGTGTGCAGATGTGCGAGCAGTGAGCGGAGAACGGGGCTGGGAGGGAGCAGCAGCAGGCAGAACAGGCTCCCAGCTCTGCTGAGCTGGAACTGGGGGGGAGCTGCAGAGGTAAAACATCAGCAAGGTCATTTTGGATGGCATTTGTCTGCTTCCCCACATTGCAGGCATGAACTGCATTCCTGAATTTACAGGGAGGGTGGTTTTGGGAGGGGGACTGCAGAGCCGTCAGCGTGGCTTCCTTATCTTGATAATTCCCCCTAACTTCATCCCTGGGCAAGGAGAAATGTGAGGAACGTGGCACCTCAGGAATGTTGCACCACCATGGAAAGGGGACAGAGCTGCTGTTTCCAACACAGGTTCTAAAACATAAACGTTTTCCCCCAGCTGACAAAAAGAAGTAGAAGAATAAAGCATGACCAATTACTCTGCTCCACTCGTGCAATCAGAAAGTGAAATATTCCCATTCCTTGCTCGCTATCCCAGACATTTTATTTTATCATCTGATGTCGGTGTATAGGCACCACCTTGTTAAAATGACAAGCAATGGGAGACATTAATATAACGCAGGATTACCACCCACAAAGAGAATTTCTGCACCTTAACGCTCCCAAAGGAAGAGGAGAGACGCCTCTGCAGGGGCTTCTTAGCAGTGCTCGGTGTCACTGATGATGTGCTTTGGCTTCACTTGTGATTGCTCCTCCCAACAGAGAAGTATTCCCCAAATTCACACTTCTCCAGCAGGACGGCTGAGGAAGCACCTTGAAATTCACTTTATGGATTCAGCACTAACCCAGGAGTAGCTAATGTAGTACACATGCCCTGTACTGCATCTGGGTTTCTGTCAGCTCGCAGGGGCAGAGACAACACCAGCGGGGCTGCAGCACCTGCCTGTGACCAAAACCAGGGCAGGGGAGTGCAAGAAAGTTCAGAGTTTACCTTTGAGAGCTCGGCCGTGATTCTGCTGGAGGACTGAAGTCAGGTAGTGAGGGGACGACGATCTACTGGAAAAAAAATAATTCAACAGCTCAAAGCCCAGCCCTGGTTAGTGATTTGTACAAAGTACTGCAGACCTGATATTACCATGACAGAAGGGTAAAAACAAACCCAACCCTATTCCTGACACCTGCTGATTTTAGAGTTCTCTGAAGCTCGACTGTTTTGGTGATGCTGTCCAGGGTGGTTTTTCATAATCAGACCAGCTCTGCACCTCACAAAGTGCCCCTAAATCCCTCACAAAATAAAGGACAAGTTAAAGCTCTCACACGTTTTTGTTTTTTTCTGCTACACACCCAGCCCTATCTATTCAGTTTATTATAAATATATTAGTGAGCAGTTAGCAGTAACTACAACAAAAATAGTACACACTATTAAAATTGCATGAAATGTAGCAATGTACATCTTTTACAGTGCTGCTGGAAGGATCTGAAGGGTGGTGGCAGAATTTTCATGCCCAACCTGTAAGAGAAACCTCAGCTGAATGGGAAAATGTGCAGAACCAGGGTTCACTGTCTGGCATCTTTCCCTGTAGCAGCCATGGGGAGCAAAGAGAACAGAGCTAAAAATGGGTGGGGAGAACACAATTAAAAATAAGAGGAAAGCAATGGTCCAACCCAAATTGCTGGCTGAGCTCCTCAGAGATCCACTGCTCAAAGAGATGCTGAACATCTTCATCCTTTTAGTCTAAGCCCAGATCCTGTGAAAATCATGACCACACGGAGCTCCCCAGAGGGAATTACTGCCTGGTACTGATTAAGATGAGCCATGCACGAGGTGTGGGTGAGATGAGGGCCGGTGTTGCGGAGGGATAACTCAGACGACTCAGTGTGAGTTAGCAATGAGCTTCGTTTATTGATCAGTTACATGCCTTTTTATAAGTTCTATAACGTGCTCATCCATATTCTGTAACCCAAGCGTGCTATTGGTGTGCTTTGCAAGTCAACCCCCTCCCTTTATGTTTCTCTTTGCTACTGCCAACTTTCTCGTTTCCCATCTTCCTTCTGCATTCCTACCTGACTAAAAAACATCTTGTTATTGTATAGCTCCCTTGTGAAGGACAGAGTGTCCTTCGGTTTACATCCTTAAACTAACTGACTACGCTGTTTCCCCATCTCCTGGGCCACAAGCCGTTCCATGCTCACTTTCCTTTATCCATTCTGCAACAGGCCGGGGCTGTTCCAGGGCTGCAGTTCCTGCAGCACAGGAACCAGAACACAGGCAGGGCCTTCACCACGACTTGTGGGACGAGCTGTGCAGAAATAAAATGCACCAGGGGTGCCAATCATCTATGAGAATGCAAATTTCAGTGTCACTAGACACAGATTACAGTTTTGGAAAGCTTCTGCTCAAAGTTAGCAGCTTAAATTTTATTTTAAAATCATGCTGAGTGATAGGCACGCTCCCCACAAACACACGGCAAAACAATCATGAACACCAGCCTTCCCACAGAGAAACTCAGAGGCTGACACAGCTGAATTCCAGGATCACTCTGCAGATAAATTTGGACAGTACTTCCAGCCCCTCTCCAGCTGTACCTCTGGGCTTCCTCTCTCTCTACAACAACGCAGACCCTTGGGGGCCCTTCCCCAAAATTAGACCAGAATTTAAATCAAATCCAAACATGGAAGGGGGAAGAAATAAATCTATTTTTCTGTGAGTGATGGAAAGTCACATAAATGTATTTTTATTATTGAAGGAAAATAAACCAGCTTTCATCAGGGAGCAGTTTCGTGTCTTAATATGTTGTTTCTTATTTTCTTGTACTCGTAAATACAAGCACTGCAAAACCCTTCCCGTGCTGAAGTCAGTGGGAATTTTGCCATGTGGCTTCATTAGATCCAGGATTTCCTTGTAATTGTTGGCAAGTGTGACTCGTCCTTCAGCGAAGGGGAAAAAAAAAGTTACCAAAAACAACAGCTTCAGACTGAGGGGCTGCTCCTCCAAGTACTCAGGCACGCGGATGGAATCAGGGAATCTCTCCCTCCTGACACCTGATTTCTGCAGCTGCATTTACCCAGGCTGAGCAAAGCACACAGAACTGCAGCTGGATGGGCTGGGAGAGCCTGGAGAGCTGAGCTGGCCCTGGCTCTGCACACCCTGCCCTGGGCTGAGCCTGCCCCAGCCCCTGCACCTCCAGCAGCACAGAACACGTCCAGAGCTCCCTCCCCACCTGAAGTCCCAGAAACCCAGGCAGTACCACCAGCCATCTCACCCTTTCCACTCTATTTCTCAATATTGAAAAGTTTCAGGGTTATTTTAGTATTTGGAGTATTTCAGTATTTGGAGAGAGACCAGAGAGCACCGGTTATGTGTTGTGGGTTTCAAGCCCCACTGGACAAACCCACACCACACAAAGATCTCCAGCCCCTAAGGCTTGCCCAGGGGTGCCAGCGCCCAGGGCCAGTGTCCTGCCCCGTGTTCTCAGTCCCACGTCCTGCTCCAGGAATCCCAGCTCCTCCTGTTTGCTCAGGAAACTCCACGCAGTAAGGTGAAGGCACAGGGCAATGTACAGACACCTTAATTACCTCTTATCTCACCCAAATTCTTTCCTGAACCAGACAGACCAGCCTCATGCCTCCCTCAGACCTGAGTTCACCCAACGTGCTCCTCTGCTTTCTGTCCTGCTGCCTCCCCAGGCTGACCCAGCTGCTGCTCCCCTTCCCTGCCCAGGACACTTCAAATTCTCCAAAATCTCTTGCCTGATCTCAGCCTGTGCTGGTAGGGGAGTCCTGGTTTCACAAGTCCTGCATTCCCCACCTCAGAGAACGTTTATGGCAAAGGCTTTTCCATCCCTGCTGCAAAATGCTTTTGAACAGCCTCAGAGAAAACCAACTTTCTCAGAGCAGCCTCTCTCAGCACTTCAGACCGTGGAAAAGTTGATTGTTTTTGACAACAGCACAGAATTTTATACCCAGCCAAGCGCCTTACAGGAGAGAGCACCCACCTCCTCCAGACAGCAGCACCAGGCACCACCCTGATTGTGCTTGAAGGAGGATTCTGCTCCAGTTCCCAGGACTGCCTGCCCTCGTGGAGAAACTGGGCTCTCCAGAAAGCAGCCAGCACACCCCTGACCTTTTTTCACACTCCCCCACAGTCAGTAAGAGACCTGGACACCCCCAGATGGGCTGTCTGGGAAGCCTGAGCTCACGGCACCTCCCCAAAGGTCTCACCAAAGCCCCACTCCAGTTCTGCTCCGGGCTGGCTGCAGGAGCACAGGAACACCTCTGCCCCTGGAGCTCCACAGCCCCATCCTGCCCGGATGGGAGCTCTCACCTACCTGGGCGGGGAGGCCGGCGGGGTGTACAGGGCAAGGGCTGAGGAAAAGGGCTGCTTCTTCAGGGCTTGCACAAGGTTGGGCTTGTACTTGGGGTCCACGCACCACAGGGACCCTTTCCCGTTCACCTGCAACAAAGAAACAGCAAATCAGAAATCCAGGACCAGGCTGCTCCAGCCCTTGCTGACTTGTGACAGTCCTTGCATCTGCACGCAGCTCCATCACCTGCATGGAAAGTGCACGTCCCAAAATCGAGAAAACAGCCCCCAGACCTCACCACACACCATGGAAACACCCATCTTGCAAGCTGGGACAGCATCTCCAAAGCCCCTTCCCCAATGCCCTGCTCCCATTTGTCCCCCAAAAGCTCTAAACCTTATTTTAACTCAGTAAACACAGCTGTGAGCTCAAGGGTCTGTGCAGGCACCAGCAATCTGAGCAGCAGAATTTTCTTTAACAGGTTTCTAGGTAGGAAACCAAAGCACCTCTCCCTTTGTTTAGACACAGACACCCATGTAACTTCACACCCCCTTGGAAAAGGATCTTGCCCAATGCCCCGCTACCAAATGGATTATTCCCACTTTTTTAACACCTGAAAACCCAATCTGTGATTTTTGATGCACCTAACAACGTAAGCACCCCTGTGCTAGGCATTCTTGATACTAAACTTAGTATGCGGAAACTTACACAAGATAAAGCACATCTTGCTCCCCCTCAAAGGTCTCTTCACTAATTTACTAAAAAAAGAACCTATGGGTTTTTTTGAGCCTGCTAGTTCTTGCAACTTAAAGAAGAAAATTAAATAGGGACGTAAAAACCAATTCTCTAATCACTGACCTGACAGATCAGCTAAAGGCTCTGCATTGAGCAGGACCAGAGGTTTTGGGAAAACAGATGCTACAGAAACGGAAAGTGCATGGCTGAAGGATGGGGCAGCTGTACAGCTGAACAGTAAGGTCTTTCTAGAGGATTTTGGGGAGTTAAATATCAGAGCAGAAACCCAAACCCAATGGGGAAGCTCCTGTGAGCCCACCATGGGCAGCTGGCCCCTCCGGCCAGCACCACGGCGGCAACAAAACCCTTTCATGGATGGGTGCTCCTTGGCTCGCTCCAGACTGGAAAGGCCTCACAAAGCCGGCGAGTCTGTGGCTCTGTTTCAGTCACAGGGGTTTTCTGAGAAGAGGAAATACCTTGAGAAAAGAACAGAGCAAAACCAAGCCAGGGAGAGCTCCTGCTGAGAGAGAGATGCAGCTCTGCAGTCGTAGCTGAAGCCGCTGCCTTTGACAGAGATCTCTGAGCTGCTGCATCTCCCCAAGTTGGGTTTTTCTAACCTGAATCTTCTTTATCTTTTCATGCTGAAACTGAGCACAGTCTGTAAGATACTCACCAAGAAGCTCACTTTAATTAATTAACAGCCACGGTGAGGGGCAGGATGATTTATCCTCCAAGGTACTACCAGGAGGCATCCTCCCAACTCTGCCCATCTCAGTGACAGATTTACACCCTGCTCCTGCTCCTGCACCTCTCCAGACCCCTTTCCCCAGCACCCCAACCATGCCCAACTGGCTTTTTTTCCCTCCCTTTCACAGTTGTGAGGCTGCTGCCCCCAGGGAGCAGCTGGAAGTCCCCTGATCAGCGAACCACTGCCCTACTCTGTTTATCTGCCGCTTTATCTGCTCCTTTAGGTGAGCACTTTCAATTCTTGTGCCTCACTCAGCTCAGCTGCTGGGGGTTAGTTCCCCTCTTTCATCTTCCCAGCAAGGTCCTCCTTGGGCTTGCTGCCCTGACAACACAACATTTTGGGTGGGTATTGCAAGAGCAGCAGCAAACTGAACCCAGGCACGCCCTGAGGCCACCCAGACACTGAGAGATCCCACGGAACAGGCAGTAAACAGGGTGACTTCTCCTCTGGGTCATGTGTAAGGCAAAACCACACTTCCACCCACCTTTGGAGGTACTAAAAGTAGACACCGAGCACAAGAGATGCTGGGGCTGCTCCCGTGCTGCGCTCGCACCCTCTGCTTGGCAAAGGCAGGAGCCCAGCCCAGGTCTGGAATTAAGTGCCACGTGCTCGGGGAAAGCCTGCCTCAGCTGGGGCTGGGAATTCCACAGAGCCAGTGCCCAGCTTTACAACAAGCCAGGACAGCCTGTGCATTTCCCTAGCAAGGACTGATTCAGGATGCTCTGAGATGCTGCAGTGCCTTTGGAGGTTGGTGTTTCACATCAGCAGCGAGGCAAGTGCTGGAATGGAGCTGTAACTTTTACTCAAGATCTAGAGAAACATCCCTCCAGAGTCAGGGAAAACAGGCCACCAGGCTCCTCTTGCTCTGCAGCTCAAAACAGGGGCAGTCATACAGTTCTGAGATTGGTTTTTGGTCAATCAAGTTCTCTGCATCTCTCTAATGCTTCTCATTCGACTTGTGGGATTTTACCCAGGCAAAAATAAAGGAAGGGAAATAATTGCTGTGTTTTGAAGCACTTTGTAAAGACAGTAAGTTTCCAGCCCCCAGCATTTCAGGGCTGGATTACAGAAACATGGATGGAAACGAAATGCCTCCCACGATCCAGCCTCATCCTTTAAAAGCACCCCAGCACGGGCTTACTTTGCAGGAAGAATTTGGAGCAGTCCCCTCATCTGGTCCTTTCCTAAGCGGGGCAGAGGGTGAAGGTTTAACTACTGTTTGCTGGAAATGAGGAAGCCTCAGCAAAGTTTCAGGAGGGGCTCCTTCGGGGTGGTTTTTTTTTTGTTTCTGCTCTTTAGAATGAGAGAGCCGTGTAGCTTCTGGAGCCCTGGGAAAGCACTGACAGAGCACATCAGCATCACCTGGCTGGTAGCAGTGGCAGATATTCTGCATTCTGCTCTTCCTGCTGGAGCTGTCACATCGAGCAGCAAGCCATCGAGCAGCAAGCCATCCCCTGAGCCCAGCAATGCTCACGGAGGTGCCAGGGCAAGCCGGGACCAGGCAGCTCCAGCTCCTGCCACCCCAATGCCAAGACAGCGCGTTTGACTGCTGACTCCTAACCCGTGAGGCTGGAAACAGCAGAGCTCTGCTGAGTGTCACAGGAGACCACAAGTTGAAGAGTCAATTTAATGTCTGAGAAAGCTGTTGGACTGAGGAATGCTCAGCCATGAGCAAGGGCACCTCACAGGGGACCACACCTGCAGCCAGAGGGGGAACAGCCCTGCCAGCCAGGCAGGGAAGCTGGGGGGCATCCCCCCATCTCCTCTGCTTCCAGTGTGATCACAGCCACGGGAAAGCAGGGAAAGAGAGACATACCCCAGAATTTCAGCACTGGAAAATAGAGAAAGCACTCGCTTATGAAGCTTCATCAAGAAGAAATCCTGGGGGGGTTATCTGAAATTTCAGGCTGATTATTGCAGGCTAACAATATTGTAAGTAAATGGAAACAGAGTCCTTTGCAATTCCCTGAGTGCCAGGTTTAGAAAGGATGCACCATAGCTGGGTGTACCCACATCAACGATAAATAACAAAAACCAGTGAGTTTGGTTATCTTGGGATCTGTCAGAAGCAGCATTTCCAAACCATCTGCAAATAAAGAGGACACAGTGGGGTGAAAACAACCCAAACAAAACATCCTTAAGAACAACAGAACCTTCTCCATTTCTCCCTGAATTTCAGCCTTGCTCCACCTCCCTCCTGCCGGGTCTCACCTTGCCATGGCTTTTCTCCACCTTCCGGAAACACTTGTTCAGAGAGAGGTTGTGTCGCACCGAGTTCTTCCAGCCCGTGGGGGCCGTGGCGAAGTAGGGGAAGCGGTCCAGGATCCAGCTGTAGATTTCCTTGACTGGCAGGCTCTTGTTGGGGGACTGCTCAATGGCCATGTAGATGAGGAGGCTGAAGGAGTAGGGGGGTTTGGAGGTGGAGGATTTCTTCTCGGGGTTCTGGTAGCAGGACGGCGCGAAGGACGGCACGCTGTCGCCCTCGATGTCGTACAGGGGGCTGACGATGGGCAGCCCCTCGCTGCCCAGGCTGAAGTTTGTCAGCAGGTTCGTGCTCTCGTGCAGCCAGTTCAAGTTTGTGAGCTCGTCATCGGCGGAATCCCTGTCCACCACGGTGGCCTTTGGCTTGCCGGCGCAGCCCGCATCGGGCAGGCTGCCCACGCCATGGCACTGCCGCAGTCCCGCGGCGCGTTCTGCTCCGGGCGTCTCCGCCTTCTTGTCCGGAGTCATGCCAGTGACTGGGCCCATTTAGCTTCACTGGTCTGCAACAGAGGAGATGGTCAGAAACCACTGCAAACCACCACAGGAGGAGCCCAGCAAACCCAGGTGCGGGGCTGCACCATCCCCACACTGTGCACGAGTGCTGAAGTCAC
Source organism: Pomatostomus ruficeps (assembly GCA_013400735.1). Taxonomy (NCBI): domain Eukaryota; kingdom Metazoa; phylum Chordata; class Aves; order Passeriformes; family Timaliidae; genus Pomatostomus; species Pomatostomus ruficeps. The sequence continues at coordinate 28,691 of VYZT01056145.1, read as the reverse complement.
CGGGGAGAGCCAGTGACCTCCCAGTAATCCCAGGAGCAACTGTTAACTGCCCCTGCATTATGGGAAGCACTTGGGAACTGCTGTGTCTAGCTAGAAACTCCAATTCAGACACAGAAGTAATGGCTATTTTCATGCCATCTGAAACCAGGAAAAGACCTTAACAGGTAGGATTAAATCCATTCAGCTCTCATATTAACTCTTTAGTGGTACTCAGTATACTGTAAACTGACCCTGTTTTAGCTGATGGGCTACCCCTGCTTCAGAGGCATTACACCAACAAAAACCACCCTGCTTGCAGAGTTTTAAAAGGGCTCTTCCAGCAAACCATGCTATGGGAACAGCTGGGTTTTTTCCATGTTAGAGCTTCACTGCAGCCCCAGCTCTGGCCAGCACAGCTGCACCAGGAGTGCAGAGGAACAGAACCAAAGCACAGATGCAGGGCGTGCACACGAACACACACACGGACACTGCAGACATGAGACACCCAGCCATGGACGCAGTCACCAGCAAAGCTGAAGTTCATGTTAACTGTAGAAAGACCCAACAAAACAACCAAACAAAAGCCCAAACCCCAGCCCAGTTCCCTGTCCCTGTAAGTGCCATCATCCTGGTTTCCTGCTCCCGTGCCAGAGCTCAAGACGAGGACGTTTTCCATGTCACACCTCACCAGGCAGCTCCATGCAGTCACGGGGTGTTTCCTCACCCCAGCCTGCAGCAAACACTCGTCCCCTTGCACCTGCACCTTCTCCTACAGTGTCCCTGCCTGGAGTGCCAGCCCCAGCCTGGCAGCCCCGCCGTGTCCATGGCAGCATTTTGGGGAAGGGGAGCAACATCTACAGCAGGGAGTGACGTGGTGACACAGAAAGGCAGCAGAATAATCCACTCCTTGCGGCCCTGTGCAAAGCTGTGCTGACAACAGCACCTGCACTTATGCTTACCAGAAGCCGTGCTGGAAAACATCCATAAATTTTTTTTATTTTCTGTTTCTTATTTCTATTAAGCGCAGGGACGGGTATGATTAACTACCAGCTCAGTCGGAATCAAAAAAAAGAAAAAAAAATTAAAGCAAAGTGAGCTGCTCAAATAGCTGGTCAAAAATAGCTCTGCTCTCCCTACAATTCACTTCTCCCCCAAGGCACCAGAGCAGATTTATACTGGCAGCCAGCGATGGCTGGCTTTAAACACAGCCATATATACATATGCTCATGTCACTCCTTCAATCCTTTCTTTAATTAAAAAAAAAACCAAACAAACAAAGAGCTGGTGATAAAATTCACACAGTGAGACAAACCCCAGCTCTGCTGCTGCAGGAGCTGCTCTGCTCTCTCTGTAACGATGAACTTTGGCCCCTCGTGCAGCACCTCTTCGGGCAGCTGCACAGGAGCTGACACCTCACAGCCCCGCTTTGGTAATTTTAGCTCCCGGCTCGTGTTGCACGAGATCTCCCTTTCCAAACCTTCCCTCATGGCAGGTCCAGGACAGGCACACGCTCACACACACACAGGGCTGAGGTCCCTGTGCTCATTTCTCAGGGAAAAAGGGGCAATAAAGTCTGTTTGCTACACAAAAATAGCCTGGGCACGCTCGGTCTTCTCAAAAATACACAGGAAAAAAATGTAACAGCTTATTAAGCCAGCACTTATACTCAGGTAGACTTTGTGGTGTCAATGCACTGTTTGTTTGCATGCTGCTATGTTTCAGCAGAGAATCATTAGCATAATTAATGCCCTACTTGAAAATAAACATTATTTGCAGGTAATACACTCACAGTAAATAATACAGGTCGGTGCCACGTTTCTCTTAGCAGATGCATTACAAAAATCCACACATTCCATTACCTTCTTGTCCTAGTCCACCACCTCACACATCTTCTACATGAACACATCAGAAATCAAGTTTTTTTTCTAGAAAGGTATAAAGGCCATATTGGACTATTATCAACCAATAAATAAGAAAAAATAAATTCACAGGAGCAATACGTGAAGGCACACAAGTGGCCAGACTGTGTGCTCTCCAGAACCCCTCTCCATCCACACAGACCCTCAGTGACATCCAAAATCCACATTTTTTCTCTCCATGTGTGCTCTGATTGCCCACAAGCAGACACCACTGTGAGAACACGGCTTCCAGGCTGTGAGAACACGGCTTCCAGGCTGTCATTTTCAAGATTACCACTTCCAGCGTTTGGGGTTTAATACTTTACATAAGGTCACGGGATCCACCACAGCCATCTCTGCTGGGAGCTGGCAGGGTTCTGTGCTCAGGGATGACCCAGCAGGGAAACCACGGTCAGAGCAAGGAGAGCAGAGTGTGAGAAGGAGAGAGCCCAGGAGCAGCTCTCCAGTGCAGATGTTTCCACAACTCCCACGGGGACAGCCCCAGCCCTGCAAGCAGAGCCAAAGGCAACCTCCAGCCAGGCAAATGGAAATCCAACCTGCTGTAAGCACACCTCTGAAATCCTGGAGGAGTTTGTGCTCTGCCCAGCCGCTTCACCCCACCAAGGAGTGCAGAGTGACAGCACGTTGTTATTGACACCTCCACCCCGGGCAGAGCCTCGTGCACCCAAAACCCGAGGAACTCAAGCGTCTCTCTCCCATTAGCACCTTCAACAGAAAGGGAACCAAAACAGCCACCCCTCAAAGCATCACGGGGGAGCTGCACATCGTTCTGCATGGTAAATACAGACAGGACTGCAATCCCCGGGTGAGCAGATTAAAAAGCTGCCAAGTCAGCTGAGGTTGCTCAAACAAAAGTCAGGATGCATCAGAAAGGAGGTGAGAGAGACAAACTTCTTCCAGCAGTCTGGTTTCTGGCATCACATAAAAGCCAGGAGCAGACCTGGCTGCTAATCCGTGCCAGTGCAGCAGCCAAAGCTGCTCCTCCAGAGCACTCCTGACCCACGCAGCAGAGCCCAGCTCCCAGGGGCTGGTGGAGGCTGCAGCTGGATCCGGGCAGGTCCAGAGGGGCACACACACATCGGAGAGGCTCAGGGTCTCAAGACAAGGGAATATTTTTGCAGCCTTCTCTCAAACTCACTGGAGAGCTACATCTGGGACAGGTTAGGAGCTCTGAAAGGTCCTCAGCCTGGCAGAGCACACCTGGTTAAACCAGGTCTGGGTGCCCCCACAAACACCCCCAGCTGGGGCTGAATTTTGAGGGAACACCCTGAGCACCGCTGTGTTCTGCCACGGGAGCAAACACCACAGGAGCCTTTTTGTCAGGAGATGCCACAGCCCCGTCCATGCCAGGTCAGCACGAGAACAGAGCTGCTGCTGCTGCTGCTTGCTCCTTCTTTACAGTGGCATCAGATGAAAGGTGCCCTCCTGGCACCCGCACAGCATCGGTGCCCCGGGTCAGGACAACCTTCTGCACAGCTCAACGCACCTCTCGATTTCTGCAGCACCAGCCAGGCAACTGGGTCACCTCTGCAAGGAGCGGGAGCCTGCCAACAGTGCATTGATTCCCCCCAGGTTTCAAAAATAAATACTAAAAAAACAATCTTACCATGCATTGCCCAAGTCTGAGGAGTTGAACATAATTTTAATCCGGGAAAAGAGATTTTCAGCCACATCCCACTTTGATTAATGGCAGCAGCTCCGCAGCCGCTCTCCCCACAGTCAGCTCAGGGTGTTGCAGAGCCAGGCAGTTGTGCCTTGCACACCCCTGCTGCCCTGACACACACGGGCTCTGTCAGAGTGGTTAATGCAACTGCTGCGTGCTTCTGCATGCAAACAGCAACAGCAAACCCCTCTATTGATTTTCCATATTCCCTTGCATTTATAAGGGCTTGTCCTGACTTAAACACATCAATGTGCGCTGTCAAAACAAGAATTACACAAATAAACGACTGTCACTGCTCACCTACCCAAGCTGGGGATAAACTTCCAAGTCAGCACGGCACCAGCTACAAGTCCTCACATGTTGGAGGGAAGAGCAACAAGAAAAAAAAGATACAAAATCCTGGCACAACGAATGAAAACCCATCAATAAAAAGCACCCTGACCAGGAGCACTGAAAGGACAACTCCAAACATTTAGCTCCCTTCTAATTCAGCCTTTGCCCCACTGATGTCCCGTGTCTGGGGCTGCCATGCGCACCTCACACCCTGCCCCAGGCAGCTGGGACCCCCAGCCCCGGGGAAGGGCTGTATTTGATTATAACCCTGCATGATGTCACGTAGCCAGGAAAACTAAAGGCATTACAGCCCTCCCAGGACAAAACCAGACCTCAGCAAGCTGGGACCCGGTGTCTGCAGAAGAGACGGACCCCAGGGTGACAAAGGACACCCACAGATGCTCCCTGGGGCAGCACCCACAGCAGGCTCCTGCTGCCCGCTCCTCCTGGCTTGCAGAACAGGGGAAAATCAGAAATAATGCTTTAAAAAGGCAGTTACCACCTTCACAAATGCAGCCTGACAATAAAACCAACCAGCCAAAGGACTGGACAGGCCATGAGCTCAGGGGCTTCATTTGAACCTCGGCATTGGTGGGCTCGAAGAGGAGGAGAGGTTTGCCAGGGATTTATGAAAATACTTCCCAGCCTCACTCATGTCAGTGCTCTCCCACACCCTGAGAGTGAATTAAAGGCAGGGTGGGGGAAAAAAAGTAATGAAAATCAATTCAAAGATCCAATATTAAGAAAAGTTAAGGAATGCTGCAAAAGGGGAGGGATTAAATAAACCCTTATCACAGCCCTGGGAAGGGCAGGGAACGAAAGATTCCATGTAACTTTTCTCATAAGTTTGCATGTTTGTATTAAATACACATCTATACACAAATAAGTGGGTTTGTGTTTGAAACAAGTATCTGAAAGGAGAATGATACATAAACTCAGACATGCCCTGACCCCAGTGCAGACCCTGCACCCAGCTCAGAGCCCCTGGGACATTTATTCCTTCAGACACTGCCAATGTGAAGCCTTTCCAAAGGCTGCAGTCACTGTTGGACCCGGTTCCCTGTGCCTCAGATTTAAAACATGCACATTAAAACAGTCTGACAGAGAAAATGGCATATGAAAATAATAAAAAAACCCAAACCCAAACAAGCAGTGAAATCTGAACTATTAAGAAAAACCTTTGATGTCATAAAAAGGGGAGCGGAGGGAAATCAGTGCTATCCAGACAAATGCTTTACAGCCAATTGCAGCTTTTCAAGAGATGCTTATGGGTCATTTTCCTTAAACTCAACACCGTGCTTGCTAAGTGGACTACAATGCAAAAAAAAAAATGTAAACCACTGATATGTTCACAAGTGAGCCATTTGAAGGAATGCCTTGCAAAACAATTCCGATGCCAATTCCCTTTCCAGGGTAACCCTTCCGTGTGCTTCTCTACCATCCTGGACACAGAAGGGACACAGCTACATTTCAGCTGTGTCAGTATCGATTTACCAATGCTAGAAAACAAAGTTATCTCTTCCATGCAGCTTTTCTGCCTTTAAAGTACCCAAACTCCTGATTTCCAGTGCTGCTTCCCAGCTCCTGCTCCCTGTTTTCCTCCAGCTCCCGGAGCAGGCCAGGCAATGCTCTTCGCTGGGCTGACCTCCCTGGCCAACTTGCTTTTTATTTTATTTCAGTGTTGAACTTGGCTTTCTGTTTAAACAAATAAACAACAAACCAACAAACCCTCCTGCTTTTGACTACTGGACACCCCTAAACCAAACCATACTGGCTGGTAACTGGTCTGGGGATGATCCTCACAGACCAGAGGGTGAGGAAGCTGCCCAGCTCCCAGTCCTTCATGACACTTTCCCAGGCACTGAGCTCTCTCCATGTCCAGGACTCAGCCCCAAATCCAAGCACCACAAAATCCAGTGACGCTGCTGAAAAGAAAGCAAGCACGGGCCCACACTTAAACTGGGAAACTGGAAAAGTGGCGACAAACTGCAGGATAGGAACGGCCTGAAAATAACCTGGGAGAAGACACGAAGACTGAGTGTGCCGGAGAGCAGGGGTGGGAGGTGATGTCTGCAGCAGTTGATTTAATGGAGTCCCTAACACTCCCTAACCCTTAAGGAAAAAGCAGGGAGCAGTAAGTCTAGTCTGAACATAGTGGGAAAAAATTTTGAATGCGCTAGGCAAGAAAAGGGTCAAAATCCACATCACTGACTGTTGCCCTGAGTTTTGCAGTTTCTCAGTGTTTTTTCTTTCTGTGATACTTTCTCACACTTCTTCTGTAAACATGGCCATGGTTTCCTAACAACTATCTACGTTTTTCCTAAATGTCTGTGTGTTTATAATTCCAGTATACTGGGTGGAGAAATATGATAGATTGATGCTTTGACCAGTGGAATTGAGAGGTGGTCATTTCTACCTCCAATCCACGGTGATTTGTGAAAACATATAAATAAAGGCAGAGGGTTCTGTCCTCTCTCTCTTTCTGCCCTCTCCGTCTGCTGTTTCGGTGTCGTCTTTTATTTGGCTCTCCTTTGGGCTCCTCAGCCTAGCCGGCCTGACCCAGTGCTACATCTGGCGCCCAACAGCTTGACCCAGTGCTAGAACTGACGTTCAGTGTACGTATTTGTAAGCACAAATTCCAGGCTTCTCTTAAAATGGTCCGGGTGCCCCGGAGCAACCACTCAGTAAAACGGGTATTCCTGCCCCAAACCAGCAGCCAGGGGTATTCCTGCCCCAAACCAGCAGCCAGGGGTATTCCTGCCCCAAACCCTCAGCCAGGGGTATTCCTGCCCCAAACCAGCAGCCAGGGTTATTCCTGCCCCAAACCAGCAGCCACATCTCCCAGCTGCTGACCCCACAGGCCGGCACTGAGCACCCCACAGCGCTCTCCCAACCTGGGGCACCCCACCCCTCGTGCTTCCACAGCCACGGTGTTTCACAGGGAGCAGGCAGAGCACCAGGGGTCACAAAGGAGCTGGCTGGCATCAGGCAGCGCCTCCTCCGTTCCACGTAATTTATTACCCAAGCACGGGGAGCTGCCTCTTCTCGCTGACCTAAATTGCATTTTGGAAGCACCATGGGACACTGCTGCGTGCTGTTACCCAGCAGGGTGAGGAGGAGAGGGGGAGCTCACCAGGACCACCGGGGCAGCAGGTGTAATGGGACAGGGAACAAACACACCTAAAGAGATAAAGATCCCGCCAGGAAAAAAGCGAAGCAGCATCTCGGGGGTTTCTCTGTGAGCCAAGGCAGCGGCTGGATCAGGAAGGAGACACCCCCTGCAGCCAGGGGAGCCTCCCCATGAGGATGGCGTTCACAGGCTGCAAGCGAGCACTTGTCAGGAGCAGAGCCCTGAGTCACCCCAGGCTGCCACAGCAGGAAATTGCCCAACACCGCTGCAGTCCTGGAGCAGCAGCACGGACAGACAGACACTGGGATGGGACACTCGCTGCCTCCATCCAGAGGTGGCTCTGTCCTGTCCCTGCTCCCAGCGCCCATCCAGAGGTGGCTCTGGGCACACTGTCCTGTCCCTGCTCCCAGCACCCATCCAGAGGCGGCTGTGGGCACACTGTCCTACTGTCCCTGCTCCCAGCACCCATCCAGAGGTGGCTCTGGGCACACTGTCCTGTCCCTGCTCCCAGCACCCATCCAGAGGTGGCTGTGGGGACACTGTCCTGTCCCTGCTGCCAGCACTCACCCTTTCTGCCACCCCGCTGGCTATAATCCCCCTGTGCAGCTCCTCCTGATAAGGTATCACAAACCTGCACATGGAAAAAGTCCTCTGCGTGCCCGGGGTGCTTCCTCTGGTAAATATCAGCTCCTTTTAACCCCAACAATGAGGAGGGACAGCAGGGCAGGAAGCTGAAACTGCAACCCCAGTGAAACCAACATGAAAACTTCCGCCGCTGTTATGGGAACCAAGAGCTCTGCCCGAGAGCTGCAGGGCTTCCTCACCAGTTTAAACCATAGCCACATACAGCATCTTCAGAGGCCAAACCTCCCCATTCACCAGAGGAGTTTGCTTCTGCTCCACACGTCAGGTTTTCAAGTCTATTGCACTGCGTGGACAGAGCCCGTGGTTAATAAAGACGGCAAAAATCAGCCTGACGTCCCTAAGCCCCTGTCTCCTTTCCAAGGCACTCCACTCACTGGCCAGCAGCACTTCTCGTTCAGCAGGACCATTGCACATCCCTCTGTCTGCTCCAGTACTGACTGCACTGGCACGTCCTGACACAGAGCTGCTGGCAGGGCTGGTGCCTTCAATCCCCAGCTCTCTAGGGGACACTGAAAGGCTCCTCAAGCAGGAATTCCAAGCGGTTGGAGCTGTTGAGGCAGCACACTCCTTGGTTGGTGTCCCTTTCAGATGAAAAATACCTTAACTCTGGGCTGAAAAATCCCTGAGAAGCTCCTTCAGCACAGCCCCAAAGGAGGTCACACCTTCACCCTCTGGTCTAGACACCACCAACAAAGACATCAACCAAGTTTTGTTTCAGCAAGGTCCCCGAGAGTGTCCAGGGCCTGGATTGATACAGGGCCAGAGCCTCCAGCTCCCTCCAGGAGCTGCAGGGCAGCCAGGGCAGCACCTCCAGCACAGCCTGCAAGGTAAACACCGTGCACAGCAGCACTGCTCGGTCTATGGGCACATCCGATAAACAACAAAAATACTAAAAGTGCAGAAAAGTCCTATACTCATCTCAGGCAACTCAAACACACAGAGTGAGAATCACCATCTCCTTTCTTTTCTGTTTCCACAGAAGTGGCACAGCTGGGCACGAGTGAGCCCCCAGCAGAAGCCAATCCCTGCAGCAGCGCGCGGCTGAGCTTGGCAATAACACCCCCGGCACCAGCCACGCTCATCAGCCCGAGCCCTGGGCTGCACTAATTGCTGCTAGAGAGCTTTCCCTTCAGACCTGTGTCCAGCTACCTTCTGCAGAGCTTGGGAAATGTGCGCTGGCACCTGCCAAGGAAAAAAAACCAAAACAGCAACCTTCAAACGAGTTCAACTTTCCTGACATAAGGGAATGCCAGCTTAATTCTTCTTGCATAGATGCAGCATCACACCAGGCTTTAAGGAGGGGAAAAAAGACCCCAAACCGAGGAACACAGCAGCAGTTAAATGACTCACATGTCACTGTGTTACAACACAACTATTACTAAATCCATCTAAATGTAAACCAACCAATAATTTGTGTGTGCATATATACATATGTACACATATATACATGGTAAATTATATATAAAGTTGTCTTGATTTCACAGATGAGACACAAAGCTAATCACATTGCTTTCTCAGCATTTAAGTCCACCATAATTCAGATGTTTGACTCCACATTCAGCATACAGCGTCCGTCCGCAGGCAGGCATGAGTTTATTGGGTCCTCTTCGGGGTTACCATTTATTTTATTTCTTTGTTCTTTTTACTCTTTGTTTGGGCATTGTCATAATCCAAACCCTTACCAACAAAAGCCAGTTTCGGCTGCCACAGAACCCCTGCCCCGAGCACGCCGGTGTGTCCGAGCAGGAGCAAGGCAGCAAGGCAGCGGGATGCTGCTCCGCTGCCGCCGCCACCGCATCGCCCAACTCCACAAAAAAATCCCGAAAAAGAGGGAAAACTCCGAGGGGCCACGTGCAGATGCCGGCCTCACCTCGAGCACTTCGCCGGCCGTTTCCTGGGTTTTGCCCCAAAACGCGGGAGCGCCTCTCCCGCGCTGCCGCCGCCTCCGCAAGGCTCGGGCGCCCTGCGCATCCCCGGGGGCTTCCCGCCGCCCCGGGGACAGCGCCGAAATCGCCTGGATTTCACCCAACGGAGCGCCGGAGTGCGCCGGGGCTGAGCGGAGACACGGGGCACGCCGGCCCCGGGCTGAGCGGAGACACGGGGCACGCCGGCCCCGGGCTGAGCGGAGACACGGGGCACGCCGGCCCCGGGCTGGCCCCGCTCTCCATCACCCCGGCTGGAAGCGCGCAGGAAGCGCGGCTCGCCCGGAGGAGCGGGAGAAGGGGGG